>JAZGUH010000126.1:1200000-1600000 GCA_037893225.1 Hippasteria phrygiana
ATCTATACAAATGTATGCAAATTCACTCGAGGTAAGGGGCTTTATACTGAGAAAAGCTGATCACTCAAAAAGGGGTTACATGTACATGTAGATTTGAGGGGAAAATGAAAAATCCACAAAAAGAAACATTTCATCTGTGTGACGTTGCTGAAAAATGCACAACTGCATTTTCTAGTTCTACCAAAAGATACAGTTCAGAATTGCAAAAACAACAGGCATCATTCGAATTTAAAAGACGACTTTCAGGTTTCAGAGGTCATTTTCGAATGATAAAAGCAATTTAAGGACCCAAAAAAATCTTCTGGAAATCTGGAAGACGTCTCACCTAAAATCCTGAAATCAGGAAAAAAAACGGAATATCTCACCCCTTCTCAAAAAAGAAGGTATGTAGGAATTGAGATTCTTCTTGAAGCAGAAATGATTGTGGGATGGAACGATTTCCAGAACCAGGCAAAAACTAACAGCGTACCTTTTTGTTCTGGATGTGCATTTACATACTTTTTAAATTTTGTTATTTTATTTCTTTCTTTCTGGTAATGAAACCAACGATTCCTCAAAAGTGCCCTAGGCACTGTAGCTCGAAAGCCTGAAGAAACCTGTAGAGAGAAGACAATGAGAAGAAGTTACAGTTTTAGAGGTGGGAGGAAAACCCCAGAAGAATATTCTAGGGAAAACCCACGGAATCAGGTAGGGACTGAAAACCCAATCCACATGTGGACCAGGGCAAGAATCGAACACGGGCCACAGCGGTGAAAGGCGGGGACAGTAACCACTGCGCCAACCTGACTCCCAAACGAGTACAGCTAGAGTGTACTGTTGACAACAAGCGCAAAGCCGAATTTCACACTCAAACACCCTAACAGGAGGAACCAAATTGGGCAGATCGGTGGAACATTTTGATTAAAAAAGAAAGAAAAGCCCAGGTACATGTAGATGTAGCAAACAAGCTGCTTACACCCCCACCCCACCCCCACCCCACCCCACCCCACCCCACCCACCAAAAATATATTGAAAACAAAAATAATTTTTCGAATTTCAACACAAACTCAACACAACACCACTATTCCCTCCAGTTTCATTCCCAAATGACAAAATCCATCACTGAGACTATAACCTGAGTAATGACTAATAACGAACTGCCCGTAATTTGTCATTCTTTTAAATATCAAGCATTAAACAAACATTCGCATGCCAACAGATCTGCAAACACAGTGCAAATACATAATCAACCTCCTGAAAATAAAATATGACAGAGGTTGATTGTACTTTCAAAAGTGCACGGCTTGCTACCTTCACTTCGTTTTGCGATTCCGGAGATGTTATATTTTGTTTTCCTCCCCGCCCCGTGATCTCGAGGCAGGCTCTTTCCAAACCGGGACCGACACGTTCCGCACATTCAGCCCAGGAGCTGGGCAGGAAACAAGGAAATTTATTGCCTGTTATTTGCATGGAGAGAAAGCCAGGTAAACTCCAGCAATTTTTTTTTTATATATATACTCCGGGAGTGGGGCTGGGCCAATTAAGATGGTTGTGATATCAAACACATGGCCAAGGTTCGACGTGATTGATGGCGGCTGGGCCCAGAACCAAATGATGCAGATCGTAAATTTCATCATTTTTGTTCAAGGAGAAGCATCAACATATTTCTTTTCTATTTTTTCTTTCTCTCCTTTTTATTATTAAAAGGAATAATCTCTAAAACTAGGTTGGGGGAGGCATAAAATTGGAATGTGTACCGGTGTTATTGTTGGACCGGACAGACCAATCGTTTTTGTGTATTATGTCCACAAAATGTGTGCAAATACATTCATTACGAGAATGAGTAGTAACTTTAAAGGGGCAATTGAATACTGTATTTTGAAGAAATAGGAATAGTTTAGTTTGTATGTATCTTTAATTTTGCAGCTTTGCAAAGTTGGGTGTTGACGAAAATATCAGTACCTCATTTTGGAAAATGTGTGAGATTTTGTTGGGTTTTTAGGGGGAGCTCAAAATAATCTTGAAATTAATTTAGAAATTTGCTCTTTTTTTCATGAAAATTTTGGGGGAGGGGCCTAACATGTTTGGGAGAAGCAAGGTCCCATCCAATAAACTGCACCTGAAATTCAAAAAACACTCACGCTAAATTTGTCCAATAATCTGCTTTGAAGTTCTGCTGTGCAACCATAAAACATTACCATTTAGCAAGATGAAAGTCGCTACAGACAATATCATTGCCATAACACATTACCTTTGAATGATACAAATTTCCAGATCAGGGACATTTTTAAATCAGATGTTTGTCCATACATGTAGTTGGATTGCTTGTTTTGATTCAAGTATTCTCCAAGTATTCTTTGTTAAAAACCAACAGGCTCTTTGTAGGGCCTACTTTTTAGTCAAGCCTTATGTACATTGCCCACCAACTGCGAAGCCAAAAATAGCGCAAGTAGCGCAGCAGTGGGCAGTGGGCAAGCATTCTTGCGCAAGCTTAGTGCAAATTTAGCTTGCGAAATGGCTTCGCAAGCTGTTGCGCTAGTTTTGAACTCGCCCAAAAATAGTGCAAAATAGTGCAAGCCAAGCTGCGCTACGTCTTTCGCAATGCATCGCAAGCAGTGTACAGCATGCATGCGCAACGAGCGGAATGCGCCAGTGGGCAACTGCGTTTTGCAAAAAATCGCAACAAATTGCAAAATTTGCAAAAAGTGCAATATATCATACATTTTTGCCAACAAAAATTTGGCGCAAAAATTCGCAAGCTAACGCAGTTGGTGGGCAAGTAGCATTAGCGTGCGTAAAAAAGGCCCTTACAAGAAACGCAATGCACTATGCATGCGTGTGTGCTTGTACACATGCAACATGAATGCAACAAGCCTAATGACAAGGGGAAAAAAACACCCAACTTACTAATGACGCGACCTTTGGAATACAGATAACCGATAAATGATTACTGTAACCCTTTTTCAGTATCAACAGCCCAAACCCGAAACCCAAGCCCAGCCTATCTTATCCCAGGCCCGATCTGACCTTAAATATGCACTCAGCAGTTTTTCATTGAGGAAGGCTTGTAAGAACATGAGTTTATCTGGTTTATGGGTGGCCACTGCAAACGCAGATAAACACCGGGTGGAAAAATAACCACAGCAAACTGTGATGTCGGGACTCGGTGCAGACTACTATAGAACGCTGTATAAATTCACCCTCGCACTCAGCAGTAACCTCATCCAAGTTCTTTTGTGCAAAAATTGCTACTTTGTATTGTATAGGAAAATAAAGCCGCGTGTGTTGTTGTGTCGAGCGTGTGAGTGTGTGGGCAATGCACTTTTCTTTAATTCAGGAACGCGGCTGGCTGGTCGCTGAAGCCTGTGCGGGAGAAACGGACCAAATTTGTCGCGCTTTGCTAAAGGGAATCGGCTTCTTGTTGAATCCAAGGAATACAATTAATTGTGTAAAGGTCATCAAAGAGGCAGATGGCAAATTGGGAGTTATTTTACAATGAAAGAAGCACTTTTGAAAGATTAGGCATCTGACTAGGTTTCCTTGACAACCCAAACTGAATCGCAATCTGCAAAGAAAATGTAATTTTTTTTAAAGGACAATTGTGGGAAAACTGTACAATGTACAGTACATTGTACAGTGCAATTGAAAGTTAACACCGGGAATGGGAAATTTTGTGAAAAGAATTCCCATTCACATTTCCATTCATATTTCACATTTCTCACACAACTTTTCCCACCTGTGAATTCAAGTGGGAAATTATTTTCCCACTTTGAGAAAAGGTGTGAACACGTTTTCCCACTTTTGTGAAAAGGCGTGAAAATGTTTGAAAATGTTTTTCCAGTTTTGTGAATTTTTTTTTACATTTTGTGAAATGAAAATGAATTCCTGGGGAAGAGAAAAAGTATGAAAAGAAATTCCCATTTTGAGATTAAATGTAGTGTACACGATTGGTAATCCTCCAATTTTTTTACTGAATTGTTACCAAATTCCTTACTAGACTGCAAGTTAATAGTAGTCTCAATCATCCTGTGAAATGATTGCACCAGGTGTGCTGTCGTTGTCAAGAAAAGTAGAAATTTATATCGTTTTCCAACGATTTCCGGAAGGCAATCGTTGGAAAACTGCCCTGTAGCCTTTAGTCAAGGTGAGTGTGGCTATCCGAACAAGTGGCACGCCCCAGACATGATGGCATTATTGATGCCAGACGGTTGAAAACGAACGCTGTTTTTCTCTCGGTTTTTTCCCCATCCAAGAACGCAAAACTTTGAACAGGTCAGTGGAATGATATTTCCTATAAAATACTGACCCCCCAAATCCACCCATTTCTGAAAATTGCAACAATGACCAATCATGTACACTACCTTTAACTTACAATTGCAATGTACTGTACATGTGTGCAAAGGTGTGACAACTCTGTTAATGATTCTCAACTGCACTTGTTACATGTACATGTACATTGTACAATGTACTTATAACAATACCCAACCACATATCAGGAAAAATCAATGACTAACACATGTTCAAGATTTTACATGTAGGTACCAGTCTATGACCAAAATTTGTCACTTTCGGGTGGTGTTCATTTTTCAGGCTCTTCTCCCTCCCCCTCCCCCCCCCCCTCAACCCTTTAAAAAAACATCATTGAAAAAGTGTTTTCATCCGAACAGATGGCATTTCACTTTCAGTGTACTAGAATCATCTGCACAAACATTTGTGGATGATTTATCCAACTCGTACATTCAGTGGCGAAGAATAAAAAGGGTCTTTACGAAGATTTCGTTCACGAATTCTGTGTCGAAAAGAAATTCTGTGCCTGTGTAAGAAATAGATTTTTAGATTTTTCTTCTGACAGAATCCCGACCTAATTTCTTGACTTTTCTTTACATTTTACATATCTGTCAATCTCATGACTAGAAACACAATTGAGCAGACATTTTGCAGGCGCCCAAACACTAGCTAATCTACACAGTTCCATTCAAACAGCCAATAGCATGGATGTCGCATCGATTGACGATGTGATATTTTGAAGGAGGTCCCGTCCCTGTCACAAACCGCACGGGACCCTAGTGATTTAGTGACAAGGATACACTTTCACACGACACGGTATCCGCGCGCTTATGACATCCATGCGATTTCATAGCATGGGACCCGTGTTTTCGTGGAGAGTGTGTGGTCTAGTGGTTAGGATTTGTGACTCATGATCAGAGGGTCGGGGGTTCGAATCCAGCTACTGGCCATATGTTGTGTCCTTGGGCAAGCCACTTCATCCCCACTTGCCTCTCTCCACCCAGGAGTATAAATGGGTACCGGCATTAGCTGGAGAGTAACCTGCGATGGACTAGCATCCTGTCCAGGGGGAATAGAAATATTCTCAGTCGTTTCATGCTACAGAAACCGGAGATAAACGCCGGCCTGTTGGGCCACATTGGCTCATGTCTGGCTTTTTTACCCTTGTTTTCAACCCTCGTGTGAAACGGGCTTAAGGTCATACATGTACAGCCACACAAATTGCAGCAATCTGGAGCATAATTGCAAAATGATTCTCACAACAGCAGCAACATGGCAACACTCTAAGAACTCCTTAACCTTTGACCTCGAGCAGACTGTCATCTGCAAAAGGTATCAGTCGGAGACAACACCACCACAAAATGTACAAAATTCAATAGCCGTGAGTAAATAATTTATTTACCATGTAAGATGTTTTTTAAACATATTAGTATACTTCAAGCCTTTTTGTCAGTACATAGATTTCCAGACAAAGAAAAGTTCTGAAAACTTTTGCAACAAATACTATTTACATATAAGAGCATGCATTAAGAGGCTTGGTTTTTGTTCACAAGACTTCATGCATGTCTTGTCAGTCGTCAATTGGCAAATGAATTTCCAGTCCTAAATTGTTGGTCCATTGAAAATATACATGGCTACAACACAATGTTTTTTTTCCAGAAACCTTGATTACTGTGAAACTGTGACAAGAGGTTCATGTATGATTGTTGGGTGATTTCAAGTCAACTCCAATCAGAAAAAAAGAACTTAAATTGGCCAGAAATATCAGGAAATCTCAAGCTTTCGTTTCCTTTCACTTCATGGTCATTTTCTAACAGCCGAGTGGTTTCTTTTTATGCACGTTTGCTTTGAACAAGGCAATAAGCCACTCGCTGTATGGAGCTACAAAGGGAAAAGAATCAAAGATGCAAGAAGTAGGAATTAAGATTCGTCTTGAAGCAGGAAAGATCGTAAGATGAAGGAAAACATGCTAGTGAGTGAATGCATACAATCAGAGACCATGGAGCAAATTGGAGGATGTTCCAGTTGTTTCCTTTAGCCTGTGTCAGAAACAAAATGGAAGGCTTAATTTTGTGAAGGTTGCTTTCGAATATCCGGTTTCCAAAATCTAAATCGAATAGTGGAATTCAAAACAAATGTTTAAAAAATCCAGATTTATATCCCACCACTAGAGAAAACATAATGACAGCGTCTCCCTTGGGAAAAAAAGCTGCCCGGTTCCACAAAATTCAGTAACCATTCATTTCCAAGCCCAAAAACAGCTACATGTATACTGCATCACAAAGCTGGAAAACAAATTAAAGGATGTACAATGTAAGGCAAACAGTGCTCATATGGGTTTGAGAAATCTCCAGACAGGAACAAATAGGGCTTACCCCAGGTAGTTTGTTATTTTCTACAACCTGATGAAATCTCAAGGCCTGCAACTGCTGGAGCACAGGCAGCCGAAAATATACTTCTCCTGAGGATTTTATATAGGAAGCAATAAGACGCTGAGAGCAGATGGCTTATCTGTCTTTCAATACGTTGGACTGTTTTTCCAATGTTGTGAATTATGTACCGTGGTAATCTCAACCAGACTGGACAAAGTGAAAGGGGTAAAAAGGTTCAGTTGCGACCAAATTTGACAATGTATCAGATACATGTAGGGCCGAGTCAATTGGAAGGATTTTCAGTCAGAAAATGTACAAAAGAATTTATAATAAACAAGCTGGAATTCGCCCAATACAAGGCTAAAAGCCACTCTAGGTAAAGAGATACAACAGTGGTGGGGTTGGCCACATTTCCTGGGTCCAGACGTACATTTGTACAAATGTACTATTGTACACAGAGGATAAAGCTTCACAGTTTAAACATTCCTGTTGGTTGAGAGCCCCTCATGTGGGTGGTTTTAAACGGCTGATAAAACACCAACTGGTTTTAAACACTTTTTTCAGTGTCACACAAAATTTAGACTCATAAGAAATCTGGTCCCTTCTACATGTATTGGTTGAACACTCACGCGACCAGTCACTCTCCTAATTACGCAAGTGCAATACTTCCGACGTATCCGTATTTAGAGTTCATAAATTCAGACTACACCGGCACTGCTGCGTGTGTCAATTTCCATATAAGGACATTTTTAGCACGACTCGCGTGAGGCACAAACCATTAAATAGCTAAAGGGGCATTTTACAAAAGTTAAAATTTGTGAACAAAATCATTGGAAATGTATAATTTTTGGAGGTTTTACTGAATTATAAAAAAATTTCAAAGTGAACAAAGAAACTGGCAGGAGTGGGATTCGACCCTGCGACCTCCGGGTTACCGTACCGGCGCTCTACCTGAGCTACAAAATGTATCTTGCCCTATGTTGGCGGTCTCCCAAATTGTCAGTACGGTAACCCGGAGGTCTCAGGTTCGAATCCCGCTCCTGCCAGTTTCTTTGTTCACTTTAAAAATGTATTCAAATTTACCTGGTCATTTTCCCTTGTGGATTGTTTGACGAATTATAAGTTAAAAAGTCGTATCACTCATTGAGTGATCCCCACAATGTCGCTTCCCAGGTTGTATCGTAAAAATGGGTGTGATCCCTGGCTATACGGCATTCTGGGTTTATGACTTCTGACTAGCGCCCACCCGAACAAAGATACTGACAATTTGGGAGACCGCCAACATAGGGCAAGATAGCTCAGTTGGTAGAGCGCCGGTACGGTAACCCGGAGGTCGCAGGTGCGAATCCCGCTCCTGCCAGTTTCTTTGTTTACTTTAAAAATGTATTCAAATTTACCTAGTCAGTTTCCCTTGTGGATTGTTTGACGAATTATAAAAGAGGTAGTTTATGAATGGGAATAAATATGACCTGAGCCGAAGGCGAGGGTCATTATCAGCTTCCAGGCCCCAAGGTGGTTTTAAACGGACTTGTTTAAAACCAGCCCAGCATATATTCATTCCCTTAATAGATACCAAAGAAATTATCCCAAGATTTAACAATTGTAAATACGGTACAACTCTTATAAAAAACTACTACCGGTACATGTATGTGCATGCTCATTTCCGAGTGTTAACATTTAAAAATACATGTACTGTACATAAGTACATACGTGTACATAATATTCGGGTATCGATAGAATATTCAAATATTCACCAGTCCTACAGTACATGTAGTATCGTGTAATTTGGCACTTACAAACAGACCATGATTTAAATAATTTTAAGGCACAATGTACATGTACATGTACAATGTACATGTAAAACAAAAATTTGAGCTGTTTACCAAAATACCGGCGGGAACAAAGAGTTTGATGACAAATTCTCAGCTGGGTGTGAGCTAACCCACAGAGCGGAACGTTCCCTTCTCCTAAAAAATCCCGCTTGAGGGCATCTCCCTTCCTGTTGCCGTGGTATTGCAGGTTGCCACAGTGACGTGAACTTAATATTGTCATCGTGATGAGTCGCAGCTGCTTTCATTCCAGAAAATATCGTGCCTTTGTTTTTTTGTAATTGAACCCAGATAATTGAAACTGGATTGAGACTCGAATTTGAAGGGCAAACATTTTGGCCAAAAAAACCCAAACAATTTCATCTTTTGGCCAATAAACCGTGGAGTAGGCAGAGATACATGTAGTACATGTATGATGTGCACAGATCTGATGAGCTTCAAGGCCCAAAATATCACTAATTTTTATTTAAATACATTTCGGACAACCTACACACTGATATAACCCTCAGGTACAATTAAGGCCAAGTGTATTTTTTTTAATGTTTAGCGTCATGTCTTTTCTTTTTTAAAGGGAGGAGGATGCCATTTCTATTTTAAAAATTGTTTTTTAAGATGCCTTCTGGCAAGAATGGAATGCGCCAGATCATCTTACAACACAATAGATACTGACTTGGAGGGATTTTCTCTATTCCTTTCCAATGTAGATTTTATTCAGGGGGGAAAAAAAGAGAAAAATAAACCAATATGCCACCTCCAAAAGGAAGCAGCCTAGGAAGAAGCTACATGTTTGCCTAACATAAATGTATGCGTTACAATTTGTCTCAAATAAAATGTTCCAAATTTCACACACAGAAATTGGTCGACAGTTACTAGTAACAAATGCCCGAATGCAGACATGTACTGTAATGTACCGTATAATCATACACAATATGAATTGTTAAATTCTCCCCAACTCTTTTTTGGTAGATAGAAATTAAGTTACATGTACTTGAATGGTGCTGACATTTTTTTGTCAATGTACATGCATGTACAAGGCCTGTACAGACTACAGAGGGTTCATTTGGTGAATTTTTTTTGCACTTTAACCCATCCTCCGAATATCCCACACAAACTGGGAATTACAATGTATTAATAATTCACAAATATCCTTCATGCAATATCCTCAACGAGGTGTCAAAGTAATAACATTTTGTACCCCTTAGCAAGCGGCCCACAGACTAGATTGTCTCAAAGCAAAAGATAACAACAAACAAGTCCTCGGCACAATACAACCTGTGTTCCAATAAGCCCAAAAGAAAGAAAACGGCCTTAACAACCTGCACGCTATTTGGTCGCGTAACGAAAAAGAATAGAAAAAAACATGGTAGAAAAAAAAAATTATATCAATAAGACTATGAATCTTTTGGAGCCAGGAAATAAATGACAAGCACTGCGCTTGATGTCTTTACATATGGCAGGGCGGCAGCCGGCCGTAAGCCTTTGTAGTTCAGCGGACGGTTTTTATCACCGCTCCAAACTCCCCGCGGTAGGTACATGTAAGCAAACCCACTAAACGTTAATATGACCAAAGGTCGGAGTTGGGAGATGGTAAACTTGGCAGATTATTTTTTCCGCTCCCTCCAATGCTCCAACTGTGGTATTTTAATATGTTTTCTCTGTTTTTTTAATTTGTTTCCTCTTAATTTTGTTTCATTTGGTGCCGAGGTTTTGTGTACTATTTGATGGCTAGGTTTCTGGTGTGTTTTTTTTTTTTACTGCCCATCCACGATGGAGCCAAGGGAACATAAATATTGTTTAGGATGTCATCTGTGTCTGGTGGGCGGGGCAGACGCAAGCTGGCAGTGTCTTCTTGGGAAGAAGTACATACATGTACATGTACGTGTATAAGGAACATCTGTACATGTACTGTAAATGTACTGTATTATGTTCGAGGACAAGAGGAGAAAACAAAATAGGAATCTTTCTTGTCCTCGGGAGTCGGTCTTTTGTTAAAAATCAGTCCTCGGACTTAAAAATACGTGCTTAGTCTATGTGATTTTTGTTTAAGTACATGTAAAGGAACAATAAGAAACACAAAGCATTGTCCTCGGTAGTATAGGAAAACATGACTACTTGTACATGTATATATGTATACATGTACTGTGTGCCTTTACACATGGGTTTAGATGGAATATTTCATTTTCTAATTTACACCCAAGTGAACATTTTTGTCTTATATTGTTGGCAATGTGCAATTACGAATTAAATACAACTGTAAAGCACAGGTGCATGCAGTAGGCCGATCACTGCCCAGTCTTGGACAAACACGGCTCAACTTTTTGCACACGTTAACGGCGTACTGGTAACCAAATTAGACATTTTAAATTGTTCACGCAATCTGCAAAAAAAATTAAAATGTACGACTAATGAAAAAAAAAAACATATCAGTAAATGTGGACCCAGAGATGTGATCTATTTAAAAAGAAGACTTTTCCCCTGAACCTGAGGCAGAAGGTGTTATTTTTATTTGATTTTACTGGTACCCTTTATCACTCTGTACATTGTAAAAGTTAGGTAGTCCTAATTGTTTTCATTACTGATCAGGCGCACTGTAATTCCAAAATGGCTTAACTACTTTTTTAATAAATGAATTTAATACATTCAATTTTATTTATGTCTATACTGGTACATGTATGTGTCACAGACACAACAAAGGGATGTCAGAATTATACAATGAATTGTATTTATACACCACATACATGTACAATCAAATCTTTACCTCCATAGTCTACATCTGCAAGTAAAAGTCTAAAACAAATCAATTTGCAAGATCTACATGTAAATTAGAGAATAAACCATGGAATAAATGTTATTCCTTTCAAGGCAAGTTGTCTGCTAAAAGTCACACTGAAAACCAAATCATAATTTTTGTGATGTGCACATACACGTACATGTGTGTACATGTATATTACCCCACAATATAAATAAAAGGAGTTTACGGAAATGAAAAACCTCCCCTCACTGTCACTAGTGGAATGGAACATTCCATACCATGTGACAGAATGGTGATTACAATCTGGTCAAAGTTGTAAACCTCAATGGAGCAGAGAATTATTAAAGAAAGAAAAAAACAGGGCAATAAAATTTATGGCCAGGCTCTTCCAAGGCCGTTTATTACAAGGGATGGTCATAATATAACTGTGAAATTGAGTTTACATCAAAATGGGGGAAAGTTTGGGCTATAAAGTTTGGGCTGTAAAACAAAATCCTACTGGGAGGGGTGATTTAATGCCAACTTTGACACCTCTCTCTTTCACACAGAAGAAGGTCCCTCTGTTCTCTCGCTTTTTGAAAAAGTAAAGCTGCTGTCACACTTTTTGGATGATATTTATGGGGATATTGATGAAAAACTTAGAGATGTACATAAATTTGGGGTCAAAAGTGTGACTTTTTTGGGGTGTCCATGTTACACCTGATCTGTGTAATGGGGATTGTGTCGTGTAGGGCCCTGTTCCATATGTATTTAAACGAACAAAAATCCACTTTTCGGTTATTGGGATTGCCAAACTACATGTAGTTAGCGACATTACAAACCAACAGGTATGCCGTAGAAGGGCAGGGTTTTAGTTTTTGAGGGAAATTTTGGGGTAAAGCTACTGTAACCATGGAGAAATAAGACATTTCTCCATGCTGTAACCATGCGGTGATGGGGGAATATAGAAAAATAATCAGATCATGACAAACAGAGGGCGTTTACCAAGAAAATGCACAAGCACAGCTCCTTTTAGAAAAATAAATTGGTATTTTATTCTGTACACTTTAGAAAACACACAAATAAAACCAAAAAAATTGGGTTCTTTTTTGGTCAATTAATAAACGCCAAATGGAGTTGATGTGTGTAAATTTACGTGATAAATTGACAATATAGAGAAATATTCTTTTGTCAATTTGTCTTTTAAATGGAGCTATTAATTTACCAAGTATGGACAAACATACATGTACACACAAAAATAAACAAACGGCAGTCAACTGACAAAAAAGACGCAGTGATGACTGTAATGAAAAAATTAATAAAACTAATATACTAAACATGTATATACTTTGATAATTATCCAATGTTTAATTAAATAAATAAATAAATAAACATTAAATTATAAAGTCAGGAACTTACTGTAATTATCCAAGCGTAGTTATGTGGTGCACACCCATGGTTGATTACACCCAATTACAATAAATACAACAGATTATGCGAGACAACAGATTATGCGAGACAACAGATTATGCGAGACAACAGATTATGCGAGACAACAGATTATGCGAGACAACAGATTATGCGAGACAACAGATTATGCGAGACAACAGATTATGCGAGACAACAGATTATGCGAGACAACAGATTATGCGAGACAACAGATTATGCGAGACAACAGATTATGCGAGACAACAGATTATGCGAGACAACAGATTATGCGAGACAACAGATTATGCGAGACAACAGATTATGCGAGACAACAGATTATGCGAGACAACAGATTATGCGAGACAACAGATTATGCGAGACAACAGATTATGCGAGACAACAGATTATGCGAGACAACAGATTATGCGAGACAACAGATTATGCGAGACAACAGATTATGCGAGACAACAGAATATGCGAGACAACAGAATATGCGAGACAACAGAATATGCGAGACAACAGATTATGCGAGACAACAGATTATGCGAGACAACAGATTAAGCGAGACAACAGATTAAGCGAGACAACAGATTAAGCGAGACAACAGATTAAGCGAGACAACAGATTAAGCGAGACAACAGAATATGCGAGACAACAGAATATGCGAGACATGCCACACAGTCCAACTACTGCCCAGGTGATTGTTCCCAGGAATAATGGAATGCCATACCAAAGGACAACCAAAGGCAGTCTATGTGGCCTATTGTGGTATGTACAATGTATAATGAAATGGGAAAGTGGAAAGTGACATACCATACGGTCTGGTCACACTACGATAAAGATGACAAAACGCAATGCGAAAATAAAGATGGCGATCACCGCGACACACAGTAAACACACAAAACCGCGTTGATTCGCATTGCATTTTCTACCGCAATAAACCGTTCAAAATTACAAAAATGATGTCGATAGAATGAAGAGAAGTCTGCTTTAGGTTGAAAAAGTCATTTTGGAATGAGAAAAAATACTCTTGACTCTAATGTGATCAAAACTAAATAGCGGCCCTACATTACACAATCGCCTGTGCAATTTCCAACAAGTACAATGTACATGTTATGTACATGTACATGTATGATCATTAAAATTGAATTGCAAAATCTTATACATGTCACTATGTAACAGGGACACCAAAAATGTCACTTTTGGACTCCAAATTTATAGAATGACCCACGTACATGTACATGGATTGTACATGTACGTACAATGTCTCCATGTACATGTATCTCTAAAAATGTTAAGTTACTTTGTTCCTCGTCCAATTTTGAAGTTTAGTCTTAGAATGGTAATACATGTTGCATACATGTACTATGGGACATCGTGATTCCATATATTCAAAATTATAAAAACTAGGGTTATTACACCTTGCTTGAGCTTGCAAAAGTCATTTTGAACAACAAAAATGATTTAAAGAGCAACTCCAACGGTTTTGAAAAGTGTTAGAATTAAATGTTATTGTGTTCAATATAACAAAATTACTTATTCATTGCAAAATCATGTTTGTTTTGCGTGTCAATGTTGTGTTATCTTGCGAGAAATTATTACCAGTTTATAATTTCGAGTTTATGAAAACTTTCCACAAATTGGCCGCTGGCGGCGCTGTTGAGAAACATGACGTAGTACCGTAGAAAGCTGCACGCAATGTTATGTGCATGTGTACGTGTCTCGCAAGGGTAATACGTCAGAAATGAATATTCATTAGATGTAAATGAGCTTTGACGTCACGCTCGTTTTCACGAAACTGGGATAGACTGGCGGAAAGAAAAGCAACAAAAATGCATTTTTTTTTTACATAAAAACCGGTGTCAAAGATAGGGATCTTGACAAGTACATGTGTATCTGTTTTATTTGACATAGCTCTTCTCAATTGAAGCGAAACCTAAGAAAAGTTGGGAATCGTTGGAGTTGGTCTTTAGGAACTAAAAATAGATGTGTCCTAAAGTACACTGTTACAATGTACCTTAACCCTAACTCCCTACATCATTTTCCCCGCATGTAACCTGAATCCTCCAACATCCTCTGATTTCAAAGTGTTAAAACTCCATATAACCTGAATCCTCAAAAATCCTCTTATGGGGACCATAGCATGAATCCTCCAAAATCCTCTAGGTTTTTTTTGCATACCCCTAGTAACCTCAATCCTCCAAAATCCTCATGTATCACATTGAGCCTGATAACCTAGATCCTCCATATTCCTGCAGGGGCAAAAACCCCAAGTAACCTCAATCCTGCAAAATCCTCTGATGCATCAACTTCCAAGTGCCCTCAATCCTCCAAATTCCTCCATTTTGCAAAGAGGATTTTGGAGGATTTGAGAAGGTTAGGGTTAAAGAAATGAGTTGTAACTCAGAAAAATGTTCCAAAAACATACATGCAACATCTCCCACTGAGCCACAGACAATACAAACTGCCTTGTATAAACAATCATTTTTCCCATCGAAATACAATGTACATGTATGCTGGTTACATTTAGACTGGTACCCTAAACAGTGCAGTGAATATGCTGCTGTAATACTCAGAGGGACAGGCTTGCACTCAATTGGAACAACTGCCGGTATGGCTGGAAACTACAAAGTACAAATCCCACACTCAAATGATTTCCCATCAATTTGTTTTATTTAATAAAGTCCCGACACACTACGTAGGTACTCTCTGTAATTTGTTGGGTTTTTTTTTTTGGTTTTTTTTTTTTTTGGGGGGGGGGGTTTGGGGGGGGGGGACGCATTAAAGGGGCCTTCATTCCATTAGTCTATTTTCAAAGATTTTTCACAGCACAATGAATCATGTTTACATGGATTGCTTTTTATAGCCCAAAGCATCAAATGCATTGTGTTCTTTTTAATCTGACTGGAGAGCCACACTGGAATCTTCAATCAGGAAATGGCCAAATCATTGTGGGGCTTCAAGTACTATAAATGTGCAATGTATTCAAGACATATCCATGGGTCGTGACTGTGGTAAAGATTTAATTGACTTGACTGAGCATGATACATGTAATTGCCAGGGGGTGGGGGAGGAGGGGTGGGGGAGGAGGAGGGGGGGGGGGATATGTCGTGCACACATCTCTCACATACATACATGTACACATGTAAATTGCCAAATATTGCAGAATTTGCTTTACCAAAATTTGATTGGATGAGCTGCCAGGCTTTCAGCAAAATTTCATTCAACAAACCACAATGGATGATGTACATGTACATGTACAATGTAAGATCATTTTGTACACATATTGATTGATACTGGTTTATGACTTTAGTGACAATATTGGGACACCGCCAACGCAAGGCAGGATTGGCTCAGTTGGTCGAGTGTTGGCGCGGAAACGCGGGGGTCGTGGGTTCAAATCCCACCCCTGTCAATTATAAATTTAATTTAAACTGTATACAAAAACCAAGGGAAAAAATTACAGTGCACTTCAACACGCCACATAATTTTATCCACCCGTGTTTGCTTTTTGAAGAAAAAAAGTAATTCTTCAAATACCAGGTTACAGAAAAGATTTTTTTCAAAATCTACCTGTAGGTGCAGAAATACGTGTATGGGTCTGGTAAAGTGCCTGCAAGAATGTAACAATAACTTGCTTGAGAAGTGTTCGTGTTTCCCGGCTGTAGTACACTGAAAAATACAAATCTTAAAAACTTGATTACTACAATGTCATTCTAAAATTAGTTGAGACACTGAACAAAATCATTCAGTTGATGCCAACATTTCAGTTCTGAAGTGAGGCACACTACATGTGTACTAGCGCAATTTTAGAGAAATATATTTTTGCTGTGCACCTTCAAATGCAAATAATCATTCTTGTTACATTCTTTCAACACTCATTAGTAAAATAAAATGAAATGAAATAAAAATTAAATTTGAAGAAGCAGGGACAATTTCTTCCATGACAAAACCAACATCTGCTGAATTCATTTCAAACCCCCCCCCCCCCCCCCCCCCTTATCCTCATTCATGGATCCTTCAATAAAATTTGCAGACAACCTTGAAGTTCCTCCACTCTTTCACTACCACAACAAATGGGGTGGGCCATGTAATTGCAACACTGCTTGGAATAATGACTACCCTTCTAATGTTTCATAGCCTGTTTCTTTTTGTCCATTTCTCCTGATCAGACTTCTGCTGTTATTCAGTCTTCATGGGTGAGCTTTGCCAAGGTTATTCAAATAGAAGGGAAGGGCAGTGGAAATTCAAGGTGTTTTTTTTTTATTTTTGAGGGGGATACATGCAGGTTGGGGAGCGCTAACATTTCTTGTTTGAAAAGTTTTTTCAGTAAACTAGACTGTGTTTCAGTAGTTGACAGCAATATATATATCAAGACAGCAATGTTTGTAGTCAATGATGTGGGCCACGTTTTAACTGCATATTGCTAGTCTTCATCAGGCAGTGGTGTAGACCCCTTAGTGTTTGCCTTTTATCTGTGTCAGTGTCGTAGTACTTGTACCCACGAATACTCCAGTATTTTTGTCGTACTCGTACTTGTACTCATGAAAATGTACTCGTCTACAACACCGATCTACATGTATGTCCTGGGGATCCAGTGCGTGCTGGAGTTGCATGGCCACTGGTTGGTGCACAAGCAGTGTGCAGTCAAAATGTCCCGGTACCGTCCACAAAATGTCCTGTTAAGGTCTACAAAATGTCCCGGGACGGTCCACAAAATGTCCCGGGACGGTCCACAAAATGTCCCGGGACGGTCCACAAAATGTCCCGGGACGGTCCACAAAATGTCCCGTTAAGGTCTACAAAATGTCCCGGGACGGTCCACAAAATGTCCCGTTATGGCCCACAAAATGTCCCGGTACAGTCCACACAATTTGTCCCGGTACCATCCACAAAATGTCCTGTTAAGGTCTACAAAATGTCCCGGGACGGTCCACAAAATGTCCCGGGACGGTCCACAAAATGTCCCGGGACGGTCCACAAAATGTCCCGGGACGGTCCACAAAATGTCCCGGGATGGTCCACAAAATGTCCCATTAAAGTCTACAAAATGTCCCGGGACGGTCCACAAAATGTCCCGGGACAGTCCACAAAATGTCCCGGGACGGTCCACAAAATGTCCCGTTATGGCCCACAAAATGTCCCGGTACAGTCCACACAATTTGTCCCGGTACAGTCCACACAATTTGTCCCGGTACCATCCACAAAATGTCCTGTTAAGGTCTACAAAATGTCCCGGGACGGTCCACAAAATGTCCCGGGACGGTCCACAAAATGTCCCGGGACGGTCCACAAAATGTCCCGGGACGGTCCACAAAATGTCCCGGGACGGTCCACAAAATGTCCCGGGACGGTCCACAAAATGTCCCGGTACGGTCCACAAAATGTCCCGGAGAAAAGTCACAGCAGAGAAATTTGCCTATTACTGAAACTTAAGCTGGAAACCCACCGCACCAACCATTCTTATGATTATGCACATAAAGTTCAACTTACTGAAGTTTGTACATGTATAGTACAAATGTACCTAACAATGTAGAAATACCTAAAATATTGTACATGTACACTCAAACCACTTCACGCCGGGATTATTTTTAAGGCAAAATATGGCAAAATATAACAGCCAACTTCTGATATACAGCCAAACGCCACAAATACTGATTTGCAAGAGTCATTTCAACAGTATTTGTACAGTATTTCTTGCCGAAACCTGATATATTTCAATACTCCGGGTGCGCCCACCGGAGCGTAAATTGTAGAACAACCGGCCATGCACAGCGGCCAAGTTCAAGTTCAACACACGGTCCGCCTCCACAGACTTCTCTGAGACGTCACCCGGAGGTGAGTCGAGGCAAGCTTGACATTTTAACCCGTCAGCGGTGCCCCTGTATAAAAACAGCCAGATCGTGTTAACACGTCCTCCGACGCGACCCGGTTAACCGTGTTTCCATTGGACTTTTTGGACGTTAGTTTACTGCGTGTCCCCATATAGACAGAAAAGTCGTGGTAGATTGACAAAAATAAGTCCAATGGAAACACGGCTTTTGTGAGTGGTTAACAATGTTCGTGGGTTGTTCACACTCTGATCACATTTTAAGCGAGCTTTTAACAAAGTTTAGTGACTGTCCTTTGACCAATAAAGACAGGAATTTACCATGGAGCCGTGTTGCTTTGTAAAACGGCACAATCAGTATGTAGTCATATTGAACTTGTTGACAAAATACTGAGTTTTACTTTTTAAGCAAAAGTCTACTGCAAAAAAATCACTTCACAGGTGAAAATACCTGTAGAGTGCATACATGTACATGTATGTGCATTTACATACGTAGAAACTGCAACAGATCTAGATACAATGTTGTACAAACATGTTGATGACATTTTTGCCATAGAGTACCGAAGTGATGACGTCAATCAATGCAATGTTTGGAACCAGAATACATTCTAAACTGCATGTGTTTGGAACCATTGCCGTGGCAACTGACGTCAGACTTCGGTACTCTATTAAAACCCCAATTGCATTAACCTTCCTATAGTTATAACTTTCACAGCCTATCAAAAAATCTACCCACCAACTCTCACAGCTTGTGCGTGTTTCAACCTGTCACTTGATAGGTTTTGTATACATGTATAGGGTGGTTGGCTTCATTTTGGCCCTGAGAGAGGGTGGGTTTTAATAACTTCATAATTAAAATAAAATCACACTACATCAATAGTACAAGTGATGATCCACTAGACGAGGCTTATTACTGTACATGTATTTCAAGACCAGTGCATCAAAATCCACTAAGGACATTCTGTGCAGGTACAAATGTATGCTGCTACATGTATTTTCTGGGTCTCGACTTCTTAATGACAGGAAATTTTTGAAGGAAAGTGAATGAAAAGAAAAAGGCAGACTTTAAAAGTGAACAAATATTTTTTTTTAAAGGCCGACTTTATAAAATATAAGTTTAAAAGAAAAAAAAAATCACCAGCCCACTTATCTAGTTACAATGTAGGTCTTGCTTGACCGAAGCCGTACACCGGTCCAATGCAAATTTTAAGCCCTGTTGGGATGACACATTGGGATATGAAGTTGTAAAATTTGTATTTTAATTGATGGAAATGTTCATATGTATGTTAATACTCTATATGATGTTCGTATCCAGTGTGCTTGTCCTTAATAATAGATGTAGTTAAACAAGCATCCTTCTGGCCATGTGATATTTTTTTGGCTCGATTCGGGGATCAATTTCATGCAGGATGGGTCATGGCATGCTTGGCCAGTTTTCCCATTTCCTGGCTGGCAAATGAACTGGTGGCGAAATTGTTGTAGCGCTACGGATGCAAGATTCTCTTTCAAATAAAAAATTGTCACAACAAAAAGCCTGTTTGCTGCCTTGCGTGTACCCCCCCCCCCCCCCCCCCTCCCCCAGTGCAAACAGGTTTTGATGTAGGCAATCAAGCTCTTCAATAGACTAGTCACACGCCCTTCTAGGCCCCTATTCAGGCTCGTCACGGACGAGCGCCGGCTCAAAACTAACACAGTTAGTATCCCCCTGTCTAACCCTCATCATCAAAAGAGTCAATTTTGGGTAAGTGAACTAGAACGGGTCGGCCTTTGAAACCCAGCCTATTCCAATTTGATTTATTTTTTCCCAATCCAATGCTAAAAGTCATCAAAAGCTTCGGCACTCTCCCCCATTAAAGCAAGTCAATTTCCTTGGCTTTGTTAGCGGAAACACCAGGACCTTTACTCCTAAACCCCCAACTGGCCACATTCAGCGGCCCATAAAGGGCTCTATAGCAAACAGCTCTACACCAACCGATGAATGGGGGGGGGGGGGGGCACACAGTCAGTCACCTATTCAACCTGCCAAATGACTTTTTTTTACTGTTTCCAATTACACCAAACGGCTCTTTTTTTTCCTTCAATCAGTTCACACAGGTACAATGTACAGTACATTGCAATTGAAAGTTAACCTCAAAATGGGAATTTCTATTGACATTTTTTCTCTTCCCACCGAATTCATTTTCATATCACAAAATGTAACATTTTTTTTTCCAAAGTGGGGAAACATTTTCCCGCCTTTTCACGCAAGTGGGAAAACATTTTCACACAAGTGGGGACAAAAAAATGTCACACCTTTTCACAAAAGTGGGTATACATGTTCACACCTTTTCACAAAAGTGGGAAAACATTTTCGAACTTCAATTCGGAGGGGAAAAAAGTTGCGTGGGAAATGTGAAATGGGAATTGTGAATAGGAATTCTTTTCACAAAATTTCCCATTCCCATTTACAGTGTTAACTAAATTGCAATGTACTGTACCAATAAAAACAAATACCTGATGATACTACCAGAAAACTTTATTGTTCAAAAGTGTAAGCATGTTGGTATAGTTGGAAACCCGGGCTCAAGTTGAACCTACACGTGTACAGGGTAGAAAAACTTAACCAACTGAGACATTTTCAATCATTCAGGACAAAGTCAAAAAAAACAATTTAAAAAAAAAAAATAACCACAATTATGTTGGATATCTTTTTCTTAAAATCACTTTATCCAAAGTAGCTCGGTTGGCAGATTATCAATCACACTCAATCACAGCGAAGCCCTCGGAAAGTCTGCCAAACAAATACATCAACTTGAGCAAGGGGGGAGGGGAGAGGAATAACCCCAAGATGTGTAGCCAGAGAGAGTGGCCGACACTTGACAACAAAAAGAAAAGTGCGGATATTGCCCAGCTTTTCTAGACCCAAGGGGGACACACCAAAGGGGGGTCCGTCTTTTCATCATCCCGGCCCAAGCCCAGGAAGGAACCATTGTGTGCGCCAAGATTGCAACTTAGAGGCAATTTGCACCCGCACAATAAAACTTCAAAGAAGCAAATAGGAGAGAAAAAAAATAACCTGAGAGCATTAGTCAGGCAGACTTATTACTCAAGCCCCTTTTTTGTGTGTGAGAAGTAATGGGGACTTTGGGGGGGGGGGGGGGGGGCGGGTCACAATGAGAGCATGGTAAGTGGAAAACACTGCCTGACCTCTTGTGAGTAATGAAAGCTGATGTTTCGCTATTGTCTGGAATTATAGATCTGCCGGCCAGCTCCGTTTCACTCCTATAATGAACTGGCTCTCTCTTTCTCCTGGGCCAGCTTCCAGCGAGGAGAGGAAGAATGCTTTGATGTTAATATCATGGATGCTGCCATTGACCAAAAAAGTTGCCAGGGTCTGTGGTTTCAAAGCTTTTTGCTCTTGGTGCAATCATGGATGTGAACTGATCAAGCAAATGTACACAATTGAAGTTGAAAAACCTGACGGGTTTTGGATATATATGTTTATGAGGATTTTGACTTCATGCTTACTGTCTGGACAGTACAGAGTGTACTATTTTATCATGCATGCTTTGAATTTGATCATGGAATCTCTGCTCAGCCAAGTCGTGGCCAAACGGACAATAAATCATGCACTAGATTAGGCTGCAGGTCCATCTGTATTTAGGGATCACAGTAGAGGCATTTTCACACTATGTACGTTCGACCCGTGTCGAAATCTACATGGGTCCGACCTGTGTAGACTTCTTCAAGTTTCAACATGGGTCAATTACGCTGCCTTTTCACACTACTCAATGCAACACCAGCATTTTCGCTACACGTGTAACGTTTCAACCCGTGTATTGTGCGATCGTTTCACACTACACACACGGCCAGCCGTTCAACACGGATCGAATTGGAAACCCGACAACCATCAACGCTTCGCTTATTTTGACGAAAACCTTATTATTTCTGGTCGTTCCGTCAAGCTGGCTTTGGATGGAGCATGGATGGAGCTGTCAGCCCAATATACATACATAGCATTCACCTCCTCCTTACTCCATGTCGATCTTTTGTCTGATTTGGGGCCCATTTTCTCTGACTTATCAGAGGTAAAAGTATCTAGTTAAAGTAGCATGCACGATTGAAATGAACGCATGTCAGGTGCGCGCATGCGCAATGCCGCATGTGTGGTTCGCTCGTGCCAATCCTCCGCCCATGCATACTGAGCGCTGCGTGTGTGCATTGTACATGTACACTGGGAATAAGACAGTGGCATGCAGTTGCTTGCACTACCATTCGGGCGCTGGGCACGAGCGAAGCACTACGGCCCTGTCTGAACTACTTGGCTGCGGCTTAAAATTGCAGACGAGTCTATGGTAAGTGGCTGCAGCCGCTACCACAGACATGTGTGTTACATCCAGCCGTAGCCAAGTAATTCGGACAGGGCCGTACAAGGCTAGCAACAAAGCAATGCGCACGTGCAGATGCGCTTTTGGGGTTTCCCCATATTGAACAATTGTTCTAACCCCAGCCCCCTCATGTCTTAGTAGCCTTTTCTCGAGACGAAGTTCGCAACACGTTAGCTGCATGTACGTACATTGTACACTGGGAATAATATGGTAGCATTCAGTGCGGTTGTTTGCATTTGACCAAGACGACACTAACGATGGAATACGCATGCACGTACACATACGGCACAGAGATGTCGGATAAGGATAAGTCATGTCGTGGTTTAGAAAACGATCAAAGAAAGGAAACATTTAGTACAGAATGTATTTTTTTATTCCTCCATATACATGTACGTTATGTACAATGTACTATTCTGCAGTCAAATTTTTAGCAAGGTAATCTAGACTAATCCACACTTAATTAATACACACTTGGAGAAACCATAAACGCTACAAAAAGCAACATAATACCAAAATATCGGGAAATATCGTCATATCGAACAGCTTAGTATGTGGTGCCCTGCACGCACACTCCGATCTACGGTTACACGGGTTGAACTCAACCCGGAGGTGTTTATACTACGACTTTCAACACGGATCAAACTTCTCTACACGGGTCGAGAGCTCTCAACCCACCTCCCGAGCAGGGTTGAGTTTCAACCCGGGTTGAGCGCTCTACACGGGTCAGTGCCATGTTGAAATGTTGCAGTGTGAAAAGGTCAGTCTAGTTAACATGGGTCGGACCCGGGTCCAACACCGAGATTTTCCATAGTGTGAAAAGGCCTTAGATGTTTCAATGGAATGGAACTGGCCTTATTTTAAACTTTTCTTGTGGAATTCTTGTTGGAACCGTATATTACTGTCCTTACATGTACTTTGAATCTAAAGTGGAAATTCATATGGTTTTCAAACGATTGTCGGCTGACAATCGTTGGAAATATTCTAGTTCCCCGACTTGATAATTGCCTGACATCTATAAATTGCTCCGTTTTGTCTAAGGTGTGGTCAGGGAACCAGACTATTATTTTGTTTCTGTTTTCCCAGCATCTATGCACACAAAACATTAAACAGGTCAGTATTTTGCTACATACATGTATATGTACAATGTAGCACACTATAAAATACTAACCCCCAAATCCCCCAACTTTTTTTTTTATTATAGCAAAAGCAAATGGTGTATACCACATGTACATGTACGTTTAAAGAACCAAATTAATTCTTCAATAAGACATACATGTACATTTAAAATATAATATACATGTATACACACATTTATACACATATAATTGATCACATTTAAAGGGGGGAGTGAGTTGGTCCCACCAACAGTGGAAGCTACTCCACCTGGGTAGATTTGAAAATTGGGATAATTTCTTTGGCATCTGAAGACTTATCCTTTATTTAAATATGGGCAGGAAAACCATAAGAATGGTGGGGCTGGCAACTCAAAATATGGCCAACCCTACCACCTGTGATCATAGCCATTTACCCATGTACATGTACAAGTTGCTTTTAGCCTTGTATGTATTGGGCGACATCCATAAAAAAAATAAAAAAATTTATAGGAACAGATTGCCTGTGAACATTATGTGTACTTTTCAGATCAAAACCATTATAACTGATGACAAACAGCCCGACTATTGCCATTTCTGTAACACCATTCTGCAACACGATACAGGGCAAATCGGTCACTGACAAATAACCCCTCCAATTTGATGCATTTGGTGTCAACACAAATAGCTTTCACTGGAGCCATGCATACCTGTATATCAGATGCCCTTCCATACTGAGTTGAGACAGCCCAAAATGTTTTGATCTTCCTACCCCCCCCCCCCCCCCCCCCCCAAGGAAAACAGGAAGAACATGCCCGCGACATTTTTCTCCTTTTTATGTGTGTCTGGAAAGGTGTCAGAGTACCAGCCGCTCAGCTGGTGACCGTGTCAGCTTTGGCACCTGTCTCCTGCTGATATTTGGCCGATGGTGTGTCACTATTCCACCCTGCGATGGATACAGGTATCAATAACGCATGCTATGCATAAAACATGTGACGACGCCCTGGTTACACTGCCCAAACTCGACTGTTGAACCGGAATTGAAAGTATTTTTTTTGCCACTGACCGCAAGATGAATTCACAGTGTGGTGCATTCAATTGCGATGCCTAATTTATACGGGACCAACAAATTGAAAATTGAAAATTCCTTTGATTCTGGGTTTAGAAGGTGCAGGAATGTGTACTCAAAAAATCATCTTTTTAAAGATCAGGTTGGTGCTGACCCACCGAAAAGCAGTTTAGTTTCGGAAAATGTGAATCTGAAAACTGTCTTTGACTGATCAAAAAAAATGGCAAAAAAAATATTCAGTAATGGCACAACAGAAAGCATGACAGAACAGTTCAATAAAACGTAGGTAAAATGGCCATGAATAACACCAAGAATGAAAAAAATGTATGGCTCCCTCTTTTTAAAATCTTCATTATTCATTCTGAATCAGGAAAGATGCCCCAAGCTCTGAACAAAGAAAAACATTTAGCCCACACAGCACACGCTGGCCACGGCCAAGATTGCTTGACAAAGACGCTCATTCAGCATTTCAGAATTCTGATTTAAATACACGTCAACCTTTTGACGTTATATGATTGGAAAATCCAGAACTTTACATTGTCAGTATCCATTGAATGAAACAGAGAAGCTTTTCCAACCCCTAACTGGCCGCAAGCTCCTCTTTGATTGAAAGAGTAGGCTGTGGCTGCAATGTGCATGAACTAGTCTTGCAAATTTACACCAAAACAAATTTGAACCACGCCATACATGTACATGTACAATGTACATGTTGCAACGATTAAATTGTACCCACAACATTACAAATTCCAGCTTCAAATAGAATCACACACACTCAGTAAGGTTCACAAAGAAAAAGAATATGTCATTTTAAATGACCAAATGCAATTTTCACTCTTTCTTTTCACAAGAACGTGCAAAACCAGTTCAGCTGCCAACTGTCCCTCCGACCAAAAATCTTCAATCTTTGAAGGATCTTTAAAACGAGGTCACAATCTTGATTACAAACATATCACAAACTCATTCAGGAGTGCAGGTCACCCCAAATCAAGGTCAACAACTTTCAAATCAAGGACTGACTCCCCTTAAACAGTTCCTGAAATAGTACTTACCCCACAAAGTCACAAGCTCCGGCCTTGAATATAAAAATTCAATTCCATTCCTAATTATTATTATCATTTTTTCAAAGTGAACATTATTACCTGTACTTATTCGACCTTGACATACACAGAAGCAGAAGTACATAACAAAAACTATAGGCTACATGTATATGTAATTTAACAAACAAATGCACAAGTACTAAACAAAATGTACACGATAAAAGACAATATAAGATGGGGAAGGCAGCCAGACAGGCATGGAGAACGAAAAATGACAACCTAAAGAGGGAGTAAATGAATACATGTATGTGGTAATCGTTACCTTTAGGACCCCGTTCCATAATAAGAGAACGAAGGAGACAGTTTATGTTTTGGAACTTACATATGTACATGTACCTCAATATTTTGCGATGATACAGGCAAGAAAAGTCACTCTGTGTGCTTGAAATCATCTAAATACTCGCTAAGATATCATGTTGAATATGACTGAGCGAGCTTAATTTTGTGGAAAGAGGGCAGGGTTTTGATTTATGAGGGAAATTATGGGGGTAAAACAACAACGTTGCAAACAAAGGTGGGAAAGTCACCTTTTTTTTTAAAGTGCATTTAAAAATTACAACAAACATGAGTTAATCTGAAGAAAAAAAAAGACTACTTTAGCCTGCAAAAGTCACTTTGGTACTGTAAAGTCATCTGCAAAAGTTAGTTTTGAATGGAACTCGTAACAAAAATAGAGGTGTCCTAAAGGTAACGATTACCGAATATGCTTACATGGGAGCATGCAAGTATGGGACTCAATCTGGGGATGAACACAGCAAAGGGAATGGCCTAACAAGAAAAACAAGACAATATTATGCAGGTCAGGCAGGGACAACAAAAGTAAACTAAATTACTGTTGATCGGAAGCATTTTGTCCCAAACATACATTGTAATACTACAGGACTAAAAAACTACGAAAATGAGGAAAGGTTAACAGATATAGTTCTACACTTGCATGCTCCGAGTCGAACCAGGTGGAAAGAATTGTAAACGCAATTCTTTCTTGCAACAACTTCCTACAATAATTCCTACAACTGTACTTCCATTGTGACATGAATACATGTACTTACATTGTACAATTCAGTGCATGTATCATGCGTACGTGAACAACAAACTTTATTCAGACAAGTATGGCCGCTGCTGCATATATGTACTGCAACTTGATTTAAGCTTGGCTAGGTACATTTCCTAACTCCATGATCCGTGGAGCTAAAAAGAAAAGGCTTCCAGCGGCCTCTCATCATTAGTTCCCCCTGTCCAAACTTTCAGGCACTCTACTCGCCTGGCTGTCTCATCACATCCTTTCACTGTTGTTCCAAAGGCTAGTACTGTGGGATACTCTTCAAGATTTTCGCTCGTACTGCCTCTCTTTGGAACTCCTCACCTGTTACCTACTTCCCTTCCACCTGTAATCTTTCACAATTCAAACGAAATGTGAATAGATAGCTTCTATCCCTTTTCTTGTCTTTCGTAGCCCACACCTTGAATGGCCTTTTGGCCTTGTGCTGGGCATGTAACAATCATAAACCTGTACCAAAATCTAATAACCAAATTTTGGTGCTTGGTAAAAGACCATGAATAGCCCTGTTCCCACAAAATGGACGTAAAGTAGCAAAATCAAGATTTAAAAGCTTTAATTTGTGTTGTGGTATCTCACTCCTAGCCCTGATACAACCTTTTGGAGTTGTCAGAGTCTTGACTCCTTGTTTTTGAGAAAATGAAGCTCAAAGTTTGTGATCTGTGCACACTTTAACCAGAGTTCTAAAAAAAAAAATAACCCGCCCCCAAAAAATCTTTTCAAGAAGAGATTCAGTTTAAAAACTTTGAGATACGATAGAATAGGGTTTTTCAAATATACAGTTGTTAAAAACCCAAAATTGACTTTTCAGTGAAAAATTGTTGTTTCTGATCGTAGTTAACTCAGAAAGCCACAGTGCGACTTTACACTCATTTTGTGCTGCCAGGTCACACATTTTACACGCTTACATGTACAAATGTACCTCTAGATCTGGCTAGTAATTACATTATTTAAAATGTTAGGTGCACATTCTTTCCAGAGGGTCTGGAAGCAATCATGTGTTGACAGCTCCAGTGAAATTTAATCTTCCCTAGCCAGTGGCCTCCCTACTGGGTTTCTGATTCGAAAAAAAACAACAGAAACAAGCCCCTCCCCTTCACAAAAAAAAAAAGAAGACAAATGTGACTGAATTATTATCTTCCTTTATTTTAATCACATTTTTGTCAACTTCGCATTTTGTATTCCTTTAATTTACCCATTCTGTCCGGCTGTTATTAATGGGGTGCTGGTATGCCAATACGGGGCTTGTGCAGCCAAGCATAACACACAATAGGCAAACAATGGATTGAATATGTACAGAAATGTGCATAACCACCAGGTGGTCTTTTTCAAACCAGTGGCTATGGCCGTTGTCTGTATTCCAATGGGTTAAAGGTACCTGTAGTATACAACATTTGCAAACATCAACAAACAAAAAACTACTAAATTATTACGAAATACCATACTAAACTAAGTTAATAGCAGTCTCAATCATCCTGTGAAATCATGGCACCTGGTGTGCTGTCTTTTTCAAGAAAAGTGGAAATTTATATTGTTTTCCAACAATTGTCGGTCGACAATCGTTGACAATCGTTGGAAATATTTTAGTTCCCCAACTCGATAATTCCCGGACTCTATAAATTGTTACGTTTTGTCTAAAGTATGATCAGGGAACCAGACTACTAGAACAATTTTTTTCTCTTTGTTTTCCCAGCATCTACGCATACAAAACTTTAAACAGGTCAGTGTTACAGGATTTGCTAGCACGCTATAAAATACTAGCCCCCAAATCAATTTATTTCTGAAAATTACAGCAAAAGCAAATGATGTACATTTGTATACTACATACATGTACCTTTAAGGGTCCATGCTACAATCTGGGGCCAATTTCATAGAGCTGCTAAGTGCAAAATTCAGCCAAGCTAAAAAGTGCTTAGCAAAACCTGGGCTCAATTTCATAGCGTTGCTTAACGGTAAGCAGAAACGTTGTGCTAACTACAGCAGGAAAAATGCGCGTGCATGGAGATTTATATTGTTGCGTCAATAGTGGAAAAATCTCCAAAGCAAGACTCTGTGCTAAGCAGCTCTATGAAAATGTGCCCTGAAAAGAAGAACTCAATGATGAAAAAAAAAAAACTGGTACATGTATCTCCACCAATCGAATTACAGTGTGGCTGGGTGCAGGATAAAAACTGTATCCACTGCCACACAATAACCCACAGTGTGCCGGAGTCCCCTGCGGGATCTCCTGCACTAAATCCCTGCAACTTAAGAAGTGTTATTCCTGTGAGGGCCATCTCAATCATAGCTTCACTTCCTAACCTTAACAACATGCAGCCAGGACCCAGAGGAATCAGTTTCAGGCCTGGGATGCATGGTAGACTACATTCCTCGCTGGCTTGGCAATATCGCCCACGGAACTTCAAGTTCAAGCAGGACTTTTACAGTCACAAATTTCGTGATGAAATTTCACGACGTGTGCATGTAAAATGGACGTTCTTCCGTGCATGTTCACCATGACCCGTAACGTAAGAGGAATGGGATCATTTACATAAAAGTATGATTGTTCATCCGAACCGGGTACGCATGTACCCGACCACTGATATCAGGAACCGGTTCCAGATTATGGAATCGAGTACCCATAACCAAATTATTGCTTAGTAATTTCTCAGACAATGAAAAAGAAAGTTTTTATAATTTCATTTGTGGGAAATTTTCAAAATGAAAACCACGGTACACGGCAAAAAATCAAACAGATTAGCGTTTATGATGCTTGCAAAAATGCAATTTACAGGGTATTTGCTATAGAGCTTGCTGTTCACACTTGCGTCTTGCTGCATTCATGCACCGATGTAGTAGTATTAACCTGTGGACATTTACGAACAACATAAACAGCAATTTCTGAGATTAAATTTTTGGGACTGGCTTTCTTTAACGGGTACCTTGGTACCCATGTTTTTTTTCTTCAATCTGGTACCCGATTTCCGTACTACCCATGCACTGTACATAAAAGCCATTAAAGCCATGAGGGTCCAGCACTACCCGACCCCCCCCCCCCCCCCCCCCACACACACTCCCTCCCTTCCCCCTGAGAGGTTTGGTACTTGAGACACCGCCTATTGATTCTACAATTCTTTGCTTAAGATCCCCCAATGAATGCCAAACTGCTTCCAGGCCAGAGGGGATAAGCTAACTCAGCAGGAGTGTATTCCACAACCGAACCGGCGGGGGAGAGGGGATTTTCTGAGCTCGAGCTTCTCGTGAGTGCCCAGACGTCTTTTATTTTTCATCTACAAAGAGTAAACAGTGATGTTGAGGAGTTTTGGCTGAATCTCATTAAAATTCTACATGGAGAGGGTGCCAGCCCAACTTACATGCATATTTGATCAACCTCAAAGATTAAAAAAATAAAAAGTTAACCATAGTACAATGTACATTTATTTTTCACTTTTTCTTTTCCACAAAAAATGCAAAAACCATTGCAGCAGTTACATCTTAGAGAATGCCAACTGTCACAACAACCAACAATCCTGGATCCTGGATGGACTTTTACAATGTTACCAATATGATTCTGCTCAAATCATAAACTCTTTCAGAAGTGCAATTCAAGAAGAAAAAAAGGTCAACCAGTCAAATCAAAGACTTATTTCCTGTACATGTACACCACAAAACACTCCAGATTACTTCAATAACTTCCGTACTGAGTACTACAATGTACACATTGTGACAACAATTTCTCCTTGGAAAACTGTAAATCCATACAAATTCATTGGCCGTTGATACGCCACAAGGGATTACACAATTCCAACTTTCTTCCAACTAAAGAAAGTTGATAGTCACTGTATACCTTTGGCATGGGGACACGACTGTAATTTGTGGGACTGTTATCCCCTTGAGTACGGATGACGCCGGATGATGCCAAATGGCGCAAAAAAATGCCACCAGGCCGGATGAGGTCTGTGCATGCCATTTTCTGCATTTTCAATCCATTGTTGGATTATTGTCTATGTTACGCTTGGCTGGTGGCTGCACAAGCCTCTTGTGTCCACTTCGCTTGGCTGCACAGGCCGCCCCGGCAGCACCTCACTATAATAACCGTACTCAAGGGGTTTTAAAAAGAACAAGTAGTTCTACCATGTGTAACACTGTCCATGAAAATAAAAACCCTGGTTTTACCTTTTATAGTGTGGTCCGTGTTTAGGCAGAATCTTCACTATTATCCGACAAACATGCCCTTTAAAACGGAGAGAGAAAATTCACTGGTCCCCAAACAAGCCTGAAATAATAACCAGTATGGATACATTCCACTGTAAGCCCCTGGGGGCAAGGTTAAATCCTGAATCCAGTCCAACAAGAAGTGTTTTCTCTTCTTTATTTGTTTTTTTCTCCTACTTTTTTTTTTTGGGAGGGGGGGGGGGGGGAGGGGATGCTCTATGGTTGGACATGTAACAAGAAACTGTGCTCATCTTGGCAGAGAAAACAAAATGCCTGGTCTAGTATTCCCGCATCCCCCTCATCCATTAGAATGAATGCAGGGGACAGACTTGAAGACGCTGTGCAGATCATGCTGCAGGAATCAATTTGAATGTTGTTGTCTTTGGTTGGTGGGGGGGGGGGGGAGGGGGGAGGCAGGCATGGGAATATCTCAAGCAAGAAAATAACAATCAGAAAGTTTTTACTTTAATACCCCACCAAAATCGGTCAGGAACAGCAAAATCTTGGAAAAGGTTTGTCAACCCTCCTTGATGACAAGTTTCTGAACATGCGCCACAACTAGTTCTTTCAAGATTTATGTCAGCCACATCCATTCAAAAATGAGGCAGAAATTAACTTGTATGGGAACACTCTGAGTGACCGTACACTGTGCCCAACACAGTCAACACAAACTTTCTTCCCAACAAAAGTCTCTAAGGTTGTGCCATGTGTTTGTACAACTCTAAACATAAATGGATGGTCATTTGAAAATTGACGGGCGTGTCCATTTTGGCCAAAATCACAAAAACAGGGTGTCGTAGCGCGAAAACAGTTGGTCCAATGTGGCTAAAACGTGAAATTTCAGCTTTTTCATCCTCAGTTACCCCATACACCAAATCTGAGCGGGAGTATACTCTCGGTTACCCTCGGGTCATACTCCTGCCATTCGTGTGCTCAAGAGTATACTTGTGTTAACGAGTAACACGCTCGAACGCACCCAATGTGTTTGTGCAGTCAAGCATGACATACACAATAATCCAACAATGGATTGAAACTGCACAAACAGCGGCCAATGGCGTCATGCGGCCAATGGCGTCATATGACCAATGGCGTCATACGGCCAATGGCGTCATCCGGCCTGGTGGCACTGTTTTTTTTTTGCGCCATATGGCGTCATCCGTACGCAAGGGGTTATTTGTTCTTAATGCAAACTGTATGCAGGCATGCAACTTGGAATTCACCAAAAAACAAGGAAATTCCAATCTTTATAAGACTTTGTACAGTGTTTTTCAATTTTCAATGGCGTATTAAAGTATGAAGTAAAAAACGAGGAAATCAGCTGACCCGAGAAAAAGTTGCATGCCTGTGTATGATTACAATGAAATTGATCTCAATTTCTCAAACGTTCTCTCTACATTATTATTTTTTTACACAAAAAGTAATGGCTGGCTTTCAGTACAGAGAATAAAACAATATGAACTAGACATCTGGTACAGTGTTTGTGGACAAACACAGGGCTGTTTTGTTTTTTTGTGTAAAATTTTGTGATTAAAATGAAATTACAAAAATTTCAAAAATCATTTAAAAAATTGCTGATTACGTCATCATGACATCATTTCAGATTTTGCATGCTAGTGACAGTATCTACCTACCCACCAATTTGCATGACGATCGGACCTATCCTTATATGTGTTTTTAAAAAGCACATTTTTGATGATGTCATCATGACGTCACACATTTTTTTCCTTTTTAGGGCATATCTTTGAGACCTACCAAAGCTATAACAAAAAGAATTTTGAAAATATCTTGTTTTGTTTGCCAGATATATTTAAAAGAATGTTACGATTTCAAAATTTCAAAAATTCATAACAAATCACGTGATGACGTCATCATGACGTCATTTCAGATTTGGCATGCTGGTGGCAGTATCTACCTACCCACCAATTTTCATGACGATCGGACCTATCCTTATATGTGTTTTAAAAAAGCACATTTTTGATGATGTCATCATGACGTCACACATTTTTTTCCTTTTTAGGGCATATCTTTGAGACCTACAAAAGCTATAACAAAAAGAATTTTGAAAATATCTTGTTTTGTTTGCCAGATATATTTAAAAGAATGTTACGATTTTCAAAATTTCAAAAATTCATAACAAATCACGTGATGACGTCATCATGACGTCACTTTGGATTTTGCATTCTAGTGCCAGTATCTACCTACCCACCAATTTTCATGACGATCGGACCTATCCTTATATGTGTTTTAAAAAAGCACATTTTTGATGATGTCATCATGACGTCACACATTTTCTCCCTTTTAGGGCATATCTTTGAGACATACCAAAGCTATAACAAAAAGAATTTTGAAAATATCTTGTTTTGTTCGCTAGATATATTGAAAAGAATTTTACGATTTTGAAATTTCAAAAATTCATAAAAAATCACGTGATGACGTCATCATGACGTAAATGTTCGGCATACATTCTGAGCAGTTAGTCTAAGTGTCTGCCAAGTTTGAAGTCAATCGGTAACATAAAAGTAGCCAAAGTGCCGGTAAGAAAGAAAACGTGTACAAATGCTATGGGCATTTTGGCTGAAAAAGAAGAACAAAAAAAAGAAAAAAAAAAAAAAAAGAAAAAAAAAAAAATCTTAACGAAAACAAGGGCTGTTTTGGAAAAGTTTCCAAAACAGCCAAAAAGGTGAACATTTACAGATTATCATGCTAAATCAATAATCATGTCAAAATCATGGTGTTGACAAATCAGCCACATAATTATACACAACGTGACTGCAACCAGCTGTTCTCATTCCAATAATCAATTAATCTTAATACATAACACTTCCTAAATAGAATTGCATTTTTTGCAGCCAGCTGTTTTCATTCCAACAATTAATCTTAATACATGACACTTCCTAAATATAATTGCATTTTTTCAAAACCGGTGGAGTTGTTTGACATCGCACTGGATGAAGCAAAAACATTTCAAAATCTATCCCTGCTCATATATGAAAATTGAAATTGGTAAATTACATTTCCCTTGTTGGTTTGGAATTACAAGCAGTATTAAACTCAACTAATTTAACAATAATTTAATAAACATTTTGGCAATTTCAGTCTTCATATTTTCCCCACTGAACATAAAAATCTTAATAAAACTTGTCTGGGTATTGCCTTGTTGAACTTAGCTTAAGTTAAACGAAGAGCTTAACCGAACAGCCCATACTTTATAATTATATACAATGTATTATTATGAGTTTTATTATGTTCTTTTCGATTTCATACATGTACATAATTATTTATTGAAGAACATGTATGCAAATATTTAATTTAACTTGATTTCCTGGAATTTTGTTTTTTTTAATATATACTGGTAATGGTAGGCCTATAATCTGCATAGCGCGTGCATTATACTAATCCAAACGTCTAAACGCACGCCAATTTCAATCAATCAAATACAATACAATATGTTATACCCCAAAAGGCATAAGGGTAACTGTCTGATATTTGATTATTGCTATTACTTTTTACACACATGGAAAGTCTACAACCCAAAATCATTCTTTCACACCGTGCCTCACATGCCTAAAATGGCACCTTTTTCATTATATTCCTGAGCATATAAAACCAAACACGCACATCGTTTCACAGCATAGCACCGCGTTTCACGGCCACCGACCTAGCCGTCCCAAACGCGCTCAGCACGGTACACTACTCACCTCCAGCCACGGTGAAAAGCAAGACACCAACCAAGATCCAAGTCCCTCGCCCTGCCATTTTTGACGACCGGAAAACTGCTCGAAGACAACAAATCCAAGGACTGGGAGACGGTCTGGCAGGCAGGATAGATCCTCGATGATCGCTCCCCTGTCTTCTTATTGCTGGGAAAACTCGGCGATTCTCGGAGAGAAACGATTATTTTGGGACCATTTCAGCAGAAATGCTTGCTGTTTTGTATACAACGTGTGCGTATGCCAAGTACCACAATGCTACGGTTTGTGTGTACGTACGTTCGTGTACGTACTATCTGGGTATATAAAAGCGGTGTTTCATTTTGATCACTGAACGAAGTACACGTTGTGCATGCGCGATGCGAGGCCAGCTTATCCAAAAACATGTAGGGCGTATACAATGTACAGCGTCTAAGGAATATTTCAAAAGCCCCGGTTTTTTTAACTGCAATTTATTGTGTGCCCACTATCCACCACCCCCCCCCCCCCCCCCCCCCCCAGCAAAAAACAACAACAGAAATTGAATTGCCTTCAAAGGACACCGACTGGCATCAATAATCTATTTTGCCATTAAGTTATACCTTGGGTTAAATAGGAAATTATTTTGAGCTTTTTTATTCGAAAACTGTGTCCTTTTATATAACCAGCGGGTTCTGCTTCAGAGATCAAAGAACTACGTCCTTGATAATTATCAAGTTGACCTGTGTACATAAATTTACCATTGTAGTTTAGCTATGTCAATATTTCACAGCCTTAATCCAACCATCGAGGCAACATCCATTATCCAACAAATTTTGCTTATGATAAAGTTGGATTCTATCGGAATCTTTTCAAACGCTAATTGGTGTCTTACGGAAACTAATCATCTAATAATAGCTATTTTTTCTTTAATTATCCATATGAAGTTCGAAGTTCGAGGCAAGACTGAAACATTTTCAGAGCAACTTTAGCCACAACAAAATGTTATTGTTAACCCTCTCCCAAGTCAAATTATGGGTGCACTATTGGTAAACGGATGGGGGAAATCACAAAGGTCCCCCCCCCCCCGCCAAAAAAATGGAGAGCACTTGAAAACTGAACGCGAGAAACAGGTTTTATTACCGGCCTTGCCACGTTTCCAGGCAAGCCTCATTGCCCAATGCGCGCGGCGCACAGAAAAGCCATTCATCCCAGAGTAATTGGATGGCGAGATGTGGCTTTCAGTTCTGCACTTTGTAATCTGATCGCTTTGTGACGGTCTTCACGCCGAAAGGCCGACAAAAAAACACCGCGAACTATTCACACACAAAAGCATTATAGCGATACGCCCCCCCCCCCCCCCATTTTCTTTACGGGGTATGTACTTGCCACGAGGAAAAGCATGATTGAAAAATAAATTGATTGGATTCGATTTAGGCGACAATTTATGTCTTTTGTACAGCGACGATGCTTGTCTGGGCCACACACCGGTAGGGCTTCGGTGTATACGACCCGGTATACGACAGGACATCGGATGGAAATTATCAGAATGATAAACCACCTCTGAATTATCTCCGCTGCGATTTGGTCTGGTCCCCTGCTGATCAATTATTTGCAGTGTTTCCCATTTCGTGGTATATAGCTGCGATAATTCGAGAAAGGTGCGAATTTAAAAGATAATTTGAAAGATGTTGGTCTCATGGGTCATTATTGATTTCATGCCCAAAGTACAACATCCAGTGGCGTAAATCCGTGCCCCAAAGTGGGGGTGGGGGGATGGGGGCGATCAAGATTTTTAAAAATCAATCACCCAAAAAGTGGGAGGGGGAAGGATAGGAGATAAGAAGAACATGGGGCGCTGTTCAAAACAGGTACATTATGAACATACGTTTTGGCGGTTTTTTATGGAAATATAAGGTTTAGCCTACATTATGTTTTTGTTTTCGGTAGTGAAATTCGGGCGGATCCTGTGGACCATCCACCTGGTCAAAAAGTGGGGTGGGGGAAGGGAATTTTATACCCATCCCCTGGATTTCAAGTACGCCCATGAAGCAACGCCATTTTTATCTACCCGGTATCTAGTTTCATATTGTAAAATCTCCAACATTATTTATTTATTTATTTATTTATTTATTACATTTCTTTACCCGGGGTTTGTCCAAACAGTTTCAAACTGGTTTGCATTGGGGCCCTGCATACTCATTTAAAACTGAATATTTACACACATACAAACTATTTACACAAATCAGGGGCGGATCCGGGGGGTGGGGGTCGAAACCCCACCCCCACACCCCCTGCTCGTTGCCAAGTTTTTTTATTTTTTTATTTTTATTTTTTTTTGCTTGTAAGGGTCTACGCCTAAAGTTGCAAAAACCAGAAAAGCAAAACCCTAAAGGTCTTATTTTGCGTGTACGGGTAAGAACAAAACAAAGAGGTTAAATGGCGCCACCAACGTTGAGAAAGTTCTCCCCCCCTTGTAAATGTACGAATAAAATAATAACCCCCCCCCCCCCCCCCCCCCCCGCCAAACAATCATAAATCCGCCCCTGCAAATACAATAATATTTACACAATTAAATCTATTTACTGTTAACTTTTCACCTCTGCAGCAGATATTGCTGATTTACGGTGTAGCGTGAAATTTTGTCATGGGAGAGTGACCGGTCACGTGAGAGTGTTTAACCAATAGTAGGGAAGAGGAGTCGGATATTCATGGAAGTCGGATATTCATATGACAACGGGATGGGCGAAAAAAAACGCAAAAAAACTGTTGGGGAAAAACAAGGGGAAATTCCCATCCGGCTGAAAAGTATTGTGGCAACCAAGTTTATAACTCAAGCAATCCACAAAGGAAACTGACTAGGTGAATTTAATACATTTTCAAAGTGAACAAAGAATACTGCCAGTATTCTTTGTTTACTTTGAAAAAGTTTATAACTCCTCAGATCAGCGTGAATGGCAGAAATATCACTGATGGGTGGCTTTACGTAGCTCCGATTTAAATGTGCCTAATGAGTTCATGGTTCTCAATTGTTCAGGCAGATTATTCCATATACTGGCACCATGGGCGTCAATCCTGGGGGGGGGAGGCAGGGGGACACGTCCCCCACCCACGTTTTGAAGGGTAGGGGCACAATATCAAATGTCCTCCCATGTTTTTTAACTCATGTATCTCATATAGGGCCCCAAAACTTTAGCGGAAAGTGTGCATGGGCGGACAGGGCGGATAGTCTTGGGTCAAGACGTTGTTACTTGTAAGCGATAACCGACCGCCGCGAGAGGGCGTTATCACGACGAACTGTTCGTCGTGATAACGTTTTTACGCGCATAATTTTAAAACAATGTTTGTATTAACCCTACAAAATTCTGGCCAGAAATTCGTGTTTTGAAGGAGGGGGGATTTTGTGTGGTTATTTTTCCCATGTAAAGTGGTTGCTAAAGTATCAACAAATTCTAAGTTTCGACACCAGTCCATTCGTCACTTTTTCGTTTAAGATTTAGACTATCGAGGTTTCCCAGCTATAGGCAAATATGCAAGACCGATCATAAAAATTCACGTGGCGAACTTTTACATCCAATGGATTTCTTTTCGCTAGATTTGTTTTGTTTCGATGAAAATTAGCAAGTCTAGGGCGGTTAGGCTGTGGTTCTTTTCTCGCCTTCCACCTCTGCATGGTGACCCTGGTTCGGTTCACATCCAGGCGCACTATGTGGATTGGGTTTTCAGTCCCTATACCTGATTCCCCGAGAATAATTGTTCTGGGGTTTTCCCCCCACTACTCAAACTGAAATTTCCTTCGGGATATTGTGGGCCCTGAGGGAGAAAACCAAAACTTTGAGCACGGGTTCATTGTTGGAGGAAACCAAGTAATTCAAATAAGCCACTTGGGAATTACAAATACATAACTTTACTGTGCATGTGTATAGTAATAGGCTGATCGCTGGCAACTTTCGCATAAACTTACGGATAAACATGGCTCGATATTATGCACGGAATGATGGGGAAACAGTTTGGGAATTTCTCATGTTTCACGGAATCCCCCTTAACCCCCCGGCCCCCCCCCCCCCCCCAAAAAAAAGGTTCCCCGAGAAAGACAGAATAAAACAATTTTGTATTATATAGTTACCTAATGCCGCTGTTTCTAAATTTGTACTTGGTTCAGAATAGCCCGAATAACGAGGGGAGGCTCCAAGCATCCTCCTCGAATGCTTTCCGAATGCTTTCCGAACGGCTCGTTTGGTTTAATATCACACCGAATTCAAAGGAAACGCTTTCCGATTCCTTCCCGAGCGCTCTCCGAATAGGTCGGACGCTTCTCGAATAGCCAGTTTCCTTTCCGTTTGCCACAAGTTAAATGAAATAATCTGTTCGAGGTACGTTCGTGATGTTCGGGTCACTCGTTTAGGAATCGGAAAGCGTGCGACAAGCGTTCGGCCAATTCGAGCTACGTTCTACATGTGTTCGGATTGGGCTGCGTGCGAGCTGCCGCTGGAGGTGGCACAGTTCGATATGGGACCCTGCATTCGTTATAAATTCTTGGTAAATACTGAAACCATTCGCGATGTTCGAGCTATGTTCTGGCTGTTCGGAAGCAATACTGAACCCACCTTCCTCCTCGAATGCTCCTAGTATGTCTAGAACGCTTTCCAAACCCTTTCCGAACAGGCCGTTTCTTCTTAGAATACAGCTCGAACGCTCCCCGAACGGGGCAATTTGTCTCATTCGGGAGGTCCAAAAAATTTATTTTGAACCTGCGCAAAATAATTCTTGACCTCGTTGAATGTCATTCCAAATGAGCACGAACTGGCCAAACCTTCCTAGAACATGACGAACGCTCCTCGAACCCACCTCGAACCAAACACGAATGTCAAGAATTGTATTCGAGAAACGTTCGGAGGCTCATTCGTTTTGGTGTGACAGCGGCATAACACAAGAATACAGATCGGAGGAAGGAAAAGCCCAAATGTTGTTTATCCAAATTTTCATTTTTTGATCAGGCGCAGTTATTCCGACATAGCTTGTTATAAGCAATCAGGGTTGAGATTTGTCAGAATTTTTCTGATTTCAGGATTTTTCACTGATTTCAGAATTTTTCAAGAATCTCTTGTGAAATCTGGAATTCCTGAAGTGTTACCATAAAGGTGTTTTACCTGTAATAAGTGGATATAGACCAACAGAAACAGGTAGGCAAACACAAACCCTAGACCCTACGCTGCAGGGCAGAGTGGCCTTAATTTGGACAGTCAAGCTTCATTGAACTTGAAGTCGTCCATACTTGCAGTGACTAATTCAACACACACTAATTTAACTCTCCCGAGCGTGGAATAATACACAAAAATTGTTCTCAAAGTGAAGTCTGCAGCTTGTTTGTTCCGACGGGGCCGTCTCATAGTATCGGTAGCCAGGAAACGTAACATTTGGTATTGAGTATTTGGCCGTGGACCTAATGGATTATAATATTAATGAGGCATTAGTAAATTTTCTCGATGTCACAGTTTATGCATTTGTAACCTAAATGACCATTGTACTGTGACAGCTTGCTTTGAGAATTAAATGACAGCTTTGACAAAGGAACTAATACCGGTAGCTTTGTAGATTCAACCTGAAACACAAAGCACTGGCAACATCTCATCTGGAAGTTTAATTATTATAACGCCTTTGGCAAATCAGTATAGCGCCACCGGCGGTGATATTAAATTCAGGCAAACCAGTGGGGGAAGAGCGATTGTCCCAAAATGTTCAAAATTGTGAGAAAAGAATCACAGAAACAACAACACAACTAATGTTTTTAATGAATCAGGAAAGGTAGTCCTCAAGCAGTCGACTGTTCCTAAGCACTTTAAAGTGGTATTTTCTACGACTGGTTTTGTTGTTGTTACATTCAGTATTCTTTTAAACATGTTATTTTAGACACAAAACCCTCTATAGATTTTTATTTAAAGCTGAACAAAGACTTTGTCGTCTTTCGGTAGTTTTCACACCATTCCATTCAACACTATGCAATTCTTATTGGAGGCAGAAAAATGAACTCGATCTAGTTTATATCAATCAACAATCCTTAATTAACAAGGGGTGGGTGTCTAATTATATGTTCCCATTTTTTATATGGCAGCAGTCCAATGCAGGTCCGTTCCCCTTTCCCCTCCCATTATTATTTTTTTGCTACCAGAACCGCTTTAAAGATTTGATGTTATATCATGGAGGAAGAAATTCCTCCATGGTTATAAATGGACACAGGCCAGTGGATGGGATATATAATAAATATATGGAAATGGGGGGGGGGGGGGGGGTGCTTTCGACACAAATTCACCCCTCCCATTGGATCCGCCCTGGTGGATCATTCTTTGAAACAGGTAGAAATAGAAGTATATTAACAAATATAACATCTGGGATTTAATTTTTTTACAAAAAAGTGACGTCAAATAGAGAAAATATTCTGACATCTATGAATGGACATTTGATATATAAATGACTAAATGTATAGGCCAAAAAGGTAAAGGAACAAAATGAAACAAAAGTAAAGTGCATAATAATCTTCTCTTTTAATAAGAAAAAAACAATGCTTTAAAAAAATACATGCACTTGTTCCACCTGAAAATGTAAATTCTATCATTATATGTGATGCGATCAAGCAAAATCAGTCGGAACTCGGCAATCCTTGTTTTGAGATATGGGCCAAAATAATGTTCGTAGGGGTGGACAAATCAAAATTGACTTTAAAAAAAAAAAAAAACAGAAGGGAAAAAATTCTTCTTTCACAACTTTGTTGTGACATGTACAATACAAGTGTGCTAAAAATGACTCAATGACTCAAGTACTGTAACTTTAACATTGATTTTCTCAGTTTCTTTCTTTCTTTAAAATCCCAAAATTGACCGGACCTACTTCAGACTGATTTTGCTTGATCGCATCACATATATCTCGACAAAAAAGCAATGCTATAATATAAATATATATTTGAAACCAAAACTTCAACAAGGCAACCTCTCTTTGAAGACTTGTTATAAATTGTAATTGAGACCCAGGCAATAATATGATGCCTGTAATATTGAAACCGCATATTTACACATTACAATATGTTAATATTCATATATTCCACTTTAGGATGTACATGTAAGGATTACAGGCTTTCAAGCAGACTTAGGTGAAAAAGTAGGAGAATAGCAGGATCAAAATGTAAAAAAATAAAACGGCACAAAAGTATGGCTTTGGAGGACAAAATCAGGATAAGTAGGACTTATGCAGGCTTTCGGGCGTAGTTTCCATTGATACTCATGCCCACAGCATCACAAGCCTCATTTGGCATGTTCTGTACTCACAACACTTGTGCTCCGTCCTCAACTAAGCTCTTGGAAGTAAAGTTGCAGTACTCCTGCACCCAAGCCCTTCATCATGTGATTTTCATATAACAGCGTGTAACAGTTCTATGAAAAATATTCAATGAGATTTCATTCTTCGGAGTTGTGGGACAAAAAATAGGGAACAAATAGGAATTTCAAGAAAGAAAAAAAAGGAAAAGTAGGAGCAGGTTAAACAAATACTTGAAAATACTTGAAAACCTGGGATTAAAACGCCAACACATGAAGTTACAAGACCTCTATTCAGACCAGTCTTGACAGTCTGAGAAAAATATCACTTCATGAGAACAAATGAACTCAAGCTAAACCCAAATTCAATTGCAAATTTGTTAGGATTAGGCCTGGAAAAGTTCTGAGCTTTCCGACGAGTCATTCCATCCTGAAATCGGCCAAAAGAAACTGATGTAGTAGGTTTTAAATTCAGAATAGGACGCCCCTAATTCATAATGTACCTATCAATTGTATGATGCAAACCTGGACCCCCGGGGAGGTGCGTCCTGTCACTCTCATGTTCAGTCAGTTCGTGGCGAAGGGGGTGCGTCAAGTAAGACTTTGGTTCGTCATAAACACATAGCGTAATGTGTTGGGGTGAGTCATGGTGCGTCATGCACATTATGTTACTTTATGCTGCATGACACATTATGTCTGTCATAGGTCTGTCATTGGTGAGTTGTTGCATGGACAATTGGTGCGTAAAATAAACGTGGGTTATACTGTCAATTGCATGTGAATGGTTCGTCACGAACATGATGCAACGGTCATTGATGCACCTCCCCAGGGTGTGTCATACAATAGACCGATCCAGTGTGCGTCCCCCGATGGTATTCTGACCTATCACATTCGTAGTTTATGTCCGACATGCGTGCAGTAAAATCCGACATGCATATAACGCGCGCAGCTGGAACATGCAGTGTGGCATTGGAAAGAAACACGTGTTAATTGCCCACGTGCGCGGGGCTTACTGGCTTGGTGTATTGATAGACCTGCGCATTTAAGGCCATCTTCAGGCATAGCACATGATAAAACGGAAGACCAAATGAGTGCAGTGCAGTCAGTGAATTGTTTTCATTCAAAAATAGTTTACCTCCAATCGTTCGTAGAGGAAAATACACTGAATTGAATTTTTCAGTCAGAGCATGAAAACAGTATAGCTTAAAATAAAAAAGAGCACACAGCAGCGAAAAAAATAAAATAGTAAAGATGTGTAAACAAAAATATGCGAGTATGGTACAGAGTTATTTAAAAACAACTTGAACTCTTGATCTGTTCTGTTAAAATCAGATTTTTCAAAACATAACAATAATACATTTCTTGATTTTGAATGAAATGTATATTACCTATACTTTACTCTGTTGAAATTCTAAGAAGGTATCAATACTTTATAGATACCCACAGGAAATGCCCATTGACACGGCAAGAAAGAAAAATCTGATCTCACTTCTTACAATGAAAGAGAATTTTACATACATACCATTTGGGAAAACAAAATCAAAACTGAAGCGATTTGATGACGAATTTGACCTTCAAAGTAGAAATTTCATAACTGAATTCAGAATTTTATCGGTTGTAAGAAAAAAATATTGCACTTTAAATTAGACATAATTTGATAATGAGTAACTGATTATTGTAATAGCAACCTATGGTAACAATTGATTAGAACACTGGCATAGCATTAATAAAAAACCAATAACCACCAGAACTGTATATACTATTTTATCAAATATAAAGAGAAAATATAAAGCTTGCAGTAATAACCAGCACATAAATTAATAAGTGAAAACATTTAAGCTATACAATGACTCAAATTGACTTTGGTCCTATTTCAGACAGGCACTTGCACTAAAAACACAAGCTACTACATCCATGATAATACCCAGGGTTCGTGAGAAGGAAAGGTAAAATCCCACCTTTAAATTGGGTCTCCCCCCCATGAGGGAAACCTCCACTAGAGAGAAAGCAAAAGGCCTTTTCACACTCTGAAATATCTCCGTGTTGTACACGGGTCCGACACGTGTTTTCACACTACAAAATTTCAACACAGCACTGACCCGTGTAGAGCGTTCAATCCGTGTCGAAACTAACCCTGCTCAGAAGGTGGGTTGAGAACTCTCGACCCGTGTAGAGAAGTTCAACCCGTGTTGAAAGTCATAGTACGAACACCTCTGGGTTGAGTTGGACCTGTGTAACCGCAGACCGGAGTGCGCGTGCGTGCACATACTAGCACAACACACTGTACAAAAATTGTTCACAGTTCGATTTCTGTGAACTCTGTTGAGGATCTACCCTTTGTCACACTTTTCGGACGGGTTCCCAGTCTGATGTCTTTTGGACGGCGAGCCTAAATGAGGGCTCGGTGGGTCGTGGTGGGTCTTAGAGCGAGACACAGATCCTACGACTTGCAGATCCTTGAGCGAGCGTGACCCTTCATAACCTTTGACACAAAAGAAATACAAGGGAAAGGACGTATGAATTAAAATAAGGTACCAGGCATTTTTGGCATCTTTTCGTGATGGATTTTGACGCCGTGCGAGATTTAAAAATTATTTTCATTTTGTTATAATTTTCTGTTGCTTAGGTTGCTGGTGGACAGAGGAAATGCATAACAAACAAAATGCATTACCAAGTCTTCCTTGGAAAAAACAGGGTTACCAACTAAATTTTCACAGCATAAAAATTACGTGGAGTTTTGGCTGATAACCATGTTTTTATTAAGTGAGATTTTTTGGGCTAAGCAAATTTTTGTGCTTGGAAGCTCTATAAAATTGGCCCCAGCTCCCTAAAATGTTGTACTATTAAAAAGGATGTCGATTGCTGAGAGAAGTCTGCGTCATTTTGTAGTTTTATGTAGATTGCAAATTGTAAAATAAAACAGCCAATTATTTCTGCCATGAAATAACATAAAATTGACTTTTGAGAGCTGTTTTTATCAAGTCCCCTCTAGCGCAGCATAGCCTGTCATAACAATAACTCCCTTTTGGGTTTAGCACTAGGCACAAAAGGGGAGTCCTAGTTATGACGTCAGATTTGTTTGCTGCCCGCAGCGACGACTTTTTGACAAATTGTTATTTCATGGCAGAAATAATTGGCCGTTTTATTTTACAATACATAATCTACATAAAACTACAGAATGACGCAGACTTTCTCTCAGCAATCAACATAAAAAGTTACTGGCATGTAAATACAACATCAAGTTAGGCACCAGCAGAGTTGTATTCGAGTCCCTGCAAGTCCTTTCACAAGTCCCTGCAAGTCCCTGCAAGTCCATCACAAACCCTCCAGTCCCAATTCCAATCACAAGCTATTCAAATGAGCTTTGACAAAGGCATTCCAGGGGCGGATCTAGGTTTTAACTAAGGGGGGGGGGGGGGGGGGGGTTTACCTGAGGTGATTGGCCTACACACCCCAGCGTGCCGAATTTTCGACACCCGACACTGGTTATTTTATATTTTTTTCTCAGCCCAAGGGGGGGGGGGGGGGTTTAAACCCCCCCAAACCCCCCCGTAGATCCGCCACTGCATTCCTTTGTCATTGTTCATCCAGTTACTTGTGATCAGCTTTATGAAAGGACTTCTGACTGGGCTTGTGAAAGGACTTGTGAAAGGACTTGCAGGGACTTGGATACAACTCTGGGCCAGTGGCGTAGCCAAGGGGGGGCAAGGGGGGGGGGGGGGGAACTGCCCCCCGGTAGGAACTCTTGCCTCCCCTCTTGCCCCCCCCCCCCCCCCTCTAGAAAAGTCGAATTTCCCCCCTTGAAAATAGCCATTCCCCTGTTTGCCCCCCTTCTAGGAAGAGCCTGGCTACACCACTGCTCTGGGCACCAGGCAGAGCATAAGTTGAAAGGAAAAATCCTGTGAATGTTACTTTTGAATTTTTACATGAAAATACTTGACTGAGGTTTTAGAAAACAAGTCGTGCTAAACCCAGTGCTTTTTCACATAGGATGTTGATTGCTGAGAGAAATCTGCGTCATTTTGTAGTTTGATGTAGATGAAGGTAGAATAAAACAGGCAATTATTTCTACCATGAAATAAAGAAAATGTACTTTTACTGTCTTTATCAAGTCCTCTCTAGCCCGCTGGTGCAGCAACAAATTCAATGCCACAAAACGGCTTCCCTTTTGTGTCTAGCACTAGGCAGAAAAGGGGACTTTGTATCATGACATCAAGATTGTTTGCTGCCTGCAGCAACACCTTCTAGACAAATGGCACCAGCGGGCTAGACATGACTTAATCATAAGCAGTTCTCAAAAGTACCTTGTGTATTTTATGGCAGAAGTAATTGCCTACTTTATCGTACTCTACGTAAAACTACAAAAATGACGCAGATTTCCCTCAGCAATCAACATCCTCTTTAAACCGAATTGTCAGGTCATTGTGTACGTAGAGGATTAACTTAACTGGCTCAATTTCTCAAATGTCACTGGAAAAAAAAACACCCAAAAAACGTGAGTCAGTAGATACAAATTATTGCAGTATACCATGAAATGAATTTTGTGTCACAGTAATACCATGCAAATATGAAATGAATTTTGCATGAAGAAAACAAACACTCCCGTCACCAGCCTGGATGAGAAAGGAAAGTTGCTTGGGAGTATCAAAATGTGAGTGGATCCAACAAATTAGTCTTCAACGTAGTATACACCATTTGCTTTTGCTGTAATTTTCAGAAATAAATGGATTTGGGGGTTAGTATTTTATATCGTGCTAGCAAATACGTTTTGTTTTTTGTTTGTTTTTTGTGTGTGTCGAAGTTTGCTGAAATCACTTTATAATTGATGTATGTAATCGGCTTCATGCTAAGAACAAGTTGAGAAGGAGAAAGATTGATGATGTCACCAGACCGGAAGTTGCAATAAAAAGACATTTAAACCTTAAAAAATTGCTGAAAAATCAACCGCGAGAGATATAACCCAGATATTTGCTTCAGATAGCAGAGTTAACATAGCCAAGCTTTCTGATAATGACGTCACGATGACGTCATCAAATATCAGATTACAAGCAATCAAAGATTTCTAGATTTAATCTTTGAAAATCAATATAGAATCAAATCAATATAAAATCAATACTTTAACACTGACCTGTTTAAAGTTTTGTGTGCATAGATGCTGGGACAATAGAGAGAAAACTTCTGTTCTCCGAGTCTGGTTCCCTGAGCCTACTTTAGACAAAACGGAGCAACTTATACAGTCGGGGAACCAGACCATTTCCAACGATTGTCAGCCGACAGTTGTTGGAAAATGATTTCACAGGATGCTTGAGACTGCTATTTACTTACAGTCTGGTACGGTATTTCATAATAATTCAGTAGTGTTTTTTTTATGTTTGCAAATGTTGTATACTTCTTTGAGGATGGTTTCACGTTTTCGTTGCTTGTACTAAACAGGAATTTGTTTTTAACCCGTAATGAATGTGAATTGTCGACCACAAAGTTTGAAAAATGGGCACTCCGTTGAAAATAGTGGTGCATTGCATTGTAAATTTCTCAAATTAAATTTTCTCTTGGACATAACTTTCATCTTGTAATGCATATGATATGACAAAATGATTGCCAACTGCTGGGATGTTGGAAGATCAAGGATGCATGCCAACTCAGGTGTAAAAAATCCCTCTGCAACCCCTTGTTCCACATCAAATTTCTAAATGGATACAATAAATTTACATACAAGAGCAGACTTATGGTTGGGTATGGGTACCGGTAGCTTGCCAAGACATGAAATTGATGTAAAATTTGGAAGAAGTGGATATGAACCCGATTGCCATACTAGTACTCCACTAACTCGGATGCCTCGGTGGTCTCCTAGTCAAAGTCATACACCCATATGTCGTATCGCCAGGGATCCCACTTCAAAACTTATCTTTCATCAAACAAACCACAATGGAGTTGTAGTGATGTGAAAAGTAACTATAATTATGCATGGCACGTGAGAGCAGCACGTACATATGCGGGCGTGCGTGCATAATTTAGAGAGTTGTAAAGTAACTATAATTATGCATGGCACGTAAGCAGCTGCGTACATGCGTGCGTGCGTTGCGTGCGTGCGTTAAAGATGTTCAAGAATAATATTATGAAAAGGAATTTGAATAACAGTTGAAGGTTTACTTGTTCGACGTTCTTAAAAGAATTTAGTCAGTTGGCGTTTGGCGGTTGAAGAAGAGAGTTGGCGTTTGGCGGTTGAAGAAGTAGGGTTGGCGTTTGGAGGTTAAAGAGGAAAGATGTAGTTTGGGATCTGGAAAAGGAAATAAAGTTTAAAGAGATTTCGCAAACACTACACTTTGAGGTGCGACTGTCTTCGTTGGTTCGCCGTCAAAGAATTATTCAGAAGTTCCCCTTCCCGACTTCACACGAAGTTTTCCCGGGACTGCGTTCCTGAACTTGACGCTTTACAGAAAGATTGGAAACTGACAGGTTATTTAATTTTTGTATCAATTTCTGAAAAAGGCCCCTTGAAAAAAAGATGCTGAAAAATTGAGAGACCGCCAACACAGGGCAAAATAGCTTAGTTGGTAGAGCGCCGGTACACGGGTAAAGTATTCCGGAGGTCGCAGGTTCAAATCCCGCTCCTGCAGAAATAGGGCATGGGATCTCAGTTGAAGATCACAGGTTCTGGGCCAATTTCAGAGCCGCCTAGAGGCGAGAACCTGCCACAGGCACATCACATGCAATGTTGGCCGGTAACCTAGCTGTGTCTGCGCTTAGGGACATTCTGTGCTCAACAGCTCAATGAAACCAGTCCCTGTTCCTTCTTTGTTCGCTTGAAAAATGTATTACAAATTACCTTGTGAGTTTCTTTTGTGTGACGTGATGATTATGGTGGATAAATGTTTGTCAAGCATGCATGAATATGCAGACAGTTTTATGGTGTGGATGGCACAAAGGTGACAATTATTTTGGGCTAGTTAATTATAAACTCACCTTATTGTGTTAGTGCTCCCATGAATGCAGTCAAGCAACATTATTGGACAAGAAAACATTTGTATATTGTTAATCTGTGGATTCGTTTGGTTACATCATTAAAAAAAACTGAAAGGTATAAGCTGGCAACAGTATACATTAATGCAAACATTTTGCTGAATATCATATGAAATAATAAGGCACAAAATACCGTACTCAAGGGGTTAAGATACTCCCGATATAAGTAACGTTTAGAAACCTTGTAGTTGTGGAATGCTGTAGTAGAGGTCCAAAGATTCAGGGTTGGCAAAGGCTCCTCGCTGCTGGATGTCCTCTCCTGAGATAATCCTCTTGACGGCAACCTCCACCTTCTTGCCGTTGATGGTGTACTGTTCATAAAAGCAGAAATTGGTAACCAATTGGGACCTGAATAGGCTAATTTGGTTACTAGATCCGACAATTTTAAAGGAACTAGGACGGGTAGCCACTTACTTCACATAACCCAATAGACCGATCTATTAAGCTCCGCCCCTTGACATATTGACTACCAGGTAATCACAGCGGCACACATTATGTACAATTAGCCCGTGGGACTTGTCCGACACGCATGTCGGATCATACTGAAGGGGCGGAGCTTAATCGATTACTTCATTGGGAAGAATTCCTCCTAGTTAAGTAAATGTTTTCTGATCCTGAAATTTTCCGATTTTGTTTGTAACATTCAGATATTGTTGATACTTGCGACGGTGAGGTTTAACAACAAACTGCATCATTCCCATTTTCAATCCTGAAATTGTTGAACTGAATCGAAGTTTGTCTTTGCAACAATCATTGTCGTTTTTTGCCAAACAGATTTAGCAAAGGTATTGATTTTGAAATATTGCCCCTGGTAGGCATCACTTGGACTGATATTGTGAATCATTAGGCCCCAAAAAATAGAGAACAACTTGTGTTGCCCCTAAATGGGAAAAATCAGGAGGGAGGGTCGGTCGGTCAAATTTTTTTGTACCATTCATGAAAACAATACATGTTGTGTAACTTGGAATTCGGGAGACAAAAAGTAAGCTTATTTAAAAGTGAGATGACGAAATGCACGACTGTGCCGTCGTAGCTGTATTTAAAGACAATGATTTTAATAAAACTTGTTTATTTTGTGTGCGGGAAAAGGTGAGATTTTGAAAATTCTTTAAAAAAAAGAAGGGCAACACAACTATTTTTTCTAGGCATTATCTATTGTGTCAGGTGACCAGTTAATGGTCTTGTAAAAAAATCAAGGAAAGATGCAGGCAAGGATAACAAAAAGTCAAGCCCTCCTCACTTTCATAAAAATGTCATCTACTTAAAGGTATGATATAGCTTCAGTAGGTTTGGTCATGCTAACCTCTTGAATACGGACGATGGCCATAGCTGCGGTTTGAAAAAGACCACCTGACTGGTTATCGTCTATCCACGCATTCCTGCACATACTCAATCCATTCACGTTTCAATTATATTGTTCTTGAATGGGAATGTAAAACAATAAATTGGGAGTTTTTTTAAACAAAGCTTTCATTCACACGAAAGGGGGCTCCAAATGCAATGAAAAGGACCTCTCTATTCAGTGTGGTGCCTATAAATTTACACTTGGCTGCACAGCCCTACTTGGCATACCAGTCCCCATCAATAATAGCCAGACACAAGACATGATTAGTTTACGTACAGGAATATCCTTAGTCTCGAGAATGACTTCGGGTACGTGCCTCGCCGACAGCCCCGACCGGATGGCAACCCTGACCCGCTGCACCAACTCCTTGCTGAAGTCCTTCTGGTCGGCCATCTTGAGGAACAGCACCACCCGCTCCTCGTTGTTGGCGCTGCGCTGCGGTACGCATAGGCTGTCCTGTATTTCCTTGAAGTCTTCCACTGGTAAAAAAAGGAAAAACAACATCAAAGGGACAATGTAATTCATGATTTTTATGACATGAATATATGAAGAACAGGATGGTTACCATGGATCCCATTTGGACCTTAAAGTTTTGACCCTCACAGTTTTGACCCTCACAGTTTTGACCCTCACAGTTTTGACCCTCACAGTTTTGACCCTCACAGTTTTTGCCCCTCACAGTTTTTGCCCCACAGTTTTTGACCCTCACAGTTTTTGACCCTCACAGTTTTAAACCCTCACAGTTTTAAACCCTCACAGTTTTAAACCCTCACAGTTTTAAACCCTCACAGTTTTAAACCCTCACAGTTTTAAACCCTCACAGTTTTAAACCCTCACAGTTTTAAACCCTCACAGTTTTAAACCCTCACAGTTTTAAACCCTCAGTTTTAAACCCTCACAGTTTTAAACCCTCACAGTTTTAAACCCTCACAGTTTTAAACCCTCACAGTTTTGACCCTCAAAGATTGGTCCCTCAAAGATTGGACCCCGTGATTTTATTCATTAAATTTGGACCCCATAAAATTTGGACCCTATAAAATTTGGACCCCAATTTGGATCCCATTTGGACCTTAAAGTTTTGACCCTCACATTTTTGACCCTCACAGTTTTGCAGTTTTGACCCTCACATTTTTGACCCTCACATTTTTGACCCTCACATTTTGGACACACACAGTTTGGACCCACACAGTTTTGACCCTCAAAGATTGGACCCTCAAAGATTGGTCCCTCAAAGATTGGTCCCTCAAAGATTGGTCCCTCAAAAGATTGGTCCCTCAAAAGATTGGACCCTCAAAAGATTGGACCCTCAAAAGATTGGACCCTCAAAAGATTGGACCCTCAAAAGATTGGACCCTCAAAGATTGGACCCTCAAAGATTGGACCCTCAAAGATTGGACCTCACAGTTTGGACCTCAGTTTGGACCTCTATAATTTGACAGTTTTGGTTTTTGTGTTAATGTTCATCTGCATGTACTTACCCAATTTGTAGATGTCTGCGCTTCCAAACCTTACACCATTTGGGTTCAGGGTTCCATCACTGTACATGACAAAAGAATTAAAAAAAAAAAAATCTCTAAACGGAAACAATCATTTTGTAATCAAAGGTTGGAAGTCGCCAATCTCAGTCAATAATTGCAGGTTACTTTAATACAATCTGTCACACTCACAGACCATTGTTTTGTTCACTTTGAAAACTCACTCAAATTACCTAGTCAGTTTCTCTTGTGGTTTATTTGACGATATAAGTTAAAAAGTCTTATCCTCATTGAGTAATCCCCACAATGTTACTTCCCAGGTTGTAATGTAAAGTCGGGGCGTGATCCTTGGCTATACGGGTTTAGGACTCCCCCCCCCCCCCCTGAACAGACACTGACACTGACAATTTGGGAGACCGCCACCATATAGGGCAAGATAGCTCAGTTGGTAGAGCGCCGATACGTGTATTCCGGAGGTCGCAGGTTCAAGTCCCGCTCATGCCAGTTTTCTTTGTTCACTTCGAAAAAATAAATTACAAATATAAATTACCTTCTTCCTTGCATTACGATGCCGCCAGTTTGTGCATTGATGAGGCAGAAGTCACCATGTGCCCAAACACCTGTCGAACATGCATAAAATAAATATGGATGCCTTAAAAACAAATTTGCCCATCCAGGCATGTTATAATTTATACTGCATGAGCGCGCGGGTAGGACTCGAACCCACAATCTAGTACTTGCCTGCTCAACCACCGAGCTTGTGAACAAAATATATGTCTTAGTTAAATGCCAGTTCCCTTTAAGCGTAGTTTTCACAAATTCTAAATAAACATTGACAGTGCGAGAGCATGTCTAGTTGCAGACTTCAAGCTACGTCATTCAACCAAAAATTGGTTACAACATGACATCCAAATATTTTAACATTTTAAAATAAAATGGCAATTTTTTGGTAAGAAACTGATACTTCACTCTTATGGGTCCCGATAATGGTGAGCTATTATATTGACATTTATAGTGTTATTTGCTAGTGAAATCACTGAATACACTGCTTGCCGGCACACACATTTGAAAGTAACTCTTCCCACTTTTTCTCTTCCCAGAGAATTTATTTTCATTTCACAAATGTAAAAACAATTTCCCACAGTGGAAAACATTTTCACGCCTTTTCACACAAGTGTGAAAATAATTTTCCACTTGAATTTCACAGGGGGGGGGGGGGGGGGGGGAGTTGCGTGCTAAATGCAAATTCAAATTCTTTTCACAAAAACTCAGCGCAGATAGTCAAAGTTGATCTTGGCCCAATTTTGATAAATATTTCTATCCCGGTTTGCGTCAGTGTTTGCCATCAGTCAGTGTTTGCCATCAAGGACTGCAAAGATGCTGTCGGCATTTAAGTAGGTTTTAAAGTTCCCTGGGTCAAGTATATCGTTTGTATAACTAACCTGGGTACTTGCAGAAGTATGCCTTCTTGTACTTGACCCCATCTGGGTCGTTCCAGAAATGTGTGGGCATGCTGGGAAACGGCTGGAGACAGACGAGCTCACCGCTCTCATTGTAGACTGCCTTTCCTTAAACGAAGAAATGACAAAAATCACTGATCAGTTCCTTGCAAAAAGTGCAGTTCCCTGATGTCAAAATGTTGTTACGGATGTTAGTTCATAGTGCATACCGTGTTCGTGAAACTCTTAGAAAACGACATGATTACTGGACTTGGGCATCGTACGTGTGATAACATCCAAGCAAAACAGCATTTTATTGAGCCCAACATTAGGGTTGAAAGGTATGGCAAAAGTACAATCCCATACCTTACTAAATTGCTCAAAAGGCACACTTGACAGACACGGTGGGATAAATTCTTAATGTGGTAATATAATGGCGTTCATTGGGGTTGGTCTTACTGCTATATAGTATTTGTTTTGCACCATTTTATTTATTTTTAACAAGTAATTTTAATTGTTACATTTAATAGCAAATATTAAAAGTTACTTTGTGATCAATGAATTTTGTTTAATTTGCTGTACATCTAATTGCAATTTGACCATGAGAGATTTTTGTAATAAAAATAATATTGGCTCATACAACAGTGACTGACCTTCTGTCAGTTTACCAAAATGTTGATATTTTGTCTGTGTGAAGTCGTGTTCATATTATCTTGTTATTAACTGCCACGTTGATTAGCCGCAATCAAGTCGGCTTCACATTGCAGCCACAGCAGCATCTATAGCCAGTAAGTTGAACAAGACTTCAAAATGAATGCACTACCAATGGCTAATTGACAACAGCAGGTTAATTCGAGGCTATTGTACCTTCATTGTTCCAGCACTCTATAGCCATGCCCAAGTTCCTGCTCTGTAGCTCTCCTCTATACACAGGGATGGTAGGATTCTGACCGGCAAAGCAAGAGATGAGATCTGTGCCACCTGAAGAAAATTGTGATATTGTCATCATCAGACTACTATTAAACTGACCAGGCAATATCAATTTCTCACCTCAGGAAATTATGACCCTATGAAATTTGGACCCCATAAAAATAAGGACCCCATAAAAATAAGGACCCCATAAAAATAAGGACCCCATAAAAATAAGGACCCCATAAAAATAAGGACCCCGTGAAATACGGACCCCGTGAAATACGGACCCCGTGAAATACGGACCCTGTGAAATACGGACCCTGTGAAATACGGACCTGTGAAAATTGGACTTCATAAAATTTGGACCCCCAAACTGGCAGAAGTGGATATGAACCTGATTGCCATACTGGTGCTCTAACTTCGTTGCCTTGGTGGTCTCCTATAGTCAATACCTTTTGTTCAGGAGGTGCTAGTCATGAACTCATGTTTTATCACCAGGGATCTTATTCCAACTTTAGGATACAACCCAGGAAGCGGCTGTGCAGGATCACTCAGTGAGGGATATGACTTTTAAACCTATATTTCATCGAACAAAACCACAGCGGAAACTGACGGGGTATTTAATCTTTTATCAATTCCTGAAAAATTGGGAGAACGCCAACTACCTCAGTTGATAGAGTGCCAGGTCAAATCTGGAGGTCAAATCCTGCCCCTGTCAGTTTTTCTTTGGTCACTTTGAAATTTGATTACAATTCTGATCGGAACTGAACACATGAATTCTCAGACCTACATGTGTACTGTTCCCTTGCCACATTCACACCGTGATGTCAATCAAAATTTGGGTTTGTACCTGTGATGGATCCCAGTAATAGATCCGCTTTGATCTTGGAGTAGACGTAGTCATAAGAGCTTGGAGTCAGTGGAGAGCCAGTAGAAAGGATGGTGTGTAGGGAGCTCAGCTTGTGTGTGCTGCCTGGGGGGTGTTATACATTTATGACACAAAAAAGGCAAACAAAATTCTGCTAAAAATTTTGAAGTGGAATTTGGCGTTTTTATGGAACTCGCCCAATACAAGGCTAAAAGCCACTCTGGTCAACCGGGCTACAACAGAGGTGGTTGGGTTGGCCACATTTTAAGTTGCCAGACCTACCACCCTTACAATATATACATGGGTTCAGATCTAAATAGAGGATAAATCATCAACAGATACCAAAGAAATTATACCAATTTTCAGACCTATACAGGAATTCGCCGACGCCATTTTTACAGTGGTGCCGCGCTCGCGTGCAGGTTGCGCACGTTCTTTAATTTAAGTCGCGCGTGCATTTGTGCAAGTTGTAAACACCCTGTTGGTCGAAGCTGCATCGAGCGCGTGCGTAAAATACGCACGCGAGCGTGATGCCACCGCAGTAAATGCTTCTAATTTTGGTCGCCGGATTCGTCTACAGACCCAGGCGGGGTAACTTCCACCATTAGTGAGACCAACTCACCCCCCTCAAATTCTTTAGTGTGTACTGCAGAAATACAAAACATGCAAAATATTGTCCAACAAATTTTCTCCATTCCAAAGCAAAACATTTTGGATAGTTTTTAGAAGAAAATTTTCCTGTGGGAACAATGATTGACTGCAAATTTGTTTAGTATTTTAAGTTGACATGAACTACAGGATACAAAATATGAAGGTGAAGCAGATTTTTCCACCAGTTTTTTATGGTTTAAATGAAATTCCGGATTATCTAAACCAGGAAAGTGAACTTTTTAAAAAGGAAACCATTTGCTCTACAAAAAGGAATTGATCCCTCAGAATGGGCTTTCGGCCTTTGAAACATACTTTATTATCTCAAACAAATGTTTTCGTTTCTATCATATTTATTACAACATTATTTTATAAATACCTTGAAGGAGGGGTGTGCATTTATGGGAAGTATGGCAATCGAATACCCGAGGCACCCGTTAAAGAAACTAAACCCCAAAACTACATCGGTGCATCAATGCAGCAAGATGCAAGTGTGTACAGTGAGCTCTATAGATGTTTATCATGCTGTCACCATCTTTGTCTTGTTCCCTGTATGCATTGGCAATTATGAATAGTGATTCCAATTATTGAATGAAGGTGCCAGACTATTTTTCCTTCCAGCCTCGTTTTGGTTACATGGATTTTAATAGGAGTAAAACAAGATGGCTGTACCATGATAAAGGTCTATAGCTTTACGGTGTAAATTGCATTTTCGCAAGCGTCATAAACATTAATCTGTTTTGTTTTTCCATGTACCCTGGTTTTCATTTTGAAAATTCCCCACAAATGACATTCAAAAACTTTCTTTTTCATTGTCTGAGAAATTACTAAGTATCACGTATATTCGATTACTCGATTCCATAATCTGGAACCGGTTCCTGACATTAGCGGCGCCGGTCAGGTACTCGGTTCAGATGCACAGCCCTTACCTTGAATCATTCTTATTTGAGGGAAACAATATTTTGAGGGCTATAAATGAATTTGTTTGTGAAAGAGCAATCTGTGGTTGATGCAATCTTACCTGGGTGGACTCCCTTCTCATTCAAGACCGACAACCACTTGGCCCCCGTCCCAAGAATGCTGATTCTAAAACCGGGAAAACATAGAAATAAAACAAAATTTAAAATGCATACATGCCATGACCATGCTTGATCCAACAATGGCCGACTGCAGTTGAAGTGTGAAGACTGCTGAACCAAATGGGGTCCAATAGCTACAATGTACAACAAACAATCTTCTGTTCACTGCTCAGATCAACAAATACAACAGGAAAAAAATGTATCTTGTTGGATTCAGCAGGGTGTAGTTTCTGCTCAGCATACTAAAGCCGTGTTCCCATTGGACTTTTCCTCCTGGTAACTTACTGCGACTCACTGTCAACATTCCTTTGAGTAATTTTACAGCTGTTCCCACGCAGACGGACTGTTAAGTTTGCTGTAAGTACATGTAGCTGCAGGTCTATTCACATTAATCTAAACAGGAATCAGTGTCCCTGTTTATCTACCACGGCTGGGTGGAAGTCTAGTGCCCCCTGTCGGCCTGTTAGTTTTACATCATGGTCACGGTAAGTTGACAGGGACAAAATTTACCACATGTCCCCATTGGACTCGCTTTTGTCATTCTACAGAAAAGTCATGGTAGATTGACAAAAAAAACGGTCCAATGGGAACATGGCTTTAGAAATGTTTGTCCAAACACTTCTATCCAATTGCAGCCAGGGTCACAAATATATTGAGACAGACGCGGTGGGATAAATTCTTAATGTGGTAATATAATGTCTACATGAAGTTTTATCTGTTGAAACCATTTTTTACATTCACCTATAATTTGATTTGTTGGATTTTTTATTGGGGCGTAGAGGTTGGTCTTTTGTTTTGAACCATTTTATTTATTTGTAACTACAAGTAAGTTTAATTTTTATATTTAATAGCAAATATTTTAAGTTCTTTATAAACACTTTGTGATCACTTAAATGCATAAATAGCAGAATGTAGTATTTCAATGCAATTGAAATGGAATAAAGAAAAAATGAACCGACTTGAACTGGTCGACCAGATCCCAGAGTACGTCAGGTGAAGGTACAAGCGGTGATCCGTCATATAGCACCATTCCACTGCCCACGGCCAAAGCAGACACTAACCAATTCCACATCATCCAGCCCGTCTAACATGGAAATACAAGTGGAGGCAAATGTCAAAGGTCACATTTTTTTAGGCTGATATTTGTACGAAATGGGGAATAAGAAAAACAAAATTCCTTTTTATAAATTTGTTTTTCTCACATAGTAATTTTGAATAAACATGGAACTTTTGAAAAAATATATTTTCACGATTTTTCAATGGATTTTCATCATTTTTGTGTTATTGTAAGCAGAAACAATGTAATAGAGAAAATACAATTTTTAGAAGCAATACCCTTAATATCCACTTAATTAGTCAAATGTCACAAGACAGATACACTTTTTTTGAAACAGCATTTTAACCCCTTGCGTACGGATGACGCCACATGGCGCAAAAAACCCAGTGCCACCAGGCCGGATGACGCCATTGGCCGCCGTTTGTGCAGTTTCAATCCATTGTTGGATTATTGTGTGTATGTTACGCTTGACTGCACAAACACATTGTGGCCGTTTCGCTTGGCTGCCAGAGCCGCCGCGGCACCCCGATGACTCCCGTAAAAACCGTACTCAAGGGGTTAACAGTTGGTAATATTGACAATCACAGAATTGCTGCTTTTAAAGCTTTAATTTGATATATCATTGGCCATGGTAGGTGCTACATGTATGGTTGCTGAGCTACACTTTAAAAACAATATACTTCTCAACGAGCTCATTAATAAATTTGTCTCGTTAGCCGTATACCCAAATAAGGTAAAAATTGTAATATTCAACACTTGTCTGTCTGAACTAAGACATTTATTAGAAATCAAACATACAAATATAAATAAAGCATGCAACTCACTGTCGTGTAGTAGATGATGTTGTCCTTTCTGGTCATGTTGCCGTGGAGAATGTGCTCCTTCATATGCTGAATCAGGGTACCCTAGCAACCAAAAATGAATGAAAGAGAGAGAGGGGGGATGGAGAATAGTCATAAAAAGTTAGAGTCCTTTCAAAAGTTTGGAAATCTTAAAGTAAAATCAGGACAACATTAGCTTTCTAATTATGGTATCATTGACAAGCCCTGTTTATCCTATCCACCAGTGAGCAATATTACAGTACATTGCAACTGAAAGTTTACAATAAATGGAAATGGGAGTTACCATTCACATTTCCCACACAAAACCCCCCCCCCTTCTGTGAATTCAAGTGGGAAATTATTTTCCCAGTTTTGAGAAAAAGGCGTGAAAATGTTTTCCCAATTTGGGATTTTTTCTCTCCACATTTTGTGAAATGAAAATTATGAATTCCTTGGGAAGAGAAAAAGTGTTTAGTTATCAATTCTTGTTTGTTTCAGCTGATTACATTAATGTTTAAATCAATTTTGCAGTGGGGAGGGATATTCTCGTTTTTATGTGTACAATGTAATTTTCTCAAGATATTTGATTTGCAAATTTTGTATTTGAGAGATGTCAATTATGTCGCAGTCATTTTTACTACACACGACTATTTTAGACCAATGGAATAACAGTATCCAAGAAATTTTTTTGGTTTAACTTCCTAAGTACCATAGTAATTATTCCAAAAATGTCATGGTTTCACTTTTGTTTTAGAAAAAAATACCGACATTGCAAAAATAGATACCCAAGTCACGTCAATAAAATCACATCTTTACCCCAGCCGAGTGGACCATGCACTTTGGTGCACCGGTTGTTCCCGATGAATACATGATGTACAGAGGGTGGTTGAAAGGCAGCTGTTCAAATTCCAGCGGGGGTGCACTGTCATCAGCAGGTTGGCCCAATGCTAGGAACTCTGATAGGAAGACGCTGTGGATTGACAAGAGCAAAAACAAGTATGGCAGTGTGAAAAGTGCCAGGATTTTTATGATTTGGATTCTTAGGTTTGAAGGATTTTTATGATTTAAAAGTATCGGAGGTGTAATACCTCTGGTTCGGTTCATTTCTGTCAGCTAGTTTAAGAGAAGGAATCTTGAAGAATATTTATTTGGCTCAGAATTGAAAAGTTTTGCATCGCTAGCATCACTAGCAAAGTCGCCCAAAATTCAAGTTTCTCCAAAAGTTCCGACGAAGAGGGGACTAGGCAAAAAAACAAAGGAGTAAAACCTTTGAGCCCATTTCAGTGTATGGGAAGAAACTGCCCATCTTGACAGTCTATCCATTTCGGCTCAGAATTTGAAACGTTTGATCGAGTCCTATTAGAACATTTGGCGAATTTTAATGAATTTTGATTTGGGGGCAGAAAAGTTACTTTTTTTATGACGCTGACTAGCGCCCACCCGAACAAAGATACTGACAATTTGGGAGACCGCCAACATAGGGCAAGATAGCTCAGTTGGTAGAGCGCTGGTACGGTAACCCGGAGGTCGCAGGTTCGAATCACGCTCCTGGCAGTTTCTTTGTTCACTTTGAAAATGTATTTAAATTTTACCTAGTCAGTTTCCCTTGTGGATTGTTTTACGAAGAATGAATTTGGACGATTTTTGTCGTGATTAAACCGGTACCACTTGACCATGCTGATGCAGGTGCCTTACACTGTCATTTGCGGTGATTTATGCGTGCATGAATAGATTTCAACCTGGAAGTGCACAGACGGGACTAATGTGAAATTTGTCTATTATGAAAAATTGGTGGATTTTGAAGAAAATTTGGGGTAAAAGGTGATTGTTTTATGACACTAACTTGGCAAAACATTGGTTTCTCTTTACCTGTTAGGAATATGTGAGATGTCTATTTCAGTCTTGTTCTTGACGTACGGAACGACCACGACTTTCTCCAGCTCTGGCAATCCCATGACCACCTGCTGGAGTTTCTTGTCGTGGGGGTGCGTCTTGCCGTTGTAGACCACGGCCTCCACAGAGAAAATCAACTTGGGCTGGATCTGCTTGAAGCGATCTAAAACCCCCTGAAAAAAAAATGGCGGGAAATATTCCAGTTGCAATCTTACAAAATGTGTGTTTAGTTGCATCAGGATGTTCACACTTGTTTATCTGCATTACGTTGTTAGCACTTCCCCTTCTTATTGCAAATAACAATGGTGTTTTTGTATGGTCAAATGTGCATACTGTATGGCGTCGAATTGCAATTTCTGCTCGGAGTAGACTCCAAAATTGTGGCAGTTGCCCGAGCCTATTCCAACCTCTTCAATTATTATGAAATGAGTATCTGTTACCATAACGCCAAAGTCAGGTGACGTTGAGCTCCATATGGCCCCAATACTAGCAGCAGCGAGCATCGCTTCTATGGCAACCGCACAGTTAGGTATGTAGCCTACAAGTAAAGCCAAACACAAAAGAGAAATTGGATTTAACAGGTTTACCTACCAGACCAATGCAATAATTTCCTATTTCAATTATGCTCAAACTAGTGAGGATAGAGTGCTTTCCCCCCTGTTAACTTGAATGCTCATGAATATGAAATTTTAAATAATTTTCCCACGAAGCTTTCTTTTATTAATTGATTTGTCGTTTGGACGCAACTGACCTAGCCCACACCAAGAGAAGTATATGTACCGTCACCAGGGTTGTAGTCGAGTCCCTGCAAGTCCTTTCACAAGTCCTTTTGCAAGTCCAATCACAAGTCCTTTCATTAAGCCAGTCACAAGTAACTGGATGAACAATGACAAAGGAATGCCTTTGTCAAAGCTCATTTGAATAGCTTGTGATTGGGATTAGGACTGGAGGGTTTGTGACGGACTTGCAGGGGCTTGTGATGGACTTGTGATGGACTCGACTACAGCCCTGACCGTCACCCCATGAACACATATTATGTAACATATTTGGAGACCTTTTAGCTCCACTGCAACTCTAAGCTCCGGAGCTAACCATCATTGTATGAACGCAGGCCTCGACCTTAGCACTAGCCCGGCGTACAATGTCTAGTAAAAACTGCTCCGGGCTAGTGAAAAGCACTCTTTAACTTGCCCGGCAGGCTAGTTAAAAAAGCATACCTACCTGCTTAAAATTGTCACTGTTGCTTGATATGAATCAAACAAACGTTATTGGTAAGTTTGAGTGAATCTTCTTGTTTCATTTAATGACTGAGTACAGCCCTACGGCGTCCCGCACAGTCAATACTATGCCGAGCCGCCGCGCTAGCGCTAGCGTTATGCATGCTGCTTGTGTCTCACAGCAGCTAGCTTGTGTCCCGATGGCAACATGTGTACGTGCGTACACATGTATGCCATTCATTGCGCGCGTGATGCCACAAGCGCACATGGCTTGTACAAGGTTGGTAGTCTCATATCAAGTCCTGAGTGTGTTGTGCACTTTTTTTGCCAAATGCTGTACGCATGGGACTGGTTGGGTGTGGGAAGAAAAGTACAGTGAAAGTGCACACAAAAAAAGACGCCAACTAATATTGGCGGAATAATGTCATGAATGTCTATAAGACGCAGCGAACTGTACGCCGTACGCGGCGCTATACAATCTTTGGTACGTACTGAAGCCAGCTTTGATTAATGGGCCCAACCGGGGAATTCCATGTGCATACTGAGCATGCGCATCGGCACTTGACCTCAGCGATTCCATGAGCCATGCATGCAGTGCATGAAAGAAGGCATGAAAGGTACGGGGCGCGCGTGCGAAGATTTGTGCGTGTGGTCTGTACCGGGCCGGTGTACGTGGTTGGTGAGAAGTTTTATTCACTTGGGTCTTTACATTTTCCGTCATGTGGCGATATCTAAATGTATCCAATCCGTCCAAAAAAGGAAGCAAAAGAGAATACGATGCAAACTAGAGCAAAAATAAAAGACAACTGGCCTACAGACAAGACTGGGAGCGGGACTTTGGCTGGCTTAGCTACGATGGAAATACAATGTTTTGCCGCGAAATGAAACTGACCGGAAGGAGTGGAAGGAAACATATTAACTTATCATTCAGTAATTTCTTTTCTATTTTATAGTTTGAAAAATCTCTTATTAGTTACAACTCTACTGAATCCTCAAATTTTAATACTATATTTCGGACACCGTAGGGAGTTTATCGTCCATTAAATGTGGGCTAGTAAAAATTTCTGCGGGCTAGTGAAAAACCCAGTTAACTTGCCCAGTGGACTAGTTAAAAAAAAGCTTAAGATCGAGGCCTGGAACGTGAGCACATTTTAGATTTTATCACTAGCCCTACAGAACCCCCGTTGAGTTCGTTAATTGGAAAAAAACCAGCTCAAAAGCCGCCCTCCATTTGAACATACCCATAGTGCTGAACCAATTTAACAAGTGATTTACCTACGACTCTATCGCCGGATTTAATCCCCATGTGCCTCATAGCAGCAGCAAACATGGCTACCTTGTCTCGGAGTTGATTGTAGGTAATACAGTCCACTCCCTGCTTGCCCTCAGCTGAAAAAAATTAAACAAACGAATATCAAGAAATCACATACTGTAATTTGTCGTGGTGCGAGAAATTGGAGATTTCAATATCCAGTTATCCTAATTTCATTCAAACCGAATAATGGTTTAATATCTGATTTTACCGGAAGTTCCCATTTACAAATGTAGCTTAATGTCATGCAAACAAAAAATCAACTCGAGTGAGGTGATGCATAAAAACACCTCCCAATGACTGGATATAGTTTTCAGGATTCAGTGACGGCCTAATACAAAAACACTCCAGAGCTGTAATGTTAAAAAAAATGGATGGGCAGGCTATTCATATACCAAGAAGACCACTAGTGAGTGAATGCAGTTACAATCAGAGACCATGGAGCAAATTGGAGCCCGTGATGTCACAAAAAATGGAAGGCTTAATTTTTTTTTAAGGTTGCTTTTGAATATCCGGTTTCCAAAATCGAAACCGAATAGTGGAATTCAAACCGAATGTTAAAAAATCCGGATTTATATCCCGCTACTTGTAATTTGACAGATTTGTAAAACTGGTTATTTAGAAATTCAATCAAGGTTTGGTTACTTGGTTTGTAAGCTTTGTATTCAATCAACCTTAGCACAACCAGAGCATTAGGTAATTACATGTAAGAAAACGTAATACAGTTTCTTTGGGTACTGAACATTTTAAATACACTTATTATAACGTCAAACAAACCATGAATGAATTTTCAAAGTGAACAAGGAAGGAAAACTGGCCAATTTTCTTTGTTCACTTTGAAAAGTCATTCCAAATTACCCAGTCAGTTTCCCTTGTGGTTTGTTTGACGGTAGTATATGTTAAGAAATCGTATCCTCATTGAGTGATCTCCACAATGTCACTTCCCAGGGTTGTATCATAAAATTGGGCGTGATCCCTGACTATAAGGCATTGTGGGATTTGAACCTGCGACCTCTGGAATACCATACTGGTGCTCTACCAACTGAACTATCTTGCCCTAGGTTGACAGTCTCCCAAATTGTCAGTGTTTCGGGGAAGGGGGGAGGGGGTGTTAGTCAGAAGTACTTTTCACAAATACTGAATTTGTATCTTGCAATACTTGTCTTAATTAAGTTAACCCAAACCCCCTAGGCATTTTTACTAGGACGTGTCCTCAACCTATCAAAATCCAAAACTGTGCAGTATACATATGGCACATTCTTTGGACTTATGTCTACATGTAGACAAATTGGGGCATCATAGCTCCATGTAAAGTAATGGTACAAAGGCGCTACAGTCCTGAACCCATCAAAATTCAAAACAACCTGCTGCTAGAGTTTGTAAGGCCTGGGGTACATGTACAATGTAGTTAGGGTTAATTAATGAATGATTTAATACATGTCCTAAATAAATAAGAAAATTCATAGAAAACAAATTTGAAGGATTCGTCTCTAAGAATCGTATAATCATTGCAGATTTGTATACATTTCACTCTTGATTCACATTCAGTTGTGAATTCTATATCATGAAGGTGTTTCCATTAAACCACACATGACATCAATCAGTTCATGTTTTTGGTTCAAACACACTTTGCTCTCTGCAGGAAGCAGTATAGACTGTTGTATATGCTGATTTTTGAAGCATTTGATGGATGCCCCCCCCCCCAAAAAAAAATAATGTTACAAAATCTGAACATATAGATCTGTATAAAGTTTTTGGGTAATGGAGTTGGCATCTGGAAGACCCCCGCCCAACGCTTCAAAAATTAAATAAACTACAGACCCATACTTCCTCCAGCCTAAACTTTCAGTTGAAACCATTGACAACACTCCGCACTATTTCTACCTGCTTCATACAGGGCCACTCTGTCATCATTGTAGCGCAGCAGATTCTCGGCAAAGTTGAGTCTGCTGCCAGGAAACCATTCTGGGATGTCAGCGATACCCTGGTCACAGTCCACAACCTGAATAGAACATTGATTAAAAAAAATAAAAAAAATAAAAATACTCAGTTTGAGAATCAAACTCGGTGCATGTGATTAAAAATCCAACACTTTATCACTAAGCCACCCGGAGCAGCTCAACCAAATGGGATAATTTTTTTTTATCAATTCAACACTGGAGGAACTTGGGCCTGTTTATTTCACACGAATCCGGATCGCGATCATAGCCGCTGGTTCGCTCCATCCATCAGGCGGAATCTGGTGTGTGAACCAAAAAGGTACAGATCACTGATTGCGATCCGGATTCGTGTAAAACAAACGGGCCCATTGTATCCAAAAGCAAATATTAACCAATCACAAGATGGCAACAAGGCTAGGACTATTGGGCAGTGGTAAAAAACAGGGGCCAATTTCATAGAGCTGCTTAAGCACAAAATTTGCTTCAGCACAAAAAAAAAACCTTGCTTAATAAAATCAGGTTACCAGCTAAAACTTCATGTGGTATATATTGCTTGTGACTGGTATTTAGCTGTTGTATGCTTAGCATAAAATCACATGGAATTTTGGCTGGTAACCTGATTTTACTAAGCAAGTTTATTTTGTGCTTAAGCAAATTTTGTGCTTAAGCAGCTCTATAAAAATTGGCCCTAGGAGACATACTGTGGTGCCCTGCACAATGAACTTGATATTGAGTACGCCAAGATGTCAGGACTTAACGTTAACTTTTTGTATCTGGCTGTCATTGATGGGGTGCCGTGCCGGTATGTCATGATCGGAGCTGTGCAGCCAAGCATAAATGCAAACAATAGGCACTACACTGAATAGAGTGGTCCTATTCATCGCACTTGGAGCCCCCCCCCCCCCCATTCAAGTTTGAAAAAGCTCCATCTATATGTATTCATTATACTCCCATTCAAGAACAATATTGTTCAAAAATTAATGGATTGAGTAAGCACAAGAATGCGCCTATAGACATAACCGGTCAAGTAGGCTTTTTTCAAACTGTGGCTATGGCTGTTGCCCGGATTTATGAGGTTTAAACGCCGGTTTAAACTTCACGCGAATGCAAACACGAAGCGAAACTGACGTCGCGTAACATTCACAGCAAAGATTCCTACAAGATGAAATGTGTTCAACTTTTGCAAATTTGCAGCGTGATTATTTGGAGGTACATGTAATGTCACAAATATGCTTCGTAATCGCATTTGCGTGAAGTAATGTATAAATGAACTGGGTTTGAATGAGAACATTGTACCTTTTCATAACTTTTGGAATGCACAATGTCAACAAACTTCCAACATGCCTCCCAGAAATCGGCGTAGTTTTCAGTTGACCACCTCCACAATTCGTCATAAGTTTCTGAAAATGGAAAGAAAAATTGAATCATTGATAATATGTTTCTAATCAATGAAAATCATTATGAAATTTTGTTTTGAACATGAGGATCAATTGCTGCACAGAAGAAAGCATTTACATGTACTTCTAATAAAATAAAAATAGTATACATGTACATGTAACTTGTACATGACGTGTCATCTAGCCTGGAGCATTTACGTTTTTCCTCTAGCACCTTGCCCGAAAAAGAGTTTTACCCCAAATTACACAAAGTAAAAATTTTCAAAGTGAACAAAGAAAACTGGCAGGAGCAGGATTCGAACCTGTGACCAGTGCTCTAACAACAGAGCTATCTTGCCTTAACCCTCCTACTGATAACTATCATAACCTATCAAAAAACCTAAGCCCTTCCTCTCCAACAGCTTGTGTGTTTCGATAGGTTTTGATAGGTAAGGTAATTGGCTCCATTTTGGTACCGAGAGAGGGAGTTGAAGATCTCCCAAATTGTCAATATCCTTATTCGGGGGGCGCTAGTCAGAAGTGAAATGTCACACTCCTGGATTCATGCTTTGTTGACCTTTCAACTGCCTCAAGCTTTCCAAAAATGTATACTTTTATATAAAAGGAAAACATTAAAAGCAGTAAAACGTGTGCAACCCATAAACAATTTGACAGTTAAAGGGTTAATGGACCCCAAGAACGCAAATTTTGAAAGAAAAACTGCAGGTTCAATAGGTACACTTGCGATGAATAAAAATATACTTGAGTTTAGGTCCTAACTTAAGCCGTGTCCTCATTGGACTAACCATTGTAAAAAGTTACCATGCGAGATTGTTAACATTCCACTGTGGTTATTCTTCCGTCCGTCCGCACTTGGATCAGGCCTATACGCCTGGCGGAAAGTCCTTGGCCACGTAAATTTTGCAGTGGTCAAGCACGGAAAGCACATGATCAAAATGTCCGTTTTACATTACAGTGGCTGTCCGCACTGGACTTTTCTGCAAATTAAAACTGCCGTAACTCTTCCGCTACACGGTTGGCCCTGTAAAAGTTCCCACTGTGGAGGGATAAATGGACAACCAACGATCGACACCTGACAGTTTGGAATGTTTACTGGCTGTCCGCACTGGACTTGCATGTTTTTGTAATTTGGGCAAGTTGACAACAGTCTCCATACGTTACCAAAAAAAGTCCAATGTGGACATGCCTTTACATACATAACAACCAGTACAGGAAGGGATACATTGTGAAAACCCCTACTGTTATGTCACATTGTCAGTCTGTTACCAACTTAATTGCCCTTAGGCTAATGAAATTCCATCCCTGGGGAGGCAACTTTCAAAGTATACTAGACTAGAATTTTATGAAAATACTCAAGTTTCATTATCATAATGCTACCTCCATGCATTATCAACATACCTGTACAGGGTGAATACCAGCACCCTGTATGCTGTTTATGGGCGGAAGTTTCTATTTAGATAAATACCACTGAGCTAAACAAATATTTGGGGAAGACCAAAATATCAGATCTAACCCTCGTGGTCTTGTACCAGTAAAAATTATTAGCATGAGTTTTGTATGCACTGGGCCACTATATTCTTCTGGGAATAATTTTGTTGTTTCAATTCTGTAAAGCAAAATGTCTGTGTACAAACAATGTATATTGTCTGCCAATTTTGAAAATCAAGTTTTGATTTTTGCAATTTTTGTGCTATATGCTATGCAGGCCAAATTACACAACATTGTTTTGGCCTTTGTGTGATCACAATTGAGACAACACATTTGACAATTACATGTATTTCCAAAGGGGAACTTCACTCAACCATCAGTTTCCAGCTATGAGATTTTTGCATAAATGTATATACATGTATTTTTTAAATAAAAAAAAAAGAGCAATTTGAGACAAAAAAGAATAAAGAAAGATGGCTTTGATTTTTGTGTTACAGTATATTTTTTTCCTGACACAGATTGTTTTCCTACTATTTATTTCAAAGTACTGTATCTCATGAATAGGTAATGAAGTTATAGTATCTGCAAAAGCAGTCCCGACTGTTCTTTTGTATGAAGCGAAAGGAAACCAGGATTGTTTTGTTGAAAATAAAATCAATAATTTCCGACACATCTGCTGTATGTGTGCAGTGCACTGTGTACCAACAGATGGGCTTTCATAATTCAGTGCAAGTATAGACAATACAAATGTCAACTGCAGTGCGAGTTCCGTAACGTTTTACAATATTTTTTATGCAAATAGACATGACATTTTAACTCATCAGCTTTCTTTCAGTAAACCACAAAAAAAAAAATGCACAAGATTTCTTAGATACTGCACAACCCTTTCCAAAAAAATTTAAACATGAATTTTCATACAACAGATGTCTGAAGTACATGTAGGCTCAAAATATATCTGTATGAGAAACAGTATTTCTAAACTAATTATGGATAAATGTTTTTTTTTGTTTTTTTAACTCATCCTGTAGAGAAATGCATAGCAGTAACAGACATGGCTTGTGAGTTCGACTTAAATCTGTCTTCAGTCACATACTTGTTGACTAGACTCAGCCTAACTTATGAACAATTAGGGGTGTGCATTTACAGGTAGTACAGGAATCGGGTACCCGATTGAAAAAAGCATGGGTACCCACCCGGGTACCTGTTAAAGAAAGACAATTCCAAAAATTCAATCTGGGAAATTGCTGTTCATATTGTTCTCAACCTGTTGGACTCACTCATCATTTTAAGACTTGGACTTGACACACAAAATGCCCAATATTCAGGGTTTTTAAACGTACATTTTACCATGCATCCTGTCCGAGAATTTTTCAACGATCAGAATCAAATGCAAAAAAAGATGCACAAAAACAGTGATAACAATCCAAAAATGCACCATCTAGAAACATTTAAACAATTTTGTTTTAGTTACAGTAACTGTAAGATGTCCCACTTTGGACATGGGGCTACATAATACACCTTATCGGAGATACCACCTGGTTGAGTCCGCACAATGGTCACAAGGGATTGTGGGAAGGGAAAAGGAGTAATGTTTGGTCCTTTTTCCTTCCCACTGCTTCCAGAACTGTAAGGTTTTCACAAACCTTACAGAGACGCATTGAAACTGCTGTACAAGATTTTTACCGATTTTTTTGATGATCCATAACTCTCTTGTCACAAACTTTTCTGCCACAATATTTCATATGCATTACCTTGATAATGGCTATGAAAATACTTTTCAGACTACACAGCATTTTAATTTAAACTCTTTCAAAATACAATTATGGAGCTTTATCATCTATTTTAAAAGAGTTGTGGTTTCTTATGTAACTCAAAAACAGTCAGGGGACAAAGGCACCTTAAATTTTGCCAGGAATACCCTGATCCCCAAACCCACCGGTTAAATGACTTACACATGTCTATGTATTCAGAAACCAAATAAGGCAAATTGGTGGGTGTGTCATTTGTTCAGTCTTCTGATTGGTTGCTGGTTCCATGGTTGGGTGGTCGACACAAATCTTATGTCATGCCAGGGTGGTGTGATTTTCAAGCAATTCTATTTACGTGCTTTAGTTTTAGGCTTAAATAAAAAGTAAGACATAGGCCCAATAAAGAAATATTTCAAAGAAAATCGAGAGATGGTAACACAAATTCGCCATCATGAAAAACTCAGACGAAAGTTCAAGTTGGACTTGGTCATGTCACGTCACTGCATGTTTTTTCGTATTTCGTAATCTTTCCACGTTTCGACTTACCCAGGTTCAGCTTTTTATTTCGGTTCACTTCTTCCCGAAATGCGTCCATATTTGTGCGCTTTTTCCCATCGGGAGCCCACATCACTTTAGCTTCGTTTTCATCCTGCCGGTCCATTGTCTTACAAGTTATATTTCCCTTGGTACGAAGGAAAATTAAGGGTGCACTTCCACTCTGCAGTCTGGCTGGACGTGTGTACACGGTCGATCGATCGCGCCCTCGCTGCTGGCCGGCCGCGCGCGGTGCATGCATAGCATGCGGAATATCCGGATTTGCACGGCCTGTGCATACGTGTACGTACATGTACGTGCAGCGCAGATGCAGCGCAGGCGGCGCCTTGTCAAAAAGCATGATAGCTTGCCCGCAGTCCAGGTACTGTTAAATTTCGCCCGTAAATGCGCGAGAAACATGAGGGCATCAGACTGGAAAGAATACTGTACTCCATGGATTCTACACATTCCACATATTTTTGGTTGCTAATCATTTTTGTAAGATCAACAGAGGGCGCGCTTTAAATCGCCTGCACTTTTTCTTACATGATTCTGTCGTCATTTCTATTTTTATTAGGTCATCAGAATCACTCCACAAAATGTTGTACGAATTTCATTTTGTCACTGATTTCGAGAGATTTTAGAGGAATAGTTCGGTTTCGAAGGACATCAAGACCCGGAAGATAACTGGCTGGTTGAAAAAAGGCAATTTGTAAGAACATTATTGACAAGTAAGGCTAACGTTTAACCGTTAATGTTATGGGTTGTTCAAGTTTCAAACAGAATCAGAAACAATGTTTTGTCTTTGTTTTGTATTTTGTCCTTTTTCTTTGTGCATGTTTACATGCCATGCATGTACCATGGAGGAAGGAAAACTTGCAACTACTAGTATTACTACTACTGCTAGCAGATTGTGTAGTGTAGGATGTTGAGGCTGTTCCCTATAAACTAATTAAGGGAACAAAAATCCACTTTTACTAGTTTTAGGTTAAGTTATTGGAATGGCGATTGTGTAGTGTAGCCTGTGTAGGGCCCTGTTCCCATTCTTAAGGGAACAAAAATCCACTTTTAGGTAATTGAAATTGCTAAACTAGTTAGCGACATTACAAACCAACAGGGTTTTAGTTTTGAGGGAAATTTTGGGGTAAAGCGGCGATGAAGACGACAAAACACAACGTGAAAATAGAGATGGCGATCACCGCGACGCACAGTAAACATGCTTGTAAAACCGCGTTCATTCGCAATCGCATAGCAACTCCTGTAAAGCGCATAAGAAAATTGTATTTTTTACCAAAATAAACTGTTCAAAATTACAAAAAACGATGTCAATAGAAATAAGAGAAGTCTGCTTTAGGTTGAAAAAGTCATTTTGGAATGAGAAAAAATACCCTTGATTTGAATCTAATTTCATCAAAACTAAAGAGGGGCCCTACACTACACAATTGCCATTGCAATTGCCAAACTAGACAAACCAACAGGGCCCAATTTCATGGCTCTGTTTACCGTTAGCCGGTTAGGCCATGAGAATGAAGGTTTTAGATTTGCGTCCGGACATTTTTCAAATGGCATGAGGCTTTTTTCATTATTTATTATTCATTATTCATTCCATGTATTCATTATTCATCACTTCACAGGGTGTGATAAAATCATGAACAATCAACAGCTCAGCCTCTGTGAAGTGATTGGCTCATGTCTGACCCCAGTAGGCCTACTTCTTGTGATTCAAATGTCTTCAGTCTGGAACATGAATTTTTTCACATTTTATTTTCTTCTAAAATTAGGGACAGATTCGGGCAATCTTTTGCTTGGTGCAAGCAAGGTGATAAGTCACAGGTACATTTTTGAGGTGAATTTTGCAGTGGTTTTTATGTGCACAGTGCATGAAAATTGTGTTCTTTTGTGCTGTAGTAGCCTATGGGGAAATTGGGCTTCTTTCTATATATGGGGCTCTCCACATTTGATTTTGCAAAAATACTACCAAAATGGGACTAAGAAACATTTTATTTTTGCAACAAAATACTTTTAGCCCTAACCATCCCTAACCTGCCAAAATCAAACACCCCATTTTGTTGAATTTTGTGTGATTGGGTACTGTAGAGCCTTGGCACCATCACTTTGCATGGGACTTGATGCCCTGATTTTGTCTAAGTACAAAGAATGTGCCATTGGTTTACTACACAGTGTTGGAGTTTGTGTGGTTAAGGAAGGATTCTAGTAAAAAGGCTTGGGCTGTTAGGGTTAGTGAACAGTGTTCAGTAAGTTCATTTATTTAAAAAATACATTTAACAAAACGAAGAAAGACAAAAAATAACAATGTATCAGTGCTGGCTCCATTAATTTCTTCATGGATTACATACATGTACCAGGTTTCTGTCCTTGTATGCAGGAAACTCGGCCAGTTCGTGTCCTAACGGGACGTCCATCCATAGAATGTACAGTAGTCACAGCTTCCCATACCAGTTCGACAACCAGCAACAACCGACACAGCCTCAGCAATATAGTCCCTACACTCCGCAACCGACACCAACCCATCCCCTACCCCATTCCTATCAGACCAACTTGCCACATCCTCAGCAGCCCAGCTACCCCCACACCCAATCCCCACAGCGACAGCAACCACCGCCACCCCATCAAGCCCCACAACCTCCGCCCCAGTACTCCCCGTACAAACCTGCGGAGTCTTCACCGGTCAACATGCCGCATTTGCAAAGGCCAGAATCGGACCCTCCCAACCGTAACCAGGAGATCGGGGACCCGCGGTTTGTGCTGCTCTGGAGCATGGATACTGAGGAACTGACTTGTCTCCTAGAGAATGAAGAGAAATTTGACGAGATGGTTAGGAATATGGAAGAGGTACATAATAATAAGACTAATAATAATAATAAATAATTCATATTTAGCGCATCATATAATAGCATAACGTCATTTTGTATTGTACCTTTTAAAAATCTTCTGGTCGATCATTGCAGTTTCTATAATTTTTGTTTCTGCCCTTGTTTTGTGGTCATCAGGAACATATTTGATAACCCTGCCAGACGCAGCACAGTGCATCTGTGGTGACAGCTTGACCTTGCTGCACTCTGCACACAAGTCAATGTGACAAAGTATGCAATCTAATGCGTCTGGCAGGGTTTCTAGCCAAAATACCCTGGAGGGTTAGGGTTACTTCCAGAACTGTAAGGTTTTTACAAACCTTACAGAAAGACACATTGAACCTGCTGTGGACGATTTTCTTCCATAGTTTTGACCCTCAATAACTTTCTAGTCACAAAATTTTGTGCCCCAAGATTTCACATGCCTTCACTTGATATGGCCATGTACACATAGGCTAGGTTCACTTCCTTGAAATGTAACCCAAAAAGTTAAATTTTACGGAAATTTTGCTTACCAAGACCACATCAATCGCCAATCCGCAGTTTCGCATCCGTTTTTGTCGACTGAGGGCGCCCCAATGCTCTTGACCAACCACAGCGCGGCTTTCATATCAACGCGTGAGGCAAAAAACACACAAAATTGATGCATTGTTTTCGCAGGAAACAGTCATGAATATTTGTTTCAGATTCGTACGGCATGCTAGCAGCCGCGTTACTGCGCCGCGAGGCATGCGAAACGCCTCTTTTAGTTTTTTTGGACGACTGTTTCCTGCGAAAACAATGCATCAATTTTGTGTGTTTTTTGCCTCACGCGTTGATATGAAAGCCGCGCTGTGGTTGGTCAAGAGCATTGGGGCGCCCTCAGTCGACAAAAACGGATGCGAAACTGCGGATTGGCGATTGATGTGGTCTTGGTAAGCAAAATTTCCGTAAAATTTAACTTTTTGGGTTACATTTCAAGGAAGTGAACCTAGCCTATGTGTACATGGCCATATCAAGTGAAGGCATGTGAAATCTTGGGGCACAAAATTTCGGGACTAGAAAGTTATTGAGGGTCAAAACTATGGAAGAAAATCGTCCACAGCAGGTTCAATGTGTCTTTCTGTAAGGTTTGTAAAAACCTTACAGTTCTGGAAGTAGGTTAGGGTTAAGCAACTTTACAGAAAAGTGGAGGTGATTATTTTGCTTTCACTATATCCTAGCTGAAACAAAACAATAGGCAGCATTTAATCAGACCTCTGTTTTTTGATAGAATCAAGGTTTAAATGCAATAGCATTAGGAGACTTGGACTCCATTTTATGGTTCTGTTTAGCACAAAATTTTGCTAAACCACCATAGAGTTATAATTAAACTAGAGGACGTAAGTATGACGTCACGTGGCTCGATAAGCACCATTTTTTTTGAAAGGGGGCAAACAACAAATTCAATGATACATCTGGGTATTTTGCTCTCTACATGTACTTTCCCCACTTCAAACCTATTTGAATGCTGTGATTGGGTCTGTGTGTTAAGCCAGCCGTTCAGCATGCACGAGATAGCACATGCGTTCGCTAGTTTTTATGTTATAACTTTGTGCTAAACACAGACAGTTTTTGCTTGGTAGGAACAGGTTACCAGCAAAATACCATGCTGTGTGAATTGCTTGTGATTGGTTCTCAGCTGACTTAATTTATTTCAAAGCATAATTAATTTCTAAGCAATAATTTCTGGTTGGCAGCTCCGTGAAATTGGGTGGTGGTGGTGGGGGGCGTAACTGTAGAATTCAGGACCATTTCCGAACAAACCCCGTGAGTATGTAAATACCGGCAATCGTGGACTAGGGACAAAAAGGTTAGGGAGTAGACAAAGGGTCCACTATTGACCGAACATCCACGATTAATATTTGTGTACAAAACAAATGGGAGGCCTTCCAAAAAAGTTAGAGTACAAACAAAAGAGGGACAATAGGAGGTCCACGATTGCCGGTATTTACACACTTGTGTGAGTTGATGGAGGCATCCAGGTGTGGAAGTCTGTCTGTATGGCTAAAATGGAGTCAGTTATGTGTGTGTATTATAGTATACGCTTGTTACATGCAGAGGCATTAGAGGTGGAGCCCACATACAACTTATAGGCAATTTCTGCAAGTATGGTTCGATTGTGGCTAAAGAGTGGTACAATTTTTATGAGGAACCGGGGTGTGATAGTAGAGGCACGGATGTGGAGTCAGGGTCAGTTAGGTCAGGGGAGATGCAGATTGGCGGAGGCGGACTCACGGTGGGATAGGTGAGCAGAGACGCAGATGGGCAGAGTCATGGAGTTGTTGGGTAGAATCACATACATGTAGTCTAGTCACGGATGCGTGGAGGCGGAGCTGGGAGCTGAAGTGGTGGGATAGGCTATAGCAGCACGGATGCGTGAAGGTGGACGTGTGCGACAACCGCAACACCAATTGCATCTTCACATTGAAATTCAGTAATCTAAATTTTGATGTACAAATTGTCATTTTTTCTTGTCTTTTGCTTCTCAGGTGAAACAAAAGAAGTTGGAGAAGGAGATGGCCCTCGCCGAGAACCGCAGCCTGGCCGATTTTAACCTCTCGAGGGAGCCCCGCCTGAAGGAAGGCCGGGAGCAGCTCATCAGGCGCCTCCACGAAGCGCAAACGATTAGAGATTCCTACACTGTGGGTAAAGCAAAGCTCGGTAAGAAAACCTGTTGACAAAAACCATTCAGTGCACCTTCTTATATATCCACATACCCACTAGCTATGGGGACATTAGATTTGCAAATGCAAGTGGGTATACCAATTCAGAGCTGGAACCAAGTTCAGTTTTTAATGATGCTGGTAAGCATGCAAGTTTATGCTAACAGAGGCTTCATTCATGCCACAGAGACTGTAAGCTGTAAGCACAACAAAAGAGCTTGCTAACTTTAGAGGAAAAATTTTCTTAAAATAGTCACACAATAATGGAAGTCTTCAAGCACATGTATTTGGCTTGGCTTGAGGTTTATAGCAAAACATTTTGGCTGCACTTAGGTTATTGATGGGATGCTGGTATGCCAAGAAAACGCAAACAATAGGAACCACACTGAATAGAGTTGTCCTATTCATCACACTTGAAACCCCCATCTTTTCTGTGAATGAAAGCTTTGTTTCAAAAAGCTGCATCTATTCCACTACACTCCCATTCAAGAACAATACATTTAAAACATGAATGGATTGAGTAAGTGCAGGAATGCGTGTATAGACGACAACCGGCCAGGTGGTGTTTTTTCAAATCGCGGCTATGGCCGTCATCCATATTTAAGAGGTTAACCCCTTGCGTACGATTGACACATATATGTGCGGATTGAAAATTGCCACCTGGCTGATTGACGTCTATACATTTGTACACGCCAATCTCTGCATTTTCAATCCATTATTGGGGTATTGTGTACGTTAAGCTTGGCTGCACAAGCCTGTTGTTTCCATTTTGCTTGGCTGCACAAGCTGGCATGGCGCCCCGTGCATCCATATAATACCCGTACGCAAGGGGTTAAAACTGAATCTCAGATTTCACTCTTTGAATGAATGAAGTTTACCTCGTTTGTTTTCATTCAATCGACAAATTTTCAATTGCTAACAAGTTCGGACTCAAAATTTGGGTAACGGCGGTCCAGTGGATAACCTGCACTATTAGTCCGGTGGTTGAATAGATATTCGAATAAAGTACCAACTCTGCTCATGGATATTCAATAATTATTATGATAGGAAGAATTCCCTCTGTTTGACATTAGATTCAGTGAGAGAACAGAATTCCTTGGACACCGCGCTAGCCTTGATGCAAGCCAGCACCGCCAATGCAGAAGAGGAGTCCGAGGTAGGTCTATTACGTATTGAATAGGATTAACCCTAACCCCCTAGACCCTTTTTGCTAGGAACCATCCTCAATCCTCCAATATCCTCTTTTTCTTGAAATACTATTCATCCTCAATCCTCCAAAATCCTCTTTTTCTTGAATACCATTCATCCTCAATCCTCCAGAATCCTCAAAAACTGCAAGGAGGATTTTGGAGGATTGAGGTGGGTTAGGGTTAATAATACGACTGTGGCTATGGCTGTGACTGTTTAGGGCAAAAGTACGCATTCCGAAATGTACTCAAAGTGTGTGGGATTTGTAGACAGACCCCCCTTATCAGAATATGGTAACTAATGTGGGCGATGTCAGTGCCATATGTGTGATATGGTTATCAAAGGTTTAAAACTGCATCTCCGACTCTGTTGAAATTGTATTTTTTTTACCCATTGAATATGGACGATGACCATAGCTGTGGTTTAGAAAAGAACCAGCTGACCGGTTGTCATCTATATACACATTCCTGGGCATATTCAATCCATTGTTTGTCTATTGTGTGTGTTACGTTTGGCTGCACAAGCCTGTATTGGCACACCAACATCCCATTAATAACAGTCAGGGTAAATGGCCAGTTGACCCCGAACAAGGCTAAAAGCCACTCGAGTTAATACGGAGCTACAAAAAGACAAAGAATCAAAGATGCAAGAGGTGGGAATTAAGATTCCTCTTGAAGCAGGAAAGATCGTAAGATGACGGGAAACATGCACCAGACAGAGAACGTTTTTCCAAAAGGTGACTCTGTTGGTCGTTTCAACTTTTTCAGCTGTCTGTGTTTAAAAAATTCTCTGATCCTTCCTTCCCCCGCCCCCTTTTCTTTCTCTCTCTCTCTCTCTCTCTGTAGGAAGTTGCCGATGACTTCCTCAAGGACGACCTGACCGTGGAGGACTTCATTGACAAGTTTATGCCCAAGAGGCAGACAGCTCACCTCCGGCACATCAAGGCGGAGAAGATGCAGGAGATTCTGAACCAGCAACGGAGAGCCAGGTCATCCGTCCCAGCCCCACAAGGTAGGAATGTCAAAAATAAATCAGTTTCACCCTCATGATGCTAATAATGTGCGGTCATGCTATTTAGCGTCAACAAGCATCAACAAAGCGTCAACAAATTATAGGTGTACTTTTCAACTTCCAAATCTATGTCACACAATTTCTATGAGTCTCAGGAAACTTGTTTTCTAAGAAAATGAAGGAATTTCACCTATGAAACACTATACGAAATCAACACAATTTTGTAATCCCCTCATACTTTTGCAACTTCCCTATAAAAAAATGGAGTGGTCCAGCACAAACAAGATGGCAGCCAGTGAGGCTGCACGGAACAGTACCATCGCAAGTTAAGTTTTCGCGTATTATTTCACACATTGACAAGGTTTTGAAGTATGTTAATATACTTAATATGACTGTTTGGAAATAAATGACATTGTAAAATAATTGTTTACGCCTAAACTTTCGTATTTAATTTGTTGACGCTTTGTTGACGCTAAATAGCACAACCCAATAATGTGTGTCGTGCGTGGGTCATTCTCCGACAGAGAATCAATGCTAACAAAGTTATTTATGGTAATACCCTCGTTAGATTAACCCTAAACCCCTTAGGCATTTTTGTGTCAAAATCCAACACTGTGCAGTATACCAATGGCACATTCTTTGGACTTTTGGACAAATTAGGGCATCTTAGCTCCATGTAAAAAGTAATGGTGCCAAGGCGCTGCAGTCCTGAACCCATCAAAAACACAACCTGCTGTTGGAGTTTGTAAGGCTTGGGGTAGTTAGGGTTAAAGGTAATATACAACATTTGCAAACATAGATGCCTGGCTTGTTGATTACCCTTAAGAGATTATCAAATTAGCTTGGTATTTATTCTTCACAAGTGATGCTTCTGCATGACACAACTTCTAGGGAAGCTCTATTTGGTGTGTTGATGAAAATTTCAGTGAAAATGTCAATCCGTTTTTGTGTTTTTGGCCTGCAGTCTACGAATAAGGAATAGAGCCATAAATCTTTTGTTGACGGGTGAATGAACAATCCTAAACGTAAGATCGTGTGCCATGTCCACTGTGCATGTACATGTATTCGGTGTCATCAATGACCAGAACAAAGTGGGCAATGAATACACCGATTTCAAGAGACATGTTTTGGGTCCGGGTTGGCTCAGACTTGGGGTATAGCTTTTTGGTTGAAACGGACGCACATATTTCAAAAGGCGTGTCATGAGCCAAGCTGGGTCCAGGCTTGGGGTATAGATTTTTTTAAGATTAATTAAGTCGTGGGGAGACGCGAGGAAGAAATGGCAGTAAACAAGACAATAATTTCCTCAAAAAGCCCAACTGTACAAATTTGGAAGATTACATCAAAAATAAACTATACTCCAGCCCTCCTATTATGTCCCTAACTCCAGACCTGCTCCGATTTAGTAGGGATTAAGGTACAGTTAATTGTGGTCTCTTTGTTTGGCCTCATGACTTCCATGGCCAGCCAGACACCATTCTGGAGAACCACTAAGGTCCCCAGTGACCTGTAGATAATGCGCTCATTATAGATCAGGAGAAAAACCTGGCAAAAACTGCCAGAAACCAAAGGGCACCCGGAGGTTGGGTTAAAACGTTCTCCCTAAGGTCCACAAAAGATTGTTCGTTATTGTGATTGTTCGTTTAGCTTACTTATTTCTTAAATTGCCCTGTTTTGCAGTCTTTCCTTACTCTTATAGTAGAGAGGTTTGTTACCATACCTAACAAACTGATAATTTGAAGATCTGATAATTGTGCATCTGAACCGGGTACGTGAGTACCTGACCGCTAATGTCAGGAACCGGTTCCAGATTATGGAATCGAGTACCCGTAACCGAATTCACATATTACTCGGTAATTTCTCAGACATTAAAAAGAAAGCTTTTGAATGACATTTGTGGGTAATTTTCAAAATGAAAACCAGGGTACGTGGAAAAAAGAAAAGATTAACCCTAAAACTACCCCAAGCCTTACAAACTCCAACAGCAGGTTGTGTTGAATTTTTGATGGGTTCATATGTAGCGCCTTGGCACCATTACTTTACATGGAGCTATGCTGCCCCAATTTGCCTAATAAAGTCCAAAGAATGTGCCATAGGTATACTGTACAGTATTGGATTTTGACAGGTTGAGGTCAATTCCTATTAAAAATGCCTAGGGGGTTGGGGTTAACGTTTATGACGCTAGTGAAAATGCATTTTACACTGTAAAGCTATAGACGCTTGCATCTTGCTGCATGGATGCTTCGATGTGGTAGTATTAACGTGCGGACCTTTATGAACAATATGAACAGCTATTTCTTGGGTTTAGCTTTCTTTAACGGGTACCCGTGCTTTGTTTCAATCGGGTACCCGATCCCCGTACTACCCGTAAGTGCACACCCCTATGGAACGGACATTAAGTAATTTGAGTATGTCGATATTACTTTCCAGGTGCAGTCACTCAGAGTTCGGCAGTGTCGCCTTACTCCAGCCCCCAACACCCCCATCTTCCCCACTACCAGCAGAATGTGCACGGTAACCCGCCCTATAGCTACCAGCCCCAGAGACCGGCTCCCAGGCCCCCTTATCCAGGCACACACTACGGACCGGGAGCAGCGGCGACGACAGGAATGCCGACGCTGGGGCCGTACCCGCAGTAAATAATGCTTGCTTGACTTGAACTTTCATCTCAATTTTTTGCGTACTTGTGTTTCACCCTCTCGGAGTTCATACAGGGTGTTCCCCCCAAAAAATGATGCAAGCTAATATTGTTAAATTTCTTAAAAAGTGAAATGCGTATTTCATCCTGATGGAGCATATTCCTTGCAGGCTTTCAAGTATTCCTACTTTTCCTAGTTTTTTTTTTTACCTTGCACCTACTTTCCCAACTTTTTTCCTAAAATTCACATTTTTCCTTCTTTTTCTTAATTTGTTTCTACCTTGCTCCTTCTTTTCCTACTTTTTTCTTGAAATTCCTATTTTTTTTCTTCTACTTGTCCCTATTCAATTGCGGAGTGCCTGTTTAGTGATTTCAAATGATACACTTCATCTGAGACACTGAAATCACAGTAATCACTGATTATGTGCTCCAACAAGACAAAATACTCATGATTATTATTTTGAGAAATGTAGTAATACATACCTGCTTGCATCATTTTGGGGAGGAAAACCCTGCAGTGTGCCTCTGACTTTTGTGTATGTCCGTATAAGAGCAGTCAAGCTAGATTTAACTGATTAGATTTAACTAATTAGACTTCTAACTCTTCATATTCAGTGAAGCCTGGACCTATTTCGTACAGCTGCTTAGCACAGTGTATTGGTTAGTTAATTTCCATGCATAACATAAATCAGCTGGGGACCAGTTGCAAGCAGTGTACATCACATGTAATTTTGGCTGGTAACCTGTTTTTGCTAAGCAAACTTTTCTGTACTCGGCCAATACGTGTGCTTACAAGTTCCATGAAATTTAGCCCAGATTGGCTATACCCCCTCCCCCCCAAAAAATAATGTAGTCAAATTCAGTTTACTTTCCAAATTTTGCCTTAGTTTAGTAAATGTTTGTTCTGTTGATAGAATGTTAGGAATTGTGCAATTTTGTTTTGAAAATGTCAAAGAATTCCTTCCCTCATTCCAAATCTCCCAATGTTTTTTAATTCGTAAAATTTGGTAACCTTGTAATATAATACATAATGTGAGCCTGCCCACTTTTTTCTGTCAGTTCAGAAGTGGGCCTGAACAAATTGCTATTGATGCGGTATGGTGAAATAAATATTTCCTTCTCATTGGAAGGTCATTTTCTGGTATCTCGGGGAAACAAAAAATTATAAATTCTTCCTCGAATCATTTGGCAGTTGTGTACAAAAAACACATTTAGCACAAAATTTGTACTTAAATGTCAGAAGCATTAACACAACCTAAAATTTGCCATAGGCCGACATACTAAAGATTAGGCCCAAACTCCACTCGAGTGAAAGCACATTTGAAGTTTAGGCGATTCGCCGGTAATGTCAGCTGTACAACAAATTCTTTGCGTTCACGTGAAACACTAGGGTTGCAAAGGGCTAGAAACTTTCTGGAAATTTTCCACAAAAGTTTCAGGAATTTTCAAGGGGTCAGAAATTTTGGTAATTTTTGTTAGATGTTAAAGACCTACTATAACCAAAGTTTAATTCTCTAAAAAGGATTAGTATCTTGATTATGAATGACAAGAAACCAAATTCGTGCTAAATATTGTAATTTTCTATCCATCATTATTAATTAACGGACGAGAGAAAGATGCTAATTAAATATTCAAATTTCGCGCTTACTCCAAGTTCCTCCCCCTGCTGCCGTCGGCGACGCGCTGTTAGCCTTGACGTCATAGCGTGTAGTTATTCATACTAAACTTAGATTTGGAATAGAAATAGTAGGCTTACATGATGGGATACAGAGACGAAGTTAATTCAACATGTACATGTATTATGTGTAAATACCACGTACTCTTGTATGAACTTGTACCAAGTGCAACAATCGGACTACACACCATGACGTCACGCGCAATAAATGCATAATGCATGACATGCAAATAGGGGCTTGACGTACGCTTTTTCAGATGATAGGATTTTCAAAAGTGAGCCAATTTGCATTTTTTTTTTCAAATTGAAAAGGAAAATACAACACATATTTTTTAGTATTGCTCTCTATATTGACATATCTGTAGACTGAGACAATAATTTCACATTTTTTCAAAGCGTTCTACTAGGTCTTTAAAATGTTAACATGCATTCTTTTATATAGCACTTATCACAAGCTTTTAGTTGCTTTGTTCATTCTCCCAAACTACATTGTGATGTGTCTAATTTAAGTTATTTAACCTCAGTGCATCATTTCAGTAAATGTAATACTCCATATCTTTGTGTAAAATCTAGATTTATACAATCAGTGTTTAAATTAATTAAAGCCTGTTGTCCTTTATACCCAAGCAATCAGTGAGCTACCCTTGAAAATCCTGGTCCAAGATCAACCATCTTGTTGACATCCAAATTTCGAACTTTAAATAAATTCCCAAAGTTTCTGCTGGTAGAAATGTACCGTATTCTAAAATGCCCGGGAATTTTGCAAATCTCTCAACCATGCTTTGTAATTTTTTATTTTTAAGCAGGGAATCTTCCCGCACTAATGGTGTATGGTGGTTTTTTTTGGTCGTCTTCTCTGACTATAGACCTTTATCATGCTGTCACCATCTTTGTCTTGTTCCCTGTATGCATTAGCAATTATGAATAGTGATTCCAATTATTGAATAAAGGTGCCAGACTATTTTTCCTTCCAGCCTCGGTTTGGTTACATTGATTTTAATAGGAGAAAAAACAAGATGGCTGTACCATGATAAAGGTCTATTGTGTGGGTTTGGGGGTTCGAACGAACCCCCCCCCCCCCCCACTTGGTGATGAGTAGGCTAGCCTACTTCAAATTTTGCCTTAAAAGTACATGTATCACTGAATGTTCCACTTTAATACGATAAATGCAACTTGTACAATACTTAAGCACTTTGTGGTACATATTTATGCATGTGTTCACAATGTTGCGCATATACCAAAAGTTCCACTGTGCAAAACAAACAGGCCCTTTAATAGCTGAAAGAAATCAAATTGGCATTACATTGTATTTACCCCTTTGAAGCAATGTGTAGGAAGCAAGATGGCTGTTGTGCAGTAAGAATTTCTATATACATGTAGCAAGCGCTTTCAAAAGTATTGTGAGATTTTATTGTGCGATTTTGTTTTTCCTGGTCGAAAATCGGTGAAACTTTGACGGAAAATTTCCGATTTCCTTTGTAGCGTGATGGATCAAACTGGACAAATTTCATTAATTTTTGAAATACGTGACATTACTGCTGTGAAAACTTTTGTTTTATTCTGCATCGGCATCTTTAAAATGTTTGGAATAACCAGTTTTATGAATACACTGTGTTACAGTTTGAAGAAAAAATTGGAAGGTTTCTTCGGCTTCGAGTATAAAGGACTTACACAACACAAGTTGAACATGGCTTATAAGCCCATTCTATTCTGAGCTGACGGTTAGTAGGTGAAGTTGTGGGTTAGAAAAAGGTTTTCAAAAACTCTGCAAGTCTGTGGTAATTGGCTCGCAAAAATATAATTTAGGCGTATGTGTTTCATCCAAATTTTGAATTAATGTTCACACTTGAGTGAACAAAAAACTTCTTTTATTCAGAATTATTTGATCTTTGTAAACAATATTAATAGTAACCATTGGCAGTTAAATAAACATTACAAAATATTTGATTTTGTATCTTTACAGTGTAGATACCATGATATCGTTAGTTAATACCCTCCAATATTCTTATATAATTACTTATTAGATGGGGAAGTACAACGTATCAAATACACATATTATGTGTTCAACCGACAAGTGTTCACAGGAATTCAATGTGTGTGCATGTGGAACTAAGCGTGCATTCGCGCTTCAGTATTTTCTGATAAGGTGTAACAGTCCTCTGAATTTTTAACCCTAACTCCCTACATCATTTTCCCCCCATGTAACCTGAATCCTCCAACATCCTCTGATTTCAAAGTGTTAAAACTCCATATAACCTGAATCCTCCAAAATCCTCTTATGGGGACCATAGCACGAATCCTCCAAAATCCTCTAGGGTTTGTTTGCATACCCCTAGTAACCTCAATCCTCCAAAATCCTCATGTATCACATTGAGCCTGATAACCTGGATCCTCCATATTCCTGCAGGGGCAAAAACCCCTAGTAACCTCAATCCTGCAAAATCCTCCGATGCATCAACTTCCAAGTAACCTCAATCCTCCAAATTCCTCCATTTTGCAAAGATGATTTTGGAGGATTTGGGAAGGTTAGGGTTAATGGAGTGGGTATGGAGCCTCAACCAAAAATGATATATCTTCATTCTAATTTGAGTGAACTGCACGCATCATGTATATTGTAAAACAAATTCTTTGTCTATAAATAAAACGACATAAACAACTGTAAATAAAATGACAATTCCTTGCAAAAATTGAGTTTCCTTCGTACGTCTTTGATTTTATTCTAACCCTCCTACTATTTAAAAGGTCAAAATCAGTCAATTTCCTTCCACCTCCCCTGCTATACTTTTACACAGACATGATCAGATTACATGTGGTTTTGTACTATGGCAGGAGGGTCAAAAACAATCACCTCAACTGATTTTGACCCATACAACAACATGGCACAGAATGTATGTTTGATTGGAGGGTTTAAATTAATTAATTAAAAAAAAACTTACATCTCTGGATTTACATTTGTACATGTTTACAATAACTTTATTTTAAAATATTGAACACAAATTATATATACATATGTCAAAAATAGCATGATTATCAGAATGAAGCAAGTAGTGTTCAAATATGCCTGAAGTACTGCATAGATATTCATTTCTTTACCAAACAAAGTTACCCCCCAACAATTCTTGCGTTTGATTTCTTCTCGGTTGTAGGGCCAAATAAAAAAATTGTGTTGCCCTTAAATGGGAAAAATCGGGAGGGAGAGAGGGAGGGTCGGTCGGTCGTTCATTTTGTGTGGGAAAATGTGAGATTGTGAAAATTCCTTTAAAAGTAAAAACAAAAATAAATAAAAAACCTGCGACCCACATTTTGTGACTTTTTTTTTGGGGGGGGGGGGGACCTAGTATTAAGCTGTATGGAAATTTAAAACCTCATATACATGCATGTTACTCTTACATTACTGTGGGGGGAATATTCCAGAATAAACATGTACGTACAATAAGTGACATTAATTAATGACCTAGTGCGCTAAGTCTTTGGAGTGGTCAAATAATTCTTCTGGCTAACGCTTCAAAAGCCAAATTTTGAGCTAAAATAACACCCAAAACAGTGATGTAGTCGAGACCATCACAAGACCACACAAAACCAGCACAAGACCTTCAGTCTTAATTCAAGTCTCAAGCTATTCAAATAAACTGTAATAAAAGCATTCCTTTGTTTGAAAAAAGCTCCATCTATGCATTACACTCCTATTCAACAATATAGTTGAAACATTAATGGATTGAGTACGCGCAGGAATGCACCTATAGACATCAACCAGCCAGGTAGTCTTTTTCAAACCGTGGCTATGGCCGTCGTCTGTATTCACAAGGTTAGCATCTGTCGAGATGAACTGATCAACTGTCGCAGTCTTTACACATATCTCTTGAATACAAGAGGGCATATATTGTTGAACGTTAACCCTAACTACCCCAAGCCTTAAAAACTCCAACAGCAAATTGTCTAATTTTTATGGGTTCAGTACTGTAGGGCCTTGGCACCATTACTTTACATGGAGCTATGATGCCCCAATTTGTCTAAGTCCAAAGAATGTGCCATAGGTATACTGCACAGTATTGGATTTTGACAGGTTGAGGTAGCCCTAGAATGACGCTATGATATAGCGTCATAGCGCCCAAGTATGCAAAACAGGCCTATGCTAGAAACCGAAGATCAAAAATCACACTTTACCTGCATAAATATTCTTGGCATCATTTTATTCAAACAGTTCAACAGCCCATCTCCCTGTTGGGATAGCAATATTCCTCCAAGAATGTCAAGAACAGGAGATATTTGCGGCGCAAAATCGTCTCCACGCGACGCTGACTTCACAAACACGAGGAGTAATACCCACATTTAGAACGTTTATCAACAGAGGGCGCAATTTCGGCCGTGCACGCCCACAGACATAAATAACCCATCGCGTGGTGCACGCGGCGACTGTAAATTGCGCCCTCTGTTGATGAACGTTCTAAATGTGGGTATTACTCCTCGTGTTTGTGAAGTCAGCGTCGCGTGGAGACGATTTTGCGCCGCAAATATCTCCTGTTCTTGACATTCTTGGAGGAATATTGCTATCCCAACAGGGAGATGGGCTGTTGAACTGTTTGAATAAAATGATGCCAAGAATATTTATGCAGGTAAAGTGTGATTTTTGATCTTCGGTTTCTAGCATAGGCCTGTTTTGCATACTTGGGCGCTAGGACGCTATATCATAGCGTCCTTCTAGGGCTAAGGTTGAGGAAGCCTCCTAGTAAAAATGCCAAGGGGGTTAGGAGATGTTGACTGCTGAGAGAAGTCTGCGTCTTTTTGTAGTTTTATGTAGATTGCATATTGTAAAATAAAACAGCACTAAAACACAAAAGGGGAGTACATCCTATAACGTCAGATTTGTTTGCTGCCCGTAAAGACGACTTTTAGACATATGGCATCAGCAGGCTAGAGGGGACTTGATAAAAATAGCTTTCAAAAGTCCCTTTTTTGTTATTTCATGGCAGAAATAATTGGCTGTTTTATTTTACAATACGCACTCTACATAAAACTACAAAGCGACACAGACTTCTCTCAGCAATCAACATCATCTTTAAAATTCCAGTATAACGCATGTTTAAAGAATTACAGAAATCAAAATACAGAAAATGCAATAAATGGTTCTGAAACAATGATGAATACATAAAAACTAAGAGTTTGATGTATTTTTTTTGTTTTGCACAAAATGTATAAAGTATGCATGTGATATACAAGTGCAATTTGAAAAATGCACACGCAAACTGCACACAAAATTTAGAAATTGTGCAATAATTTTGCACAATTTGCAAAATGTGTGTGCACTATGCAAAATGTGCCAATTGTTACTGTGCACTCAACATCAGTGTTGCAGAACCATAATTATTTTTGATTTGTGTGACTTTTGAACAGTCTCTTCACAATATTAATTAAAAATGCCATGATGCCTCCATATATTTTCATCAAAGTCTTCGTAATAGCCAAGATGACAATATCAATGCCCCACTGAATATACCAAGGGTCATCCACAGCGGCGTTTTTTGGCTCTCCTGTTCCTTGCGCCATACTTCAGACCGCCGCTTCCGCTCCTCCCGTTCCCGTTGTTCCCTCAGCCTCGCCTCCCCGTAGTGTGCCCGGTAGAACTCGTCAAAGTCAAACATGCGCTCGCCATGCGTGTTATAGTAGACGCTGAACTTCCGGGAACGCTCCTTCTCCGGACTGACCGCCCTCTCCTTGGGTTCACTGTGCAGGTCCCGCTCGCTGAAGATACCCCGGTCATACCGCCGGCGGAGCTTCGCATTCCCGAGGACGCTGTAGGCCTCGCTGATGGCAGCGAAGCGGTCCTGGGCCGACTTACTGCCCTGGTTGCGGTCTGGGTGGTAGATCTTAGACAGCTTGTAGTAGGCGACTTTGATCTGGGACTGGGTGGCCTTTGGCGAGATACCGAGCACGGTGTAGAGGTTGGTCGGGGCTTCAGCCCTCTTGTGTCTGTGGTGTTTGTAGCCCCTTGCTTGGTACCAACAGCATAGTGGGGTGGTCCTTGACAGAAGCAGGAGATTTCTCTTCGACTGGTAGAAACTCATGATTAACGGAGCATGTGGAAACTAGGGGTTGAACAGAAACATACATCATAAACAAAAAAAAAAACACTCTTTGATTCCTTGCATTCTTCGATCCCTTTTTATCAGTGTGCTTTTTCAAACAATTGTTCTTAATATGTGCATAATTTTAATAAATGGGCAAACTTTGTTCACGTTTGGATCACTTTTTTAGGAGTGCAGCTAGATTAGCATACGAACTAAGGAAGAATGTCCGAACAGCATTTTTTCCCCATGTTTTTCACTGGCATAGTCCATATAAAATTACGGAGTTATTGCAGAATACCCTGCCATCTGAAAGTACCTCCCTAAAAATCAGTGGATAAGCAGTCGAGGCAGGTCGCGGCCTCGTGGGTTGCCCGAGGTGGATACGTGGATACTGAGTGGGAGTGATCAAATGGGGAAGATTAGGAAAAAGTCTAAGTCCAAAGGGCGATTGTGTAGTTACCGGCCCCATTCTAGAACAAAATTCACTTTCAAGTTATTGGATTTAGGCCTACTAGCCTAGTAGTAGTACTATAAAACTAGCTTGTGATATTAAAAACCAACAGATATGTCGTAGGCCTAGATAGAGGGCAGGGTTTTTGTGTGTGTGAAAGTTTGGGGTAAACGACAACGAAGATAACAACATGCAATACAAGATAGCGATCACCGCAACGCACATTGAACACGCAAAACTGCACTGATTTGCAAGACCCAAAATGCAAAACGTATCAGAAAATCACTTTTTCTACCACAAGAAACTGTACAAAAAATTTCAGAAAATGATGTCAATTAGAAGTCCCCAAAACACTCTCTGCGCATGTTCAGTGCCGTGCCAGTCAAATAGCTAAAATAAGCTTAATTATGCCGGTTCACGGCATATTAAACCACTCATCACTGGCTCTGCCTCTGCCATTCGCAATTGCATGTCCGGATTCTGGACCAGACAGACTAGTTTTATAATGTAGCCTATACAGATCTCACTTAAACCGGAATCCAACGGAAATTTGCAATCTTCAAACTTAGGAAAGGATTAAGTAAAAGAAACTTTTGTTCAATAGATTAAATTAAATTAAATTAAGGAAAATCTGCAAAATACCATCGCAACACACCGGCATAATGACCTCCAACTTTGACCCCAACTTGTCATATTATGAGTTTGTTCGATTCATTGCTCCACAATTGGTTGCATCAATTATTGTAATAGGTAAAAGAAGGAAAGTAATCCTAATAGCTTTTCAATTTTAATTATCTATGTTTAAATATTTTGTCAAGATTTATAATAAATAACAATTTATATCATAACAGTGTAGTTTAATTCCAAAGAATTGCTATTGTTTATCGATTACAATAATCTTAAAATCAAATATCCCCTATTTTCAAAATGTCCACCCCTATAGGGCATGCTAAAATGTAACTCACGTGCGTGTGCTGCAACAGCTGCATTAAATAACCGCAGAATCTGTTTGGTTTTCAAGTTTCTCGAATGAAAATTGTGGAGTTTATATAATGATTATCCTCGTTTATGGCACTAAGGTTCATTTTTTCATGCAAATCAGTACTTCTATCCCAAGTTCGGGAAACTGTAAAAATTCTTGGAGGCTCCTCATCTAAATGGAGAAGGTGGAAATTTAACTTGCTGAAAACTCATGAACCAGAGTTTGGCCTACTCAGTTTGCTGCAGCCTTCATCACACAACTTGTTGGACTTGTGTGTGAACTTACAGAGGACTGCATCATCATCATCATCATCACTGACATCAGTGAACGTGCAAGAGCTGACCGTACAGGATTGCCGTTTGCTCCACACCACCATGGCATCTTGCAGGAGGCCGGAGCACATGGCTCCTCCAGAGATGGTACACACTGTTGCCATGACGACTCATCTTTTCTTCCTTAAATTCCAAACCTTCATCTGCCTCCTTCGAGATGGCACTCCTGTCATGCTTATTGAGTATACTGTCCATTGTCATCATCGTTAAAAGATGCTGTCAATGCCTAGTAAAAAAGACTGCCCGTGCTTTAAAAAAAATTGACTTTTTTTCTTGTAAATAGTTTGTTGTAATGAAAAACCACATCTATTCACAGTGTGGCTATTGTTACGGCAGCCCTCGTTTATACAGAACTGCCTAGTTCCCCGACGTAATGGTATTTAACATCACGATGTTTGCTGTTGGAACCAGACTATCAACCACATGGTTCTCGGACTTTATTTTCCTTTTTTAAAAATTCTCCAAAACCACTGAAATCAAAGGGAAGAAAATTAAATCAAGGCCTACTGAAATAAAAATAACCATTTGATTAAAAACCTAAAACTTAAAACAATCTTTTCGAAAAAAACAAAAAAAAACAAAAACGGCATGGCAGGGATTTGATCCAGGGTCCCCAGCCATCAAAATCTGACGCCTTACCAATCGAGCTACCGAAGCGCGGTGGGCAGTTTTTAATCTGAAATATTTTTGCATTGTATGCCGTAACAATAGCATTTGAAAGTCGCGTTACGGCTGCCGTAAAAATAGTCACTGCGTTTTCTATTTTCCGCCTAGCCCTTCAACCCTCTAAAAAGGCTTTTATGCTTGGTTGCTGTTGTACATCTAATGCAGATAGAGATAAACCTGAATATTTGTAGGGCCACAAATAATTCAACATTTGTAAGTAATTATTCGATTACTAAACATTAGTGGATTTTTTGTGTGTGTGATGTCTCATTCAAAATTGTTTTGTATTGCTTGAAAAATAGCAATTTAAACAAAATTACTTTTCAGGGTGAAACTAAAAAAAAATAAGGCAAAGTAAAAAAATAAAAAACATTTGATCGTCCGGGTTTTTTTAAAAAGAGGAGGATGAGGGCCTTTCTATTTTGTTATTTTATTCCAAGATGGCCGCCAACCATTTAAATTAAAAATGGTCACCAAATGTTCAGTTCAAAATGACCGCCAGCTTTTTATTAGCTATTCTACTAGTGAGTTGAGTCAAAATACATGTATGCATGTTAAACTGTCCTTTTTATGAAAGTACCCAATTGTTTATGCATGTTCTTTTCAATTGCATTTTTACTTCAACAAACTATTCAGCTCGCATATATCGCGAATGCCAGCTGAACTACCTCCCTCTCTGAATTTGTAGAAGTCTAAAATATCAGGAAATGAAATTAATCATCGAAAGAATGGTGCCAAGATAAATCGAAATACATGACAAATCTAGCTTTTTTGGAGGAAATATATTTTTTTTTTAAGATGAAGCTTCAAAAAAGGATGCTGGCGGGGACGATCAACTGGTGTTTTTTTTTTATTTGCCTAAGGCATGAGTTTTAATTTCACAATTTCAGCATTTTTTTTTTCAAAATGTCACTTCCTTTTCAATTCAGCCATTTCTTTATTTGATTGTTTCAAAGTGTGTTCACTTAACCGTATTTTTTGTTTGCAGTTTTACAGTGAAAAAGAAGCAAGGAAATACACATCTAAGTAAGTTTTAATTTTCAAAGTGAACAAAGAAACTGGCAGGAGCGGGATTCGAACCTGCGACCTCCGGGTTACCGTACCGGCGCTCTACCAACTGAGCTATCTTGCCCTATGTTGGCAGTCTCCCAAATTGTCAGCATCTTTGTTCGGGTGGGCGCTAAGTTTTAATTTCTCAGTGATGTTCATTCAGTACAGAAAATATCTGGTTTTAATAAAAAAAATGTAATGAGATATTCAGTGAAAGTTAAATTTGTGAACTGAGTCACAAAAGTAATAATCCTATGTCAAAAGTTATATAATCTGGATTTCAATTTTTGTGTGAACTGAGAAAATCTACTTTAATGATGTATGTTAGTCTTTTGTAGATCATTCAGTATGTATTCTTGCATTTGTAATTGAAAATTGATCAGTTCAGATTACAAAAATGCTCTCCAATGTCCAATATTTGTATTTAATTTTTTTTCAGCTCAAGAATGATTGAGATTCAGATGACAATGTCTGAACGAGCTGTGGAACTTCTCAATCTTCCTGAAGACACGCCATCATACATATTGGATGTAGGGTAAGAAATGAACTCGCCCTAAAAAAATATCACATTTTCTAACTAGAGGTTCTTAGAAATCAAAATAGGAAAGTGCAGTAAATGTTTTTTGGAACAAGGATGAATCGGTAAGAAATAAAGATTTTGATGTGTATTTGTGTTTTGGTAATTCATGCACATGTCACTTCTCTCTCCCCCCCCCCCCCACCCAGGCTGCAATTTTGTTTTCCAAAACGACATCCGAATGGGGTTAACGCTATGAGATTTCGGACTTTACCTCCCTTTAAAAAAACCTCTGGAGCCACGAATTAGAAAAAAAAATGAATTCGAACGTAATGAAATTTCGGACTTTATTTCCCTTTTAAAAAAATCCTCCAAAGCTGGAAATTAGAAAAAATAGATAAAAATTGGTAATGTTAAGGTCTCGAACCCACAATCTTCTACTTCACAGTCTAACACCGTATCCACTAGTCCATCGGAATGCTCGGCAGACATCGAGAATTCATTGCATTATATACCCAGCCCTATAACATATGCGTACGTATATTAAAAGCATTATAGAGGGCGCTCAACAATGCATCCATTCAGATGACGTTTGGGAAAAAATTCACCTCCAGGCTACCCCAGCCCAATGTGGAATTTGGGGATTTGTATTTCGGAAGAATGCTGGAAATCTTATAGCTGGTTTAATAAGGTGTGAACGTTTTTAATGTGATTTGGGGTGATCATTAGATGAAATAAACCTTAAACATCAGTCACAAGCGGCGTGTCATCATGCCCCCCTCGAGCGCTTAAGTTAACCCCTTGCGTACGGATGACGGAATATGGCGCAAACAAAAACAGTGCCACCAGGCCGGATGATGCAATTGGCCGCTGTTTGTGCAGTTTCAATCCATTGTTGGATTAAACAGTGTCACCAGGCCGGATGACGCCATTGGCCGCTGTTCGTGCAGTTTCAATCCATTGTTGGATTATTGTGTACAGGTTACGCTTGACTGCACAAACACATTGTAGTGGTTCGCTTGGCTGCCAGAGCCGCCGCGGCACCCAGACGTCTCCCGTAAAATACCGTACTCAAGGGGTTAAGTGTACTATATCAATTTTTTTCTTGAATACAGATGTGGATCCGGCCTCAGCGGTGAAACTTTGACCGAGCAGGGTCACTACTGGATGGGGCTAGATATCAGCACCAACATGCTAGGTAGGAGGTAGAAAGACCTGTCTGCTGTTTTGCAGCTTCTTGTAGATAGGGAAGGGGTAGGGTTGGGGGTGACGAAGTAAGGCATATTGAAATCCAACCCCTCTTCAAAATAGATAAATTAACCGTAACCACTAGCTGTTTTTTTTTCTAGGAAGCATCTTGAATCTGACAAAATCCAACACTGTGCAGTGAACCAATGGTGCATTGTTTGTACTTATTTTTGTCGTGTGCCAAGATTAATTGTGCAAACCTCTGCATACTAATAACTGACCACAAAATGCAACCATACACATTTGTATAAGGTTATTATAGATAAATTACAAGGCATATGTTGAAAAATATGTTTGGATGTAGCAAATGTCACATTAGGGTATGTTTACCATGTTAAATCGTTTATAGCTACTGATGCACTTGTTTTTCAGGTAAGAGTAACTGACATAACCTAACCCCATAGGCATTTTTACTAGGAAGCTTCCTTAACCTGTCAAAATCCAACACTGTGCAGTATACCCATGGCACATTCTTTTGGACTTGACAAATTTGGGCATCATAGCTCCATGTAAAGTAACGGCGCCAAGGCCCTACAGTACTGAACCTATCAAAATTAGACAAAACCTGCTGTTGGAGTTTGTAAGGCTTGGGGTAGTTAGGGTTAAAGTTTGTATGGGGTCCATTTTGTGTGCTGTACTTTAAACATGCATAGCAAAACTGTGTAGTGATATGTAGAAGTACTGAAATTGCCTCACAACAGGTTCTGAATGTAACAGGGACACCGTGTTCTAACTTGGTGGAATGATCCATATCTGTTTTGTCTTGACAGATATTGCCTTGGAGAGGGAGGTGGAAGGCGACCTGTTTGTGAGTGATATGGGCCAGGGTGTGTTCTTTAGACCGGGAACATTCGACGGTGCCATCAGGTACATCCAAATAGTGCCCATTAACCCTAAACCCCTTTAGTGCTAAATCCAACAATTTCCAACAACTGAAATGAGAAGCCTGCTAAATACAACAAAATCCAACAGCAAATTTGGTTGGATTCTGCAGTGTACCACCTACACACCAGCCTTGGCATTTTGCAGCTACCCTGCTGAATCCAACAAAATCCAACTGGTATTTGTTGTATATGAGCCCTGCCAATATGGTAAGGGTTTGCATTAACACCATGTGAAATCGTATCTCTTTTGAGTATGAGTTTGTGTGGTTCTGAAAAGAAACGGGGAAATTCAAATCCAACAAAATCCAACAAATTTTATTAGGACTCTGCACTCACCCTCCGAAATACGACAAGATCCAACAGGTATCTTTAGCTTCCACCCTGCTAAATATGACAACCAACAGGTATCTTTAGCTTCCACCCTGCTAAATATGACAACCAACAGGTATCTTTAGCTTCCACCCTGCTAAATATGACAACCAACAGGTATATTTAGCTTCCACCCTGCTAAATATGACAACCAACAGGTATATTTAGCTTCCACCCTGCTAAATATGACAACCAACAGGTATCTTTAGCTTCCACCCTGCTAAATATGACAACCAACAGGTATATTTAGCTTCCACCCTGCTAAATATGACAACCAACAGGTATCTTTAGCTGCATGCTACCCTGCTGAATACAACAATGTCCAACAGCTTTTTACCATTGTTGGATTTGGCAGGGTTAGGGTTAATCCAGTCTAGGGACTTTTTGAGAGCATCGGAGTGCAAGAGACGGTAATTAGTTCAAGACCAGTGTCTGTCAGAATTCAACCAGGATATTGTGTTGAGGTGTGCTTTTATCTCTCTTTTACAATAAGCCAGTTCGGTGTCTCTAAGGTCAGAGGTTATTCGGGATAAAATTGCTGACATAATGTCACGCGATGTTATGCAAATGCCCATTCTTATTGAATTTAACACGTGCGTGTTGTGCGACCACCTTGCGCGTTCATACACGCGCGTTAGGTCACGGGTCATTCCGGATAACTATGTCATTGTGCACATGCGCAGTTGAAATACCGAACTGGCTTATTGGAGCTCCATTTTGTTAATAACTGACAAGTATGTTTTTGTGCCGTTTAGCCTTTAAGAAAATTCTGCTAGGATCAAAATGTCAAGCCCTCCTAACTTTTACAAAATTACACCATCATTAAATAATGTGAAAATGGAATTTGCGTTGGGGATGATGTAAATTAGAAGAGAGATCGTTGCCCTTTCCCGACGTATTGTAGCACTGCATTCTAGATGCTTTCCGAGAGCCTGTGGGAAAAAAATCACAGGCTTACTCGGGTGGGGCTCAAACCCACAAGTGCCTGCTTACTTGTGTAGATGCAGCCAAGCATAAACAAACAATAGAGTGGTCCTATTCATCACACTTGGAGCCCTTTTGTGTGAATGAAAGCTTTGTTTGAAAAAGCTCCATCTATTCATTACTCTCCAATTCAAGAACAATATAATTGAAACCCGAATGAATTGAGTACATGCAGGAATGCGCCTATGGACAATAACCGGCCAGGCGGTCTTCTTCAAACCTCGGCTATAGCCGTGTTTCCATTGGACTTTTTATTCTGCGGCCTCGCGGAAACTTGCCGCGACATGCCTTCCCATATAATTCTACCGTGCGTTTCCATTTGGACTTTTATTTACTGCGACAAGAACGTTTATTCGCCTTCGAGGCTGGCAGAATGTCACACATTGCGAGCCTGATGACTATCCGCGGCTGCGCGGATATCTTCCGCGACCGCTTTTGGCCTGGTTGTTTTACATCAAGGTCGCGGTAAGTTGACAGGGACATTAGTTTATCGCGTGTCTCCGTTGGACTTAATTTTGTTATTCTAAAGAAAAGTCGCGGTAGATTGACAAAAATAAGTCCAATGGAAACACGGCTTACACTATGAACATCTAACAAAAGAAAACCCACGCAGTCCTTTGTTACAAACAAAGGACTGCGTGGGTTTTCTTTTGTTAGATGTTCATAGTGTTATGGCCATCGTCCGTATTCAAGAGGTAAACAACACATTACATGACTGATATCTTGCCTTCTTTTTGGATGTCCTGTCAGTATTTCCGCACTTCAGTGGCTATGTAATGCAGACAAGAAGTCCCATCATCCGCCTAAGAGGCTGTATAAGTTCTTCTGTACCCTATACAGTGCATTGGTAAGATTCGCTAGTTGTTAGACTTTAGTAGAGGGCAAAGCTAAAAAATAATGTTCAGCTTATGATGACTCATGTGAGGTTTTTCAGCCTCTTTAAATTGGTGTCCGGAAATTGGGCACAAAAGTCGTCTCATGTGGCGCACAAATTTCATGGTGCAATTTTGTTTTAACCCTAACTCCCTAGGGTGTGTGGGAAATCATATTGAAATTGGAGGATTCAGGACTGTTAGGGTTAATACATCCCAAATTTAACACTTATGATGGTTTTAAAGTTGAGAAATTATGATTCATCACCAACTTGTTTGTCAGAAAATTACTTTCTGACTTTTTGGCACATTTTGAAAGGGTTCACTGTGAGCTTAAAAACAAAATCGGGAAATCGTGTCAAAGGAACATTTTCTTACTAACTTTGAGACGGGTGAGTAAACTAATGATTTATGGAGATATTTTAAACTCGCCAAAATTTCACTTACTTTTCACTTTGCAATTTGGGGCAAAACTATTACTCAGGCAAGGTGCGAGAGGAAAGAAAAATCTGAAAGTGCACCACATTAGACGACACGCCACCTTACCCACCAGCAACAGAATCCACCTGTTATATCTCCCACAGAGAAGAGGCGGTCGGGCCGTGTTTCAGTTTTATCCCGAAAACTCACAGCAGTTGGAGCTTATCACGTCCCAAGCGATGAAAGCCGGCTTCACTGGAGGTGTCGTAGTGGACTACCCAAACAGCACAAGAGCAAAGAAGTAAGAAAAAGAATGTTCTGTCTAGAAATGTTGTGGTTAATCGTTTTCTGATTTATTTTGAACTTTCCCAATTCCCAAAATCTCCAAATCTGCCTAATCTCCAAATTCCAAGATTCCAAAATCTCAAGATCCTTAGCTTTAAAGATTTAAAGATCCCCAGATCCCTAAATTCCAGGACCCAAAAGATCTCAAATATCCCAAGATCCCCCCCAAATCTCAAGGATCCCCGGAGATGTTATGACCAACTAGATGTTGAGATCGTAGGAATTTTTGTGGATCCCAAGATGTAAAAATCTGAAGATGCCCTTTCCTGACCGAAAGCTGATATATTACTTTGATTTTTTCTGTTTATTTTAGTACATTGTGTATATTTTTGAATGAGATCTTCACAGATTTGCACACATGTTGTGAAATAAGAGAATTCCATTTTGTTATATACATTAATTTACGTATAGTTGTTTAGACCAAGTCCAGTAATTGAACAAAAACATATTCTTGAATAATTGTCATGCCCAACATAGCCTTTAAATTGTTTTCACATTTTGGTTGTTTCTTTTTTCAGGATGTTTCTTTGTCTCTTTGCTGGTCTGGCTAACCCACAGATGCCAAAGGTAAGAAGTTACGATCATGACTCTTGTCTGCTGATATCCAGGAACTTTTTTTTTAATTTGCAGTTCTGATTTTTTCCAACTCAATGGTTCACAACACACAAAAACTGAATGGTGACATACAGCAACTGGTGAAAACATAATTGCAAATAAATAGATGTTTTTTATTGAATGATGTAAGGCCATGTATGCCTATCTACTTTGTAAGCACAATTGTACAACGTCATTCCACTAACCATGCCTACTTAACACAGACTGGTTCTAATCACGATCTACAGTGGTGTGCAAAATTATTCGAACACTTGGCATATTTTAGGTACTTTAGTTGTTTGTGATGAAATGGCAATCAATATACCAATGTAGATTCAAATGAAACCCTCTGGAATGAACTTCAGAAGACTTGGAACAGCATTAGTGTAGAAACTCTCAGGAAATATACAGACACTATGCCCGAAAGATGTGCCGCAGTGATTGCTGCCAAGGGTGGACACACCAAATATTAGAGTGAAGTTTGATTTATGGTAGGACTGGCAGATATACTAATGTGAGCTACATGTATGTTCACAACAATTATAAAAAATGTAAACCAGGCATTGTAAAGGCATTAAATATCAATTTCTTCAGATGTGTCAAGTGTTCGAATAATTTTACACACCACTGTATCTTCCTGTGGAAATGGATTACCTAATTATTTCCATGGGGAAATGACTGGGGTACAAAAAACAAACAAGTTGGGGGGGGGGGGGGGGGGGGGACACGCAAGCATGTTAGGGTGGATGGACACGCAAGCATGTTAGGGTGGATGGAGAAACACAAAAGAGAGATTAAGGACTTTTATAGTAAAAGCACTATAAAATTTACTGTTATTATTGTTTCTCAAATGTGATTTTTGACTTTCAACTCAGGGTCTTGGCACTGGGGTGGGAGGGAGGGGCGTCCCCACGGAGGTCAAGTACAGCGACAGCAGACAACGCTTCAAACAGTTGAAAGGCAAAGCACCCAAGAAGAGCAAGGAGTGGATCAAGGAGAAAAAGGAGAGGCGGAGGCGACAAGGAAAAGGGTGAGGCCTGACCCCTCCAAATTCCCAGTCCGAACCCACATTGTGAATGCTCCACTTTTTACCTTTCTGTGTGTGACCCCTTCTTGTTCCACGTCACCTCTGACCTTCTCCAAAACCTTGTAAAGGGAGGTGCGTTGGTCTCACCAGCGGTGGATGTTACCCCGCCTGGGTCTATTTCTCTGAAAATTGGGATAATTTCTTTGGTATCTGTGGAGATTAGATCCTGAAAAAATTGTGCTATTGTTATCAGACCACAAGAGAAACTGACTAGGTAATTTTTAGCCGCTTCGCATCGCAGACGCAGGGCTCTATAAGCGCTTAGTGTCGTTCTTCTTCTTGTTGTGCACATTTGGTCACGTGACAGTTTTCTTTGACGAAACTCTCACACACGCAAAGTCTATGAGACCGCAGGCTGTACTGTGCATGTGTCTATGACGAAACTGTCACACACGCAGGTCACCAACGACGCGGCTCCTGCACGAATTCATGCTTGTTTTGTATCTATTTCTGACCTCGGGAAATCAGGACCCCATACAATTTGGACCTATGCTTTTATTCATGAAATTTTGATCCCCTGAAATTTGGACCCCGTGAAATTTGGACCCCGTGAAATTTGGACCCCGTGAAATTTGGACCCCGTGAAATACGGACCCCGTGAAATACGGACCCCGTGAAATACGGACCCCGTGAAATACGGACCCCGTGAAATACGGACCCCATGAAATACGGACCCCGTGAAATATGGACCCCGTGAAATACGGACCCTGTGAAATTTAGACCCTTGCCTTCCATAAAAAATATTTTGCTAGTAAAAAGGTCATGTTTTATATTTTTCAGCTGTATACACATACAAACACACCCAAGTGTGTAAATACCGGCAATCGCGGACTCCCTCTTTTGTTTGTACTCTAACTTTTTCGGAAGGCCTCCCATATGTTTTGTACACTAATTTTAATCGTGGACGTTCGGTCAATCGTGGAACCTTTTGTCTATGCCCTAACCCTTTTGTCCCTAGTCCATGATTGCTGGTATTTACATACACAAACTTTGGAACCAAGTGTATTAAAAGTAATAAGCAAACATCCAAGCCCTTTCAAAATGAATGAAAATTTCACACTGTAATCTGACATTGATCTGCTGGTAGTTACAATTTGTTCCTTTTTTTTCTCTTCAATAGAGAAGTGAGACCAGACTCGAAGTACACTGGAAGGCGGAGACAGGGCAAATTCTGAGGGAGGCTGATCGGAACGGGAAGATTTGTAACTCTGTCCCAACTGTGGTTGTAGCCAAAGACGGCAATAAGTTGCCGGCCAGCCGCCCGGTATAAAAGATATATGGACTGTCCTAGTTTTCTTCCTGTAATGTTGCCATTTGTTAAGCTGTAGATCTGAAAGTTTAAGTAAAATGGGGTACAACAATATGCCCTTTGTAATACATAGAAAACAGCCCCCATCCCCCAAACAAAATGTTCTTGAGACTCATTTTGTATGATCAGGTCCCAATTTCATGGGGCTGCTGAACCAAAATTACTGCTTACCAAATTTATATGCTTTGCAAAAAAAAACTATAATAAGTTCAGAGCTGCCAACCAGTGCAGATTTTCTGTATTTTGTACAGAAAATCAAAACAAATATGGAAGCATCAATTTTTGTTTATAAATACGTATTTTTTTTACATCCGACCATAATGTTTTGTCATGCATATTATGCTATTATACTGCCCGTGTACTGGCTCATTATTGTGATGCCAACAGAACAGATGCAACTTTAGCTTTGAAAATAAAAAAATAAGGAGACGGTCCATCCAGCCCGTGGGTTTGTTAAACTCACCAGGCACACGGTGTGCACACATAGCATGAGCTCAGAGAAAAAATATGAGATTTTCAGGTAAAGTTAAAAATTTCATGAAAAATACAGATTTTCTGAGCAAAATACTGATTTTTTGCATTCAGAATACTGAAATGAGTTTGCAAAGGTTGGCAGCTCTGTAAGCTCAGAACTAGTTTAACAAGCAATACACTTTGATTGACATTTGTAATCTGGCAGCAGGAAACAAAAAAATAAATAAATAAAATAAAAAAGAAGACAAGGTGTCATATTACTGTTAATTTAATGCACATTTAACAACATTGGCATCCGGGGTATCAATGGTGGTGGGGTGGGCAAATGTCCCCCCCCCCCACCCACCCTCGAAAAAAAAAAATTTGGGATTTTTTCTTCCTCTAGTAAAAAATCCTGGTGACGCCCATGTGTAGAACGAAAAGCTTTGCGAAAAGCTTTTCCCTCGTTCTGTTTCTTTGTGGAATTCTTTGCCTGGTGCATGTTTCCCTACAATCTTTCCTCCTTCAAGAGGAATATTAATTCCTACCTCTTGTATCTTTGATTCTTTTTCCTTTTGTAACGTCCTACACCGAGTGGCTTTTAGCCTTGTTCGGAAGTGATGGTTAATTAAATTTAAATATACGTATAGATTCATGTCATAAAAATATAATTTGGGGCCCTTTAAAAGCTGCTCATCATTGATAAGGGTGGATTAAAAATCTTACTCGGGGAGGTGGGAGGGTGAGGTTGATGGTGTAGGGACTAATTAGGGGGGAAGAGACCAGCTTACATTCTCCGAAATAATAAAAACACACAACAAATATTTGTAGTTTGTCCTTTTTAAATGTAGGAAATGTTGGGCGTCAGTTTTGTTCAGTTACCCATCCACATCATGCCACTTAAAGTCGGGGGTAATTTCGGGAGATTTTTGAACAATTTCAGACTGGAATTTGGGACAGGGGCAGATCAAGAGGGGGATGCTTGAGGGTCGAACACCACCCCCCCCCCCCCCCGCCCCCTGCCAATTTGTTTTTTGTTTGTAAGGGCCTACGCCTAAAGTACGTAGCAAACCAGAAAAGAAAAGCACAACCCTGTATAAAGGTCTTATTTTGCGTGTACGGGTAAGAACAAAGCAAAGAGGGTTAAATAGCGCCACCAACGTTGAGAAAGTGTGTCCCTCCCCGCCCGGCCCCCCATTCCCCCCCCCCCCCCCCCCCCACCCCCCGCTTGGCGAAGCATTTTGGGATTCAACATTTTGAGCAAATGTACGGGGACAAAAATCAGACACCCCCCCCCCCCCCCCCCCCCCCCTTGCAAACAATCCTGGATCCGCCCCATGGGAAAAGTATAAAGACTAATTAAACGTTATCTTTTGAGTCAGATCTAGTCGGGTAAATCCGTATCCAGATTAGTTGGAGGGGGAGGGGGGATTTTGTTTGGAAAATAACCTCTAAACTTCCCACAAAAAAAAGAAAGCATGAGAAGTGGATTTTGAATTGGAAGAAATATTCGGAACAAAAAAATGCTGCAGCAAAATAAGTCAAAGGGGATTGGGCGGGGCGAAATCCAGGTGAATTCTGGTTCAATTCTGAACATACCGTACTGCTTCAGCTCATATTCCTCTAAAACGTAGGCCGATAGCTGCGATGTCCGAACTGTGGCTGAAAATTTCATTTCAATGAATTTCCTTATGTACTGTAAGGATAGGAGCATCCACCTCCTAATGTAACAAAAGTGTATCGACCTCCAAACGTGGACGTCCTATTGTTCCCTCCTTTGTTTGCGCTTTAACTTTTTCGGAAGACCTCCATATTATGTTTTGTAACCCAATCGCGGACGTATGCTGGGAATCGCGGACGATATTGCTCTCTTTTGTTCTCCAACATTTCTCGTCCACGGTTTGAATACTCCAACGCCCCTAATGTGTTTAGGGTTAGGCCTTAATTACTGTGTTAGATCATCCTCCATGGTTAGATGTTCTTGTCACAGTGTACGGTAGCTCAAAGTGTTCACAAGTTAATTGTGGCGTCCGCAAGGGAAATCGGACATAAATTGCATGTTTTTTGAGTAATTGCAATTTGTATGAAAATCGTCAAAAAATTACGATATCCTGTTTTTGTCAAAATACTGTAGTTTAAAGCATATTTAATTCAAAATAACCGGTTTGCTTTTGTGTTGAGACCATTAAATGTGTACAATTTGACATTTTAGTCTGGCGTACTTCCGGAAAAAGAATGCAGTTTTCTGGTGCATTGTTAGCAACGCCACACAAATTAAATGCCTCTGAATCTTTCGTGGATTTTTAAATTTCCTCAAATTTCACCCCTGCTCTTCCCCCACTCAGAAGGACCTTACTCCGCCACTGGTATCTGTTCGTCTCCTAGATCCTATGGACCCCCTACATATGTGTATTTGCTCCACCCCCCCCCCCCCCCCCCCCGAGCTAATAAAACAGCGCCCTCTGTTGATAGCTGCATGGCGAGATGGGTCTGGTCAACGTGGTCTGGCGTGAACACTTTTAAACAGATTGCAAGTGAGACGGTAACCAGACTTTAATTAATATTCAACATTTCAACTCATCGCGGCCGGCCGACGAACCGCGGGAAAGGAAGGATTTTTTTTACCCCGAATTTTCATCGTGATTCTTAGTTAAAAGGGTTTGTATCATTATTAACAGTATAGTCAGTGATGTAAACTTTTGTTGATTATAAGGACTTGGCAGCTTATGCGCGAGAATAATTTTAATCATAATTTTAGTATTCGATTCGAAGCTTACCGGTTTGAACCGGTTTGTCACATACACACATTGCGCCACCTGACATGCGTTCAGTGAAAACGTGAATCGGCGGATTTGTGGCAGGCATACTGTCAAAAGTTACATCCATCCAATCCTGAGACATCCTTAAGCTTGGATGTGCGCTGGTGATATTTTGTTCTTACTGAGATAATAGTATACGTAAGTTGTTTCATGAAATGAACCTAGTCTTTAAGCTTTTTGTGGAAACGTACAGTGTGTTATCACAAACAAAAGATACGTAGACTAACTTGAATTTCCAGCTCGAGTCTAGGCTCATGACATGGGAGATTCGCCGTTTAGAGCTGGAAACACTTTTTGGGCATGTTGGGTTTTCAGCGGTGTGTTGTTTTTTTTGCCGATATGATCCGATATCTTCCGTTTTCCTGAATATATCAACGAAACACTCGCCTTACCGGCAGAGTAGGGAAAGATTTTACTTTAAAGTTTAATACCCCCCCACCAAAATGGATCAAGAACAGAACAATCTTAGAAAATAACCAACCCTCCTTGATAACAACTGTCTAAACATGTGGCACAACCTGTTATTTCAAGATTTATGTCAGCAAAATCTGTAAACAATTAGGCAGAAATCAACATGTATGTGAACACTTTGAGTTACGCACTGAGCCAATAACATCTAACACAGAAAACACAAACTTTCTTCCCCTATATTTCATGAACATTTCCAAACAAAATTCTCAAATTTAAAGGTTGTGCCAAGTGTTTATACAATTCTGAACACATTTCGTTTCGCTTGGCTGCAAAGCCGACACAGCACCCTGGCGCCTCACTGTAATAACCATACTGGAAAGAGTTCCATCCGGACATCACTTATACCTCGTACACAGTCTATGGGCCATGACAGAAAAAGTCAAAGTATTTTCAAAGAATAAGTTGAAAATTTGTCCCTCCTAAATTCGTCGTGTTTCATTAGATTTACACTTTTTTGGTAGTTTTTAAGTCATATTTAGGGAAAATAAGTGATGTCCGGATATGGAACTCTTTCCTAAAGTCACGCCATGTTACGCGAACACCCATTCTGATTGAATTTAACACGTGCCCGTTGTGCGACCACCTTTAGCGTTCACACGCGCACGTTAGGTCACGCGGGTCATTTGGGATAAAATGTCATTGTGCGCAACTGCACATGCACAGTTGAAATACCGAACTGGCTTATTGGAGCAATTTACCATAGATTTGTGAGATTTTGTTGAATGCCGTTTTCTGATACTCATTGAAAGAGTTCTGCCTTTCTAGTGGTGCAACGTGCTCGTCATCTACTTTCCCAATTGACTGAATTTATAAATTTCTTTTTCTTCTACTGCAGTTCTCACAAAAATGGCAGCAGAAGCTGTTCAACAACGGACACCTCTGGCTCTGGCAACATTCAAGGTAAAAAAGTACAAATGTACATCCTGTTGGCACACATTTGAGTTAGCATGTGTACAAGTTTGCATATACTTATGTGTTGGCTAAAAGTTTGAAGATGTTAGTTAATGTGCATTCGAGTTGGCCTGTTTCTGTACGGCCAACCCTCTGTGATGCTTTGCCCGAGTTGTAGGACTCTGAATTTGGACTTGCGTTCGAGTGTGACTCAGTCAGATTTTTCCATAGGCACGGATTTGAGTCATGATCACAGAGACTAATTACTCGGGCTTGGACTCGACCCACTCGATTCCAACTCATTGTTTGCGGCTCAGGCTAGATGACAAAATTGAATTAAATGGGAAAAATTAGTAGTGTCGGTTGGTCGATTTGAATTTAAAGACATTTTTTCATTAAACTTCTTTCTTTTGTGCGGGAAAAGGTGAGATTTTAAAAATGTCTTTGAAAAAAGATGAAAAAACCCGACCCGGTTTTTGTGACTTTTAAGGTCGGTTGCGGAGGGTAACAATTATTTTTCTTTTGGGCCTTAGGCAGTTCCAATTTTATAAGTTGTTTTACGGATTTCGGCGACGTAAATTGTTGAAAAATGTTTTAACAAAAATCGGCAACAATGATTTAAACCCCCCCCCCCCCCCCCCGACGACAGATTTCTCAAACATTGATTGGAAATTTAATTTAAAAACGCCCCAAAACTCTTTTTCAGACCATTTTCCCGAGAACTCGTGAAACTGAAACTCCTGAGAGGTGCTGACGTTATGCTAAACATTTATAGTTCAGAAAATATCCTAGATATCAAATGAAACTGAACCAAGTTTTTACTAGTTATTTGTCACAATATGAATAAAGTGGCACGTTTATTACAAACATTTACATTTATCCTATTTATTTCCAACTTCAGACAATGTTCAATTAAGAGCAGTCATGAACATTCACAACAATAGTTCATCATGTATGCATGCATGTACATGTAATGTGTTAGTGTCAAAGAAACTTTAACTTTTGCGATATTTTTTCCTGCCTGATGACCCTTCTAAGCACCTAAAAAATCCGTAAAACAACTAATAGAAATGGAATGGCCTTATTGAGTAGTTGACATCGACCTTGGATACCTAGGATAAGATTCGGCCTGTGCGATAGTATTCGGCGTATGTGACATGGGACTTTATAGAACACCTGAATAAATCCCAGCCATCCGATTGGTGGATCGTCGATCACGTGCATTGAATTATTCGACCCATCACACGACGCGAACCCGCACCGCCCAAAACGTTCTATCACATGGTTCTATCAAACGGTGCGCGCGCATTGATAGAACCAAAAGAACTTCCCTAATTTCACGGTCACTATTAGTGGCGCTACAACAGGGCTGTCATTCACACAACTGCCGCGGTTTGTTCTCCCATGGTTCTCCTAACACAGACGACGAAATATTGGAACTCTAGGCGATGCTGACGCTCCAAATACAAAGAGACAAATCAAATAATTATGCAGTGAAACGATTAGATGAATTTCAAGACACGCAGGAACAACAATTGAAGCTTTAACTGATTCGGAACTCGACAATTTTTTAGTGTCGCGGTTTTATGCGGGACTGAGAAGGTAAACGGCACGTTGTAACTTACACAAAGAAATCCATGCATGCAATCTGTCTGATTTATTCAGGCGTTGTATAAAACAAATAATGAATGTTTCACATTCGTGCAATGGTAAGAATAATTTCATTCGGTGACAGATGGAATGTCCCATTCCACTCGGCTTCGCCTCGTGGAATGGAACATTCAATCTGTCACCTCATGAAATTATTCTTACCATCGCACTCATAAACATTCATTATTTGTATACTGTCTCGACGGTGGAGATTCAGACTTGATGTTTTAAAGAAAAAATTTCAAAAGCAAGTATCATTTTGTTTACCCGCAGCTTGTGTTGGTCGGTGATGGAGGTACCGGAAAAACAACATTTGTAAAGCGACACATGACAGGAGAGTTTGAGAAGAAATATGTGGGTAAGATACAAAGTCCTTCTCAAGCGTGGAAAAGCAAAACAGATTAATGTTTTTAACGCTTGCGAAAATGCCATTTACACCGTAAAGCTATAGAAGCTTGCATCTTGCTGCATTAACCCTAACCCCCTAAGCCCTTTTTGCTAGCAACCATTCTCAATCTTCCAAAATCCTCTTATTGGTCTTTTAAAAAAAATGCATTCACCAGGCCTCAAATTTAAGATTTTCTAGGGCACGGCCATTTTGCCTTCGATAATGAAAAATTTGGCAGGCACCAAGGCAAAAGCAAAGGGCACCAAGGCCAATGGCATTTTTTTTAAAGGGCATGGAGACCAGTCATTATTACTTCTATTAGAAATATTCTGTGAAGCCCTGTAAAACTCTACAAGCTCTGTAAAACTCCACAGATACATGTACATTTATATGAATGTTTGTCGCTTTAATCGATCTTTTCGTGGCATTTTTACAAACTTGATAGTTCAGGTTATTATAAACAACACACAATACATCGGTCATACAATGAATGATGCCATGCGCTGCACGTACACAACTCCATGATGAAAGCGCGAGCGAACTTGACAACCAACATGGTCGATTTTGCCTGGTAACCTATGCACAAAATATAACCTGGGTACCAGGCACAATCGACCAGTGGTTGGCAAATAGTCACTGATTGAACTTGGTCATACCGTACGTGTACGTACTTTAGATTGGCTTCTGACCCCTGCATTCAAAATTAAAATGCTGATGGAGGGATTGAAACCAGTCTATATCAAGCTTCGTGTCGTATGCATGCTGCAGCAGCCGTACGTACATGTACATGTAGTACATACCTGTACTGATGTGGCCCGCGTGCACCGTTGCTGTGCCGGCCGCGCCGACTATGGCCGTCACGTCGGCACGGCACAGGTTGGTACGCGTGGGCCGGCAACAAGGGCACTATGGCCAGTTGGGAAAAGGGCACGGCAAGACTGGCCGTGAAGAGTGCAATTTTGTGAAGGGCAGTAGTAAGGGAGGTACCGATTCTATGTCATTTTCTGTTTTTTCACTTTTATCTCCAATTTTGCTGTGGGTACATACGTCAAATTTAAAAAAAAACCAAAATATCAAAAAATCGCCCAAATCCGATTTTAACTTTTGCTGGGGTACTATACACCAAAATTTGCACAAAATCAAGAAAACAAAAAGTTTTTTCCATAGTCTACAGAGATACTAAAATGCCGGGGCGCCCGGCGAAAAAGATATTGCTCTTAAAATAACACAAGCCAAAAAAAATTAAATAAATTTTTATTTTTTATAAATATTATATTGCCATTATAAAAGATGGAAACACAACCTACGATTCGAGAATACAATAGATGAAACAAAAAATCTTTAAAAAGATATGTCGATAAGTATAAATTATCTTTAGGAACACCAACAGGACGCTATAATACGTATATCAGGCGAGATTATATTCTAGCTATAAAAAGAGAAGCCAAATTTAAAAATTTGAGAATACTACCTAAAGCTTCGTTAGAGCGACTCGCGCACGATAAAAATATTCGGGTCGTCTCAACGGGTAGAAATGGTCGAGCGATAAAAAAAGATTACGTCAAAGCTATACTAAGATTTAAGGAGAAAAATACTTTTCGAGAAGCAGACTTTCGAGAGACTAGAAGATTTGAAAACAGTTATAGAAATTTGGAACTGATTCCGAGTCTGTTTACCGACGATCCGGAGCAATTTTACAACACCCATACGTCGATGATAAAAAACAAAATCGTCGCTGAATTAAGAGAAATAAAAACGATGAAACTACAGATCGCCATGAAAATAAAGTATGTAAAAAAATCAGGCGTTGAGACTACAAAATCAACCGCTACTCATTTTAGTTATCAAAATCGAGTCTTAAACAAGAGCGAGATAGCTACGACTATCAGGCAGCAATACGAAACGATATTATCTCAGATAGATAAATATACGAATGAAGGAAGTGGTTGGACTATAGATAAAATAGTCGCGTTTTACATAAATATAAACAGAGTTAACCCTCTGGTAGGCGCTTCTTACGTAAAACTACCCGAATATATAACTAAAAAACACGCAACCTTCAACATCAAAAACGAAGATCAAGAGTGTATAAGATGGTGTTTAAGAGCCGCCCTAGGTATATATACCGATAGAGTTAAAAACCAATTAGCAACAAACCCAAAGTACCAATTTCGCGGAGAGACGCCATCTACTTATAAAACCGATGATGGATTAAACTTTACCAACATAGACTTCCCCACACCCATAGTTCAGATATCGAGAATAGAAAGACAAAACGATATAAGTATAAACGTGTTGGGATATGACGCAGACTGCAAAAATAAAACCTATCCACAAGATAAAAGGGGTTTGATATATCCGCTATATTTATCTAAAAGACCATACGATGTAGAAACTATCAGTTTGCTATTATATGACGGTCATTATTGTTGGATAAACGACTTACCTAGATTCTTATCTGGCGTTACCAATAGTCAGCACCGCAAACTGTTTTGCTTGAGATGTTTAACGCATTTTAATTCGAAAGAGAAGCTGGACATACACGTAAAAGATTGCGAAGGAATAGACTCTGCTTTATCTACCATTAAAATGCCGCATGAAAATGCGAACAAATACTTGGACAAAAGCATTCTCAAGTTTAAAAACTTTAAGAATTTACAAGACGCACCCTACGTCATATACGCGGATTTTGAATCTATCTTGGTACCCTCTACACCCCGTAGCTACGCGAGTACGAGTGTAGCTACGCGAGTGCCCCAAGAAAAAGAGACTGAGGGTAAAATCGCAACGCACAAAGCCTGCGGTTATTCGTACGTTGTAACGAGATGCGATGGTCGACAGATCAAGCGAAAGACTTATAGAGGTGAACGCGCTATAGACAATTTTATAACCTCGTTGCAAGAACTCGAACCTAAGATTAATGAATTACTAGCTCGCATTAAGCCGATAATATATACGCTAAAAGAAGAGGTTGTACACCTAAACTCTAACGAGTGCTGGATTTGCGAAAAACCAATTTATCCAAATTACTCGTGTAATTGCCAGTGCTGCAAACCCGTAGAACCTAAAAGTAAAGAAGAACTGGAAGAATACACGTACGAAAACGAAAAGGGATACGCCGAGAAAACATGTATGTTCTGCCAAAAGAACATTAACAAATTTAGAAAAGTAAGAGATCATTGTCACACTACAGGCAAGTACAGAGGAGCCGCGCACGCTTACTGTAATCTTAAATTACGAGTAATACCCGGCGTAACGAAAATACCGGTCGTCTTTCACAACTTAGAAAATTACGACGCGCACTTGATCATGCAGGGCATTTCCAAGTATCAACAAGATATCTGGTGTATACCCAAAAATTCAGAAAAATACATTTCATTTTCGATCGGTCAATATAGATTTATCGACTCGTTTCATTTTATGTCTAGCGGTCTCGACAAATTGGTAACGTCTTGCCCGAGAGACGCTTTTAGGCTACTCCTGAAACGTTATGGCGAAGAAAACGCAGACATCTTATTACAAAAGGGTGTATATCCGTACGAGTATATGGACAGCTTTGAACGATTTAACGAGAGTAGTTTGCCGCCGAAAGAATCTTTTTACAGCGCTCTAAAGGACAAACATATAACGGACGAAGATTACTCGCGTGCGCAACGAGTATGGCGAACCTTTAACATAAAAAACATGGGCGAATACCACGACTTATACGTAACCACAGATACTCTATTACTAGCCGGTGTATTCGAGAATTTTAGGCAAATGTGTAGAACGAATTACAAGTTGGATCCAGCCAACTACTTCACAGCACCGGGGTTAAGTTGGGACGCTTTATTAAGACACACTAAAATAGAATTAGAATTATTAACCGATGTAGATAAACATCTATTTTTTGAAAAAGCAAAAAGGGGAGGAATATCGAGCGTTGGTAGTACGCGCTATGCCAAGGCCAACAATAAGTACCTAAAAGATTACGAGCGAGATAAACCCGATTCGTATATTCTCTATCTAGACGCCAACAACCTCTACGGATGGGCCATGAGTCGACCGCTACCCTACGGCGGATTTAAATGGGTCGGCACGAGTCAATTTACACACGATCGTATCATGGCGTTAAAAGATGATACTAAAACGGGATATATGTTCGAAGTTAACCTGGAATATCCAGCCGAACTACACGATCTACACAACGATTATCCTTTAGCCGCCGATAATATAATCATACCTGAAGAATGGTTATCCGAGTATCAACGAGAGTTGGTGAGTGAGATAGGAGATGGAGCTAAGGTAAAAAAATTAACCGGCACGCTATATCGCAAAGAAAAATATGTATTGCACTACGTCAATTTAAAACAGTGTTTGAGGCTAGGCCTAAAACTAACTAAAGTACATCGGGCGTTACAATTTAAACAAAAACCTTGGATGAAATCGTACATCGATAAAAACACCCAACTGAGAACGAAAGCAAAGTCGGATTTCGAAAAAGACTTTTTCAAATTAATGAATAATTCTGTATTCGGCAAAACGATGGAAAATGTCAGAAATAGAATAGATGGTGCGCTACTGAGAAACGATCAAGTAAAAGAATACAAAGAGATGGTTTCTAAACCTTGTTACAAGTCTACTACAGCGTTTAAAGAATGCGGTCTCTCATTCGTGGAATCGTACAAAAAGAAAACGTATTTAAATAAGCCCATCTATTGCGGCGTTAGTATCTTAGATTTATCGAAGACTCTAATGTACGACTTTTATTACAACCAATTAAAAAAGACGTATGGCGATAAAGTAAGATTGATGTATACAGACACGGACTCGCTGCTTTTGATTATCTATACGAAAGACGTTTATCGGGATCTAGAAAAACAGTCTGACTCGTACGATTTTTCTAACTACGAGAAAGACCACTTTTTATACGACGATACAAACAAAAAAGTTATCGGTAAATTTAAAGACGAATGCGGAGGAAAAGTCATAAGCGAAGCTACTTGCATCAGATCGAAGATGTACTCGATTTTATACGGAGACGTATTAAAAAAGGCCAAAGGCGTAAATCGAGTGGTTATAAACAACGATCTATCTTACGAAAAGTATAAGCGATGCGTTTTATCGAACGAATGCTATTCAAACAAGATGATTCGTTTTGGAACTGAGCGTCACATGATATACACGGAGGCTCAGGTCAAGCAATCTTTAAATCCTTTAGATACGAAGAGATATATTTTACCTAATGGTATAGACACTCTGGCTTACGGTCACTATTCTAACCTTTAGTCTATTCTAGCCAGAACAAGACGATCGATAAATATCTACTCGAAAAATAAATGTCTTATGGTTATTATCGATTAAAGTGCCGTCGCAGTCTCTGAAAGAAAAACTCAGTTCGGGTATTTTAGCAACTACGAGCGGTACGACAGTTTTTCTTTTATTATGTACAGTCGCTATTACTTTCGAATCAGCCTCAACATATACAATCGGTATAACGTCTAACAAGTGCGTGCTCTTTCCGTTATAGAAATTATTAGACGTAGATAACTGATCGCAATGTAAAAAAATTGTATTCAAGTAATACATATTATAATGTCCTACAAGTTCACCATCACTAGGAAACCAATCAGAGGGTATACTCAACACTTTTTGAGTATATTGATCGAATCCAATGACAACATCAACAAATGCCGATATCGCACCGGCATTAAAAATAATCTTTTTATTAATCTTGTCCGCGGAAACTACGATCAAAGCTAATTTATTAAATTCAGCTATTAACTCATCGATAGTATAATTTCCAGGTGGAATTACCGTTTCACCGTTTTGGTTACTCGCCGTATCGGTGCCATATACTCGCCATGCTATAGTCATACGTTGAGCTATATTATAAAAACCGACGTCAAATATCGCGTTGTTTAAACTCATACAGTAATCTCCCTTAGAGTTATCTATAGGTTTTGACAGTCTAAACGTTTGTCCGCTATCGGTCATTTTAAAAACGTGCGATTCCATTTTATTTAAGCTTACAAAAGCTTTAAAAAATCGCTTAAAATTTACCTATCGTCAAGTTAAAACTAATCTTTTTTCCTCGATTATTTATTAAATCGCCGTCTCGGTCTCTGATACTAAAGCTAAGTTGGTTTATCTTATCACCCACGAGTCTACGAGCGGTTAATCTTGCACGCTCTACGAGCGTATCGTCTCTTTTCGTTATCGGTATAACGTCTAGCAAGTGCGTTCCCCCTCCGTTATAGAAATTATTAGACGTAGATAACTGATCGCAATGTAAAAAAATTGCATCGACAGGCATTGTACTATAATGCCCTACATAATCTACGCCAAAAACTAAGTTTTTTACCGTTATCCCCAACAATTGTTTAATGTTTTTATCAAAGCGTAGAACGTTATTTTCTTCCGTTACATTTAAAGATATTTTTTTATTAAGTTTATCTACGGAGACTTCTAACCAAACTAATTTACTGAGTCTCTCTTCGATCCAATCTATATCGTAATATCCAGCAGGAATATCAATTTTACCATCCGTACTACCCGTTTTTTTACCAGTGTTTGGATCGATTTGATGTATAAAATAGAGAATTTCGCTATTACTAGCCATGTTGTAGAAGCCCGCGGTTACTATCGCGCCGGTTAAACTCATACTGTAATCTCCCTTAGAGTTATCTATAGGTTTTGACAGTCTAAACGTTTGTTCGCTATCAAACATTTCAAAAACGTGCGATTCCATTTTATGTAAAAGATTAAAATATTTGGTTTATTATAAATTAAAATGAAATTCACTCAACTTGTAAAATTTTTAGACCCTAATAATCAAGCGATAACGAATGCTCTAGATATCGTGAATCTAGTTAGAGGCCAAGATGACTCAACGACGAGCGACAAGTACGAAGCGATTACCCCTGAGAGTACCCCGTTGAACATGCACTTGAGTCAACTTGACATTATCGTAAACGCCAACACGAACGCGAGTTTTATCGCTCGACTAGTTAATATATTTAGCGCTTATAAAATGTCCGACGTGAAGAGTGATGAAGCGGTCGAACGTTATGCATCAGACCCCATGACGTTTTATCAAAATCAACTCAACTTTGCATTTTGTTGCGCGACTTATGGTTGCGGCGTAGGACTAGAATCGTTACTACACAAAAACCCCGTAATATCGGCTTTATTCAAGTTTCACGTATATTTTACAATCAGAAAGATACTATACTTTCTAAAATGCCCAATTCCAAATGACGACGCATTCGACGATCTAAACAATAGCATCGATCACGGTGCTTATACCAACGTCTGTCAACGCTTTCGAGTCGATCCAAACTTGAGTTTTAAACAGACCGTAGACTTAGCATCAGCGGGTCTAGGTACGGCGTACTATTACGATAGAGGCTCGCATAAATATTTACCGGTACCCGGTATAGATTATGTACACGATGAGGAAGACTTAGATCCACAACCTGGTGGTTATTACAAAATGGGTTTTACCACGCCGGACGATACGTATAAGTACGGTAAGTACACCGTCATGTATATCAGGCAATCCGTAGACGTTGTACGACTCGGTTTTAGAAAGTTTATACTCCAGAAGAGCTCGTTTACCGACGTTGGTATAGAACAAATAAACGAAAGCATTAGAACGTACGTGTACGCCATACTCGGCGCGCAAGCCCAAGCAAAAACGAGTATACTAACCGCGGGTACCGGATTAGATGCCCAAAGACAATTTGAAAATATAGTAGAAGGCGTTATAAATAGCCCTACGGACTTGGAATCTTCTATAACCAGATTTCAAGATTCTTTACAGTACGCTAGAAGCTCGTTAAACTTTGTGATTGGCCCAGGATTATACTTGATTCCATCAAATATGGAGCTTTTAGTCGGTATTCATCGAGGTTATAATAATAATATACAGATAGCTACGCCCGGCGCGTCGATAGGATTAAATATCAACTTGAACTCAGACGTTGTAGCTACGCCACCCCCAGAGTCAGAGCCACCCCAACCACCCCCTCAGCCACAAACCCCGATCTCAGACGTACGCCCTACGAGCGTATCTACGCGAGTAGCTACGCAAGTACCCCCACCACCCCCTCAGCCACAAACCCCGCAACCACCCCCTCAGCCACAAACCCCACCACCCCCTATCTCTACGGTCGTAGCTACGCAAGTACCCCCAGACTCGCACGAACAAGAAAAAACGGCTTTAGTCGTTTGTTTAATGGCCGCTGCTGGAGTTGGGTATCTAGCTTACGATATTCTACGTCGCTGAAGAAGGCGGTAACTCAGTATCTGATGGAACGACCATTAATTCTTTCTTAACGAACGATCTCTTGGGACCGCGAGTCAGCCAGTACAACGCGGGCTGTCCGGGATTTGTCGTTCTCCTTCTAATCTTATACATTTCCAAGCTCCAAATAGGATCGGTGGCTCTTCTTCTAACGTCTTTTTCGAGCTCTCCAGGAGCGTAAAGATATCTAACGATATCGTCATTTACGCTTAGCGCGACTTCGGGGCTCTTGAGCCCCGAGGAACTCAACTGTTTTATTTCTAACTGAGACATAGCCGCTCGAGGAGTTAACGGTTTACCTTTCATAGTCGATATCAATCTAGTTTCTTCGTCGTTTAACGCTTTTATAACATCGGGCAATCTTTTTACCCACTCGCGGCTACGCTCGGTAGGCTCTAACATTTCTTGAGCGTATTGATGACCGAATAATCTTTCGGCTAAAGTACGATTAAATCTTTCTACTATACCTTGAGCTCTATGATTACCAACCTCGCCTTTCTGCACTGCGACGTTGCGAGTCCGCATCAAAGTATTAAATTCAGCCATAAATTCTGTACCAGGGTCTACTTTTATCGTGAGAGGCCAAGACAAGGGCGATCTTTTGTAAATCTTTTTTATCGCCTCTACAACTTGAGTACTCGTTTTATTCGTCAAGGGTTCAGCTTCTTTATATCGAGTGGCCACATCGACGATCGTCAACGCGTATTTATATCTTTTACGTTTAACTACATCGTGAGGTAGATACAACAGATCCGCTTGATGTTGTTCATTGGGTCGTCCTATAACCTTATTGAGACTCGTGGGTCTCGGTATAAAACTGGGGGGTGGTAAATATATTTGCCATATGGCTTGTTTTCTCAACCAATTTCTAACGTCTGGCTCGGGTACGTTGGCTTTTAACGACAATTTTTTTATAGCGCCTGCACCTTTCCAATATCCTCTAGGACTGTAAAATATTTTACTTAATTTTGTTTCCATTTTATTTTAACGACTTATTAAAAATGGCGAGTCTTTTAATTATGGGTGCTGGAGCTATAATAAGCGCTGTGGCATTTAGCGGAACGAGCTTCGCTTTTTCTAAGATAGGAAAAAGCGGTGCGGACGAAGAACGTAAACGACACGACCTCGCTTTAGAAAGATTAACTCAAGCTAAACAAGAGTGGGTAGAACAAAGAACCAAGGTTCTAGATTATCTAAACGATCGACTACATAAAGAAGCCAGGGCTCAAAAAACATTTAAAAACGTAGATGAGGCGTTGAGAGAATATAACGAAGTAACCAACGACGAGTTGATATTACCTCGCGAACCTGTATTGTCGGACTTTTACGTACCCAGCGAAGATCAAAAAGATGGTGAAATTGCATTTATCTTAGGAGGCACTGCTGTTTTAGGTTATTTAGTTTATAAGTTTGTTTAAAAGTTTTTGCTTGTTATTTAGTTTATAAGTTTGTCTAAAAGTTTTTTGCTTTTTATTTTTTTGTTTCGTTAAGTAAAATGAACGCAATTTATGGAAGCAAACTGAATCCACACAGAAGTTTAAAAAATCCTAGAGCGTTGAAGGGGTTGAGACAATCGATGGTCATTACTCATAATCCTAGTACCGCGTCGGCTGGCAGTCTGTTGATCGTTGAATTTCCTATGTTGAGTCAAGACGATGTAGTCGTACCGGGTACAGTACGATTAGCTTTTAATATAGACTTAGAATCTGAAGGCGCTAGCGAAGATGATGCAAGAACTCTATATTACAACGTCGCACGAAATTTAATTAGTGGCGTAAGAATCAAACTAGAAGGTAAAGATTTCGTAGCATTTACGGATGCCGATGTATATAACGCGTATAAAGACATGTGGCGACCAGCCAGCGCGAACGATGCGTATCGAGGACTCGAAGATAGCAACGTCACGAAACTCAGAATCGGCGCTAGCGATGGGATTGCTAGCGCGAATGGTGGAAACGACAAAGCGATTGCCAATGCTTACGGTAACCGATATTACATTCCTCTAGATTTTGAAATGCTTACGGATCATCAGCCTTTTAGTCCATCGACGCTCAAAGATAGACTAACTTATGAATTTACATTTAACGATCACTCGAGCGTAGTAAAATCTACCGATAACAACGCGAAGTATAAAATTTCGGGGTTAGATCTCGAGTTTGAAACGGTGACCAATAAAACATTGGCCGATAATATCAGACAAAAATATCGAGGTAAAACTCATTTTCTATACGAAAAAGTTCAAAGATATACGGTTTTAACGTTAAACAAGTCCGATACTACTTGGAACATTAATCTAAATCAAGCCATTAGAAGTCTCAAAGGTATACTTCTTTTATTTAAAGAATCGGGCGAAAAAGATCCTCGAATTTTTTATAATCCAAAGATCGAAAAAGTAGACGTTACGATAGAGGGTAAGCCAAATCAATTGTATAGTCAGGGCATGAAGCGTTATCAACACTGGGATGAGATTACCAAGTTTTTCGGCGACTCTAATACAGAATTTGGTGTCCGCGTGTCTAAAGACTTGGGCTTACACGATATGTCTATAGGCTCATACTTAACCACTAGTTACGGTCTTTGGCTAGATACGAGGGTAACCGACGACAACAAAAGTCACGGTTCTGGCAGGAAAATAGGAGATGTAGGTGGAGGTATTTCTCTCCATTTAGAAAGAGAGGCTGAGACAGCTGGTTCTCTAACGTGTTACGTTTTCTTGGTGATGGATGGTCAGTTGGTGCTAGAAGATGGAAGATTTAGCGGTAGTTACTCTTAAAATAGTCTCTACTATTAAATATGCATAAAACGTTTCCAAAAACACCACACTGCGCGCTAGTATGCGGTAGGACTAATTCGGGTAAAACCAAATATATTTTAGATCTATTAGAAACTGAGTATAAAGATCACTTTGAAAATATCGTAGTTATTTGCCCTACGTTGAGCAACAACAAGACTTATCGCGAGAGATGTTGGTTGTGGTTAGATCCCGAGATATACCTATGCGATTTAGAGGTAGAAAAGGTGTCTCTCAACGAAGCTTTAGCATTTTATAGAGCTCGATTTAAAGGATCGCACGTTCTATTTTTGATAGACGATTGTAGCTCGGAACAAGACATAAAATATCGTAAGGCAGCGCTCGGGAAAAACACTTGCGTTTTAACGAAATTGGCGTTTAGCGGTAGGCATGACAATCACTACTGTTGGTTAATGACTCAAAAGTATAATTGCGTAATGACAGATTTTAGAGCTCAAACTGCATTTGTCGTATTGTTCTATTGCAAAGATAAAACTAGTTTCGATCAATGTCTCGATGAAAATGATGCGGTGCCTTTAGAAGAAAGATCGAGAATTAAAAAGATCTTAAGAGATCTTTAGTAAATTATTGGTAAAAACTGATCCTCCAGTCTGTTGGCAGTTGATCTATTAGATACCTGTTAGATAACTATTAGATAACTAATAGATGATTTATAGATAACTATTAGATAACTATTAGATGATCTATAGATAACTGATAGATGACTTATAGATAACTGTTAGATAACTAATAGATGATCTATAGATAACTAATAGATGATCTATAGATTATCTAGTCATCTATAAAATATGATCGAATATCTAGACCTATTATTAAAACTAGTAATAGCCATCAACTTATCTTTATTTTCTTACGATTATATTTCTTGTAGAAATAAGATTAAAAAATATAGTTCTATTTTAAATGAGCAAGTCGATAGAATCTCTAAGCACGTTATCTCAAGAACCTCAAGTAACAGTAGCTGCTACACCCACGACCATAGCGACGATCCCAGAAGCAACTATGTCCAAAAATAGACTTTTGGGTGTAGTTGCGAGTGGTGATTCTAAAAAATATTTCGGTAAAGAATACTCCGTCAATGAAATAGAGGGCTTGACTGTGGAAAAACAAGAAAAGCTATATAAAAGATACGAAGCCAAGCTCGGTAAAGAAATGATAGTCAGTTTGGGGAGTTGCGTGTTGACCTGTTACGCAAAAGCTTTAGGCGCGACTTTGCCGCTGGCTTCACCATTCGGTTATAAACTTTGTTTAGATTCTGAAGAAGCCCTTATCAACGACTTAGAAAAAGATCCCGTTATTTCTAGCAGCTTGTCCAGTTTACTTTGCGAAGTGCATTACAATTATGGGGTTTATTTATCTCCTTTGGTGGCTATGTTGATCACGACTAAACATTTACAGGTAGATAGTAGTAATAATAGTATTACAAATAATAGTAGTATTACTATAAAAGATGAGTCTAGAAACGACAACGACGGACCAAGTAGCAGAGACTCCCCAAGAGCCGGCTCAGCCTCCCCAACCCCCACAAGAGCCGACTCAGCCAGCTCTATCAAGAGTCACAAAAAAAAAGAGTAAAAGACCCTAAAAGAGTAGAGCAAGGTAAAAAACTGGCCGAAAGAAACAGAAAGATGAAAGAACAAATACAAAAAATGCAAAGTATAGAAGAAGAAGAAGCTCCCCAGCTAACGATGGCAGACATTCCGAGCTGGGGATACGCGATAGTTGGTTTGGTTGTTTTAGGAATTGGATATCTCGCGTTTAAAAAGAGTAAACCTGTAGATTCACAGCGGGTTACGATCGCAACTTCAACCCCTAAAGTTGAAGAACTATTAGAAATGGAATAAATAAAAAAAATAAAATGTTTGTACAAGTAAAATGGATACGAAGAACGTTGCAAATACTCTTTATCACGGCGCTGTGTTGAGTTTGTTGACCGTAGGTTATACTATGTTGAGTAAAAAACTTTTGAAAATTCAGCCCGCCGATTTAGGAAAGTTAGACGTAGAAGATACGATTAAAATCACCGCTACAGTAGGTAGCGCTCTAGCTACTCAGACTTGGTTGGTGAGTCAAGGAGTAATTCCTCAGAATGTGGTAAATACTACGTAAAATATAAAATATACGACTTTATAAAATGGCTGAAGGTGGAGAATTTATACCTATGGATGAATTGGATCGAGAAGATCAAGATGTTATACAAGATCATGAAGATGTTCTTGATGACTGGAGACGTAACGATCAAGAAGATGAAGATATGTATAACGAGTTACAACAAGACGATATAGGAGAAGGACTAGAATTTATAAAACGAAAACACCAAATAAGATCACCAACCAAAGCGGATACAACGGAAGAATCGATAGATAGGTTAAATCCACTTTTACATCGCTTAACAGTCGGTGACGCAGAATCGTTTTATGATTTTTATAAAGGTCAAGGTTACGAAAGACCAGCGAATATAAGATATGAAGATTTTCGTAGAGAAAAAGATGGAAAATACTACAAAAACATAAAGTTAACGTTTGATAATGATCCTACAAAGTTTGTAAAATTAAGTACGTTAAAAACAAGAATTACCAAAGCTGGATATAAACCGACTCTTTTTTTACGAAACGAATTTGGTTTTAAATCAACTAAAACGATGAAATTACAACAAGAATTAAATCAGATACACCCCGAAAATATTGAGATGAGTGAACTTCCAAAAGCGGCCGATGATGTTGGCGGTATCGTAAAAAAAGTAGTAGATGTATTGGGAAAAGAAGTAGATTTGACGAGCCAAGATGTTGATTCTACTGGATTTCAATATGAAGTAGATGTACTACTTGATAAAGAAAATCGACGAAAAAAAGAATTAGATGAACGAGCTAAAGAATTAGATAAAACAATAAAAATAGTAGAGGGGCGAGTAAAAACATTAAATAGATCGTTAGAACGAGTAGCTAAACGAAAAACAGCATTAGATGAACAAGAAAAAGTAGCAGCTGAACGAAACAAAGCAGTAGATGAACGAGAAAAAGCAGTAGCTGAAAAAGAAAAAGTATTAGATGAAAAAGAAAAAGTAATTGCTAAAATTACAAGATTAAAGAACCTTAGAGAAATTGCTGGTGTAAGCAAAGCGTTAGAAACTCGCAAAGGCGAGTTAGAATTAAATTTAGCTCGATTAAGAAGGTTAGATGATGAAATTAATCAAACCAAAGCTGAACTAACTGAAGCAACGAGCGAAGGAGAGAGACGAGAAATAGCCAATCGATTAAAAGATCTAAATGATGAAAGATCCGCTAGAATGACAGCGGTGCTCAAAAATGAACGAGGAATGAAAAATCAAATCGCTATAATAAAAGAAACGTTTAAAAAAATGTTAGATAGCGATACCTCGCTAGCGGAAAAGATTAGAATTCTGTTTCGAGAACAGGGCGTGACGGTCGTAAGTATATTAGCCGCGTTTGCTTTAGTTATAAGTACGATCGTTTCTTCTTTGGTGGCGGCTTTTGGTGGCGTCGCTGCAGCGGTTGTTCCTGCTCCGACTCCAGTTCCGCCTAAACCCGGAGGTAACGTGAAAGATTGGATAAGTAACCATTTAAAAAACTTGGCTAATTTGCTAAAAAAGCTCGGGGGTAAGTTATTAGCCGCTTTACCCGGTATTTTGGGCGGTATCGCGAGTTGGTTGTTTAATCTATTGAGCGCGTCGGTCGGTTGGTTGGCGGAGCACGTGTGGACATTATTGGTTGGTGTCGGTGCTTTGATTCTCGTATACATGCAAAAAAATTTAAAATAATAAGTCATATAAAATATACGACTTTATAAAATGACCGCAGAATCCATTTACCCTAAATTGCCTGTTGATTATAGTGCACCTAGAGAAACGAACGAGTCTTCAGTCTTTAGGTTAAATAAAATCGAACGAGTGCAAAAAGAGATAGCTAACGAGAGAGATAAGAGAGAACGGTTACACAAAAAGTATAATAAAATTATTACCTGTTTATCTAACGCAGAGACCGTTATAGAATGTCTCGGAGCTTTATCCGGTACAATAGGCATAGTCAGCGTTGTAGGTGTCATTAGTATACCTGTAGGCGTGGTGCTAGAAGGATTAGCTATAGGATGCGTGGGTGTAAGTTTGGTATTAAAACGATTTAGTAAAAAGTTTAGAGGTAAAGCTAAGAAACACGATGAGATTAGAGTAGTAGTAGAAACAAAATTAAATACGATAGATGAATTAGTGTCTCAGGCCGTAGACGATGGCGATGTAAGTCACGAAGAATTTACTTTGATTAACGATGAATTAAAAAAGTTTTACGGAATGAAAGAAGCTATTAGGACCCAAACTAAAGCGAGAGAAGAGTCCGTTAGAAATCAAAAAGAAATAGACGATGAGGTCGAAAAGAAAGTGGTCGAGCTTCTAGCGAAAGAAAAAAAAGATCTTATCGCAAAACTTACAACTTTAAATTAGAAATATGTAAAGAGTATGAGTGTGATTCTAACGTGAGTAGAGATGAGCCTCCTAGCTACACAAGTGCTCAAGAGAGTTTAGAGACTAGGCCTAGCGCTCCTTGCAAAGAGTAGTTGTAGTAGATCGCTAACACAAAAAAATAACCCTCACCTCTCTAGTAGAGATGAGGGTTATTTTTTTTTTGGTTCCGAGAGTTGACCGTTAAACTTCGTTAGAGAGACTCGCGGTCATTCGCGAGAGTTAGCCATTCGCGATAATCTATCGAGACTAAATCTTTTAGATTGATAATAAAGCTATCGTCGTATTCGAGTATTAACGTAGTATAATTAAGAAAATCTCTGTCTTCCTCACCTTGGTTAGTATAATAAAGATAATCTATGAGATCGTCATCTTCCGTAATGTCTAGACTCACATCTTCGCAGTGAATACAAAAAGATAAATTATCGTTTTCTTTTATCCTTTCTCTTTCGACTACATCGTCGTAACACTTTAATAGATTAAGAAACGTACCTCTCTCGTAGCATAGGTAGACCAGTTTTAATAACGATTTTGAATCTACGTGAATATAATATTCGCGACCCGTATCTCTAGTATAAAAGCAACTTTCGCAATCGTGCGTTATACATTGAGTAGTTTTAAATGCAGAAAGAATTTTCTCTAAAAGTGGATGTGCCTGAATCAAAGGTTTAATTTCCATCTTTTATAATGGCGATATAATATTTTTTTGGCTTACGACAAATCATTTTTTTGCCTCGTTATTTTGGGTTCGCCCGGGCGCCCCGGCATTTTAGTATCTCTGTAGACTATGGAAAAAACTTTTTGTTTTCTTGATTTTGTGCAAATTTTGGTGTATAGTACCCCAGCAAAAGTTAAAATCGGATTTGGGCGATTTTTTGATATTTTGGTTTTTAAAAAAAATTGATGTATGTACCCACAGCAAAATTGGAGAGAAAAGTGAAAAAACAGAAAATGACATAGAATCGGTACCTCCCTTACTACTAGGGCACCACGGCAAACTTAAGGGCATCGACGGCACTTACCGTCGTGGCCGCCGTTAACTTTGAGGCCTGATTCCATCTAGGGGTGTGCATCGGAACCGGGTACCCGAGTAACCGACCGTTCATGTCAGGAACCGGTTCCAGATAATGGAATCGAGTACCCGTACAACTTTACATTATCGCATAGTATCTTCCCAGTCAATGAAAAAGGAAAGGTTTTGAATGTTATTTGTTGGGAATTTTCAAAATTTATGGCGTTTATGCCGCTCACGAAAGTTGACAATGAAGGGAATTTACCGTGGTTTTTGTAGTCTGGGCACAGATATTAGCCTCGACCAGACAAAATAGTGTACCTCATTCCACAATAAATACAACTGTATAAAGCTTCCGAACAACCGTCTTTTGTGATATGTCGGCGCATGCACGTGCCGGCATATGCAAAGGCAGCGAAGTGATCATACTGGACGGGCATGAGATTTTTCAGACCTTTGTCTGAAATTCTGAAATCAGACTTTTTGAATCTCACGGAAAGACATTATTACAACTTCCGGGATTGGAAGTTTTGGGTTGGGTTTCTTTAACGGGTACCCGAGTACCTGTATTTTTTTCAATTGGGTACCGGTTCTTTTACTACCCGTAAATGCACACCCCTAATTCACCCTCAATCCTCCAAAATCACCCAAATTTTGTATACTTCTCTTCAAAATAGAGGGTACCCATTGCCTCAATCCTGCAGCTCATGCACAGTATATGACCTAGTGTACTAGTACATTGACTGTTTCCACATGTGCAGTATGTCAAACAGATTGAGTACTTACCTAGGTAAATAAATCAAAATTAACAAATCAAACGGATCCATTCCAGTAACCTATGCCAAACTAACCCTTCAATATCATCTCAGGCCGAATGACCATGTACCCTCAATCCTCCAATATCCTTTTTTCTTCAAATGCCATTCACCCTCATTCCTCCAAAATCTTCCTTTTTTTGGAAACACCATTCAGTCTCAATCCTCCAAAATCTTCCTTTTTCTGAAACACCATTCAGCCGCAATCCTCCAAAATCCTCCAGAACTGCACAGAGGATTTTTGGAGGATTGAGGAGGGTTAAGGTGAAGGCACCAGTACTAACGTGTGGACCTCTACAAACAACATAAACAGCAGTTTCCGGGATTTAATTGTTTGGGATTGGCTTTCTCTAACGGGTACCCGTAATTTTTTAATCGGCTACCCGATTCCCGTGCTACCCGTAAATGCACACCCCTAATTGATACTATGCAGCACTACCAAACTCCACTGTGGTGCCGATGTTTTGAATTTTGACTTAAATGAAGGCATGGCAAAGCTTGCCGAAAAAGGTTTACCTCAACTGTCAATTACGAAATAAGAGGTGGGCTTATCTTGATGGGTGCTGGTATGCCAATACAAACAGATTGAGTATGCACAGGAACGCGCATATAGATGACAAGTGGCCAAGTGGTCCTTTTCAAACCCCGGCTATGGCCGTTGTCCGTATTCAGTCGGTTAATCCCTTGAATCCAAACGTCTAAAAATTACCAAATGGCCGGATGATGGCTATACACTCATTATCTGCTTTTTCAATGTCTTGTTGGGTTATTGTGTGTTACGCTTGGCTGCACAAGCCTCTTGTGTCTATTTCGCTTGGCTGCACAAGCCAGCATGGCACCCCGGCGCCCTATCATAACACCTGTACTCAAGGGGGGTAAAGAGTGGCTTTGATGATGAATTTCTTGTCCATTCGTGGTATTTCTTTGGCTGACTGGACTAGGGAAGGACGTTGCTTTTACTTTGACAAATTGCTTTTTCTTTTACTAGACTGTAGCATGTGAGCGAGAGTTGTACTTGGCTTTTTTTTTCTTTTTTCTCGTAGCCACCCTTGGAGTAGAAGTCCACCCCCTCACATTCATGACGAATCGGGGTCTCATCCAGTTTGATGTCTGGGACACAGCGGGCCAGGAGAAGTTTGGTGGTTTACGCGACGGTTACTACATCCAAGGTGAGGGGTTGGCGACAGAAATAATCACCCCAATTGTTCGTCTTGCCGTCTTTGTCCTAAAAACTACTGTGCTGTATTCACTGATTATATGTTGTGTACACGATTAGTAATCCTCAACAATTTTTTTTTACTGAATTATTACAAAATACCTTACTAGACTGTAAGTTAATAGTAGTCTCAATCATCCTGTGAAATGATGGCACCGGGTGTGCTGTCGTCGTCAAAAAAAGTGGAAATTTATATTGTTTTCCAATGATTACCGGCCGGCAATCGTTGGAAAACTGCCCTCTGTAACAAATGTAGCCTTTAGTCAAGGCGCACGTGGCTACCCAGACGAGTGGCGCCCCCCGGACACGCTGGCATATCCGGGGCGCTTCACTCATCCAGGTAGCCACGCATGCCTTGACTAAAGGCTATCATCCGTCCGACGGTTGAAAACGAACGCCGTTTTTCTCTCGTTTGTTTTTGCCATCCAACAATGCAAAACTTTGAACGGGTCAGTGGATCGATATTTCCTATAAAATATTAACCCCATTTGACTAAAATAAATTAAGCCCCTCCCATTGAGGTAGTGACCAGCCACAACGGCTTGCGCCACACTTCGGTCACGCGTCTTGCACGTTTGTCGGACCATAGTCATGTCTATGATTGGTCAAAGTTTTCAAGGGGCGGAGCATAATGGATAGGTCTTGTGACAGTATGGTTCATACAATGCTTACTTTGATTGGGCAGCTTTCGCCATACCGGTTTTAACAAATTTAGCTTTTGGCAGAACGTTGTCAGTGTTGCTTCAACGGATTAACCCTTTCAGCACTACATTGTTTATTGGCTTATCTGCCCCCAGTACCATATTCTTTGTTCAGTCAAGCGTGAGCAACTCGAGCAGAAAAAGCAGCCAACTACTTGCTGAATTTTGTGCCAAAGATTTCACCGTCCAGAGTTGATTGAAACGGAAAATGTTGTTCCATGACAAGTACTCTTTCATATGGTATAAAAATGAGTCATAGCTGCTAAAATATCAAAGTTATGGCTGTTTTCTCTACTGGCCCACTTTATCAAACAGGAAACCTGTTTGTCACATGAACAAATGGCACTCCATACAAAAGAGTGTGGAAGAAACTTTGGATCCGGTTTTCTCAAAATATTGTAATGGTGACACATGAGTTTGATAGGACAATTAGAAGGATCTGAAAAAGCTCTTTCTGGTGGTATGAGGATGAAGTATGGACAGCAAAAAAACGCACACGGTAGTTTATTTAAACATGGTGATATATGTTTGGCTGCTTTGTGTGTGGTTTCCATGTCGAGCAAACTCGACATTGGTAAGCAAGCAACAGGGGTGCTTGTGGCCTGTCGAGTAAACTCGACATTGGTAAGGAAAAGGTTAAGGTACAGATTGGATACCATTCCGCATTAATTAATCCTGGAGTGGCTATAGATTTTTCCCTCAAATAGCAAAAAAGGGTGCTGTTAGACCTCTTATAGAGCAACAATGAAAGGTGTACAATGTAATATTCTAATTTACGTTATGTGCTGCCTCAGAAAAACGGATTTGACTTTAAAAATCTGCAAAATTAAAAAAATAGATTTCTTCTACTTTTTTGCACATTTTGGTTTTTGAAAAACTTGAAGGTCTCATGGACTTCATAATTGAACTTGAAATGAGCGGCTGCCAATTCTTTTGTCGAGGACCTTCACAGATTTTTTTTGCAGAGTGTTCTTGGTCTACTGCATTAAAATCATTCAGTTGGTTCAGTGTAGGCCAAACGAATATGTGACCGGCTCTACAAAAATGGGCAATATGTCGCAAAATTTGAAAAATGAGTTATATTGTGTCACATCATAAGCTTTAATTTGGTGGTTTGACCCCTGCGGCATTTTGTGTTCTTGAGATATCTTGACATTTGCATACTCATATTTTCCAATTTAACAGAAGTGCATTTACAGATACAGCCCTTTAAACAGAAAAAGTGCAATGAAATAAGATCGGAGTAATTTTTATTAACATTTATTTTGACGAACATTTATTTTTGTCATCTTTATTCATTAATAATAATGTTTCTGAACATAAATTATGAAAATCTAGATATAACGGAAGCCAACAAACCAAAAACAAAAAAATCACTTGTGTGAAGATTGTTTTCCTTCTCTTCACATTGAACAGCCCTGTGGGGTCATATGCGTGTGGTCATTATGCAAATCAATATTCGCTCAGTAATGTTAATCTGTCATTGCTAGAGTGGAACCAGTTTGCTAGAGTAAATTACCATTCTCTGAATGCGCTCTGTGCATATACATGTATGCAATTTTGCTTGCAGTGGAGTGGTTACACATGCATTGTATAATGGGGCTTGATTTTACACTGGACCGTTGGACAGTAAAACTGGCCAGGTCAATTTTTCTGAAACCCGTAGAAAGTGCGTGGCGGTAAAGCAGCACGTGAATGCTAAACATCCGATCATGCCGTGAACGCCACACTGCACAGGGACGTGCGCTATGCAAGATTAGTTTGGTGTGGCCAGTACGTCATTTCTTCATGCACTGCCCTTTTTTATGCTTTCATTTTTGGATGACTGGATGGTAGGTTAGGCCCCCAAAAAAGTTGTTTCCCTCCCCCCAACCGACCCTAGGTCACAAAAGTCTGGTCTTTTTGTTTTGTTTTTTGTGCAAGAAATAAAAAAAAATCTTGCCTTTTCCCGCACAAAATGAATTAAAAAATAATCATTGTCTTCAAATACAGCTGCGATGGCACAATCGTGCATTTTGCCATCTCACTTTTAAATAAGCTTACTTTTTGCCTCCTGACTAACGAGTTACACGACATGTAGTATTGTTTCCACAAAATTCCAATGCAAATACGACTTTGATCCTCATTTCTCTAATACTATTGTCTTATCGCTCAGGTCAATGTGCCATCATTATGTTTGATGTCACGTCCAGAGTCACATACAAGAATGTGCCCAACTGGTACCGGGACCTGACCAGGGTCTGTGAGAATGTGCCCATCGTGCTGTGTGGGAACAAAGTGGACATCAAGGACAGAAAGGTCAAAGCCAAGAGCATCACCTTTCACCGGAAAAAGAACCTGCAGGTTGGTGTGGGGTGGGAAGGGAAGGGTCACTGGCGGGGGGTCGTAAGCGTTTTCTGAAATTGTAAGAATATTTGTGAAATGGCAGCACAAAATGGGTGGAAAGTCGCACTATAGCAGGCCTCGATCTTAAGGAAAAGGGGCAGGCCACTTTGGCCTTAGTGATGTAAAAAAAATTCAAAGGTCACCAAGGCCAACTGAAGGCGTACCGAGGCCAACTTAGTTGCAAGTATTTGCATAGTGCATTAGCCTTTATGCAATATAGTGGGGTACCCAATTCCCGTACTCGGGCCTCGACCTTAGCACTAGCCCGGCGTACAATGTCTAGTAAAAACTGCTCCGGGCTAGTGAAAAGCACTCTTTAACTTGCCCTGCTTAAAATTGTCACTGTTGCTTGATATGAATCAAACAAACATTCTTGGTAAGTTTGAGTGAATCTTCTTGTTTCATTTAATGACCGAGTACAGCGCTACGGCGTCCCGCACAGTCAGTACTATGCCGAGCCGCCGCGCTAGTGCTATGCATGCCGCTCGCTGTCTCACAGCAGCTAGCTTGTGTCCTGATGGCAACATGTGTGCGTGCGTACACATGTATGCCATTCATTGCGCGCGTGATGCCACAAGCGCACATGACTTGTACAAGGTGGGTAGTCTCATATCAAGTCCAGAATGTGTTGTGCACTTTTTTTGCCAAATGCTGTACGCATGGGACTGGTTGGGTGTGGGAAGAAAAGTAGTGAAAGTGCACACAAAAAAGACTATGGATCATTTCTCAATGCTCGGCTTCGATACGGCTGACACTGAAACATTTTAATTTTGTACATCATCGGTGTTTGAAAAAAATGATTCAGGACCGTCACATTTTTGGCCCATGTCAATTTGAAGAAAAACGCCAACTAATATTGGCGGAATAATGTCATTAATGTCTATAAGACGCAACGAACCGTACGCCGTACTGTACAATCTTTGGTACGTACTGAAGCCAGCTTTGATTAATGGGCCCAACTGGGGAATTCCACGTGCATACTGAGCATGCGCATCGGCACTTGACTTGGCCATGCTTGCAGTGCATGAAAAAAGGCATGGAAGGTGCGCGCGTGCGAAGATTTGTGCGTGTGGTCTGTACTGGGCCGTGTACCTGGTTGGTGAGAAGTTTTATTCACTTGGGTCTTTACATTTTCCGTCATGTGGTGATATCTAAATGTATCCAATCCGTCCAAAAAAGGAAGCAAAAGAGAATACGATGCAAACTAGAGCAAAAATAAGACGTGTCTACAGACAAGACTGGGAGTGGGACTTTGGCTGGCTTAGCTACGATGGAAATACGATGTTTCGCCGTGTTTGCCGCAAAATGAAACTGACCGGAGGGAGTGGAAGGAAACATATTACCTTATCATTCAGTAATTTCTTTTCTATTTTATAGTTTGAAAAATCATGTATTAGTTATAACTCTACTGAATCCTCCAATTTTAATACGATATTTCGGACACCGTAGGGAGTTTATCGTTAATGAGATATATTTTACAATGTGTCCGTTAAATGTGGGCTAGTAAAAATGTCACCCAGTCAACTTGCCTGGTGGACTAGTTAAAAAAAAAAATTAAGATCGAGGCCTGCCGTACTACCCGTAAATGCACACCCCCAGGAGCTGAGCTAAGCCCCAGATCTGAGTAACTCTTGCGGAACACCATGTGAAATTGTTTATCTTTTGTGAGTTTGTGTAATTCTGAAAAGAAACTCAACAATTTCGGAGAGTATGCTCTGCCCGCCATGAGGAGATTTGGTCAGACGTCTTTAAGATTTCTGGAAGATTTTTTGGGTCCGTAAATTGTTTTTATCATTCCAAAATTACCTCTGCAACCTGAAAAGTCTTTTAATTCTTCTAATAACCCTATATTTGGCAATTCTGAACCGTATCTTTTAGTAGAAAATTCATTTTTTTTGGGGGGTGCATTTTCAGCAACGCCACAAAATTAATCTGAATCTTTTGTGGATTTTTTTCACTTTCCTCAAATCTCAACCCTGCTTTATTAGTCAGATTCCACTACCATTCTTTTGCCCACAGTATTACGACATCAGTGCCAAGAGCAACTACAACTTTGAGAAGCCGTTCCTGTGGCTGGCTCGCAAGCTTCTGGGTGACACCAACCTGGGCTTTACGGAGATGCCTGCCCTGCAGCCGCCCGAAGTCCAAATAGATGAGGCCACCCTCCACCAATACAATCAGGATCTTAAGGTCAGTTTTCCCTCATTATAACTAAATACAAAAACTTGTCAACAAAAACAAACTGGCAGGAGCGGGATTCGAACCTGCAAACCTCTGGAAGACTGTACCGGTCAGGCCTGGTGCCGGTGCTCTACCAACTGAGCTATCTGTTGATGGTCTCCCAAATAGTCAGTGTCTTTGTTCGGGGGAAGGTGGGGGGGGGGGGGGGGGGGTGTGCTAGAAAGTGCTTGAAAGAAGTCATGAACCCATAATGCCGTATAGCCAGGGATCATGCCAATTTTACAATACAACCCGGGAAGTGACATTTTGGGGATCACTCAATGAGGATACGACTGTTCTCATTGAGTAATCCCCACAATATTGCATCCCAGATTTTCTTAGAAAAAAAAATTGCTTAGCAACTAATTAGCCTTTTAGAGGTATGGCGGACACAATAGGAGAGGGCGCTATTTGATTTGGGTATACCTTTTGTGAAACCACAGGAAATTTCAAAGGTGAAGATTAGGCATGATCTATGGATTGTACTTTTGATACATCTTTAACTCAAAACAATATCTGATTCTGACTTTCACTGGAATTTGTGTTTTCACAAAATGTTTACCCAAATCAAATAGCGCCCTCCTATTGTGTCCGCCATACCTCTAAAAGGCTAATAATTATCAGCCAGAAGTGACATTTCATGTCTGTTTATTTGCAACTGGTTCTCAACTAACGGCTAGCAAGTAAATGTGCTATTTTGTGTGTGAAATTTGGGTAATATACATCATTGATGTAGTCGAGACCATCAGAAGATCACACAAGACCCTGGAAGACCTTCAGTGTTAATTCAAGTCTCAAGCTATTGAAATAAACTGTAATAAAAGCATTCCTTTGTCATGGTTTATGCCTGTTACTTGTGCATGTTACAAGCTGGTCTTGTGCATGGTCTTGTGATGGTCTCGACTACACCACTGCCTGGTATAGAGCGTGTGTCCTTTGTTTACATCTAAACCGGTGTAGCCTGACTATCGGACTCCCTGAAAGTCCGACTTGTTGGTTATACTGCGCGTGCTCAGTAGGCGTCTTGTACTGAAAACAATGAGAAAGGGTGAGCGTGAGGATTACGGCGATATAGAGTTAGGTTTTAGGATAAGGATAAGGTTAAAAGGCTATGCCATTGCCAAGAATTATTGTATTCATTATAAAATCACAATTGTGTTGTAATGCATAATGGGTAAAGAGACGGATATTCATGGGAGTTTGATATTTATATGACACCGGCCTATGTTCAAATGTACCTGGTGGTATGCGCACGCATCGTGTTTTGCATAAATTTGGTTGAGTGACAGCAGAGGTCACATAATTTCAGGGGTGAGATTTGTCAGGATTTTTCCTGATTTTTTAAGAATCTCTTTTGCAATCTGGAATTCCTGAGGTGTTGTCCTAAAGGTGTTTTTACCTGTAAAAGTGGATATAGACCAATAAAAAGGGATATTTTAAGGGGGTGCCTTCAGGCAAATACTAACTGTTGATCTGGGGTCTTTGTGGATTTGTCATTTTTGGCCAATCTCACCCCTGAATTCAAAGGCAATCTGACCTGCGACGTCACTCCTGAACCAGATGTAAACCTGTGGCGTCAGAGGGCACATCGTCTATACAGTGTACACGTGTGGACAGTGTACACGTGTGGACAGTGTACACGTGTGGACAGTGTACACGTGTGGACAGTGTACACGTGTGGACAGTGTACACGTGTGGACAGTGTACACGTGTGGACAATTTCATTTTACCTTTAATTTTGTCTTTTCCCCATCTTGCAGGAAGCCCAAAGTACAGCCCTTCCGGACGACGACGACGACCTGTAAAATAGCAACCCTCGCAAAACATGTTGTAAACGGTGTTTTTGTAATATTATTTTTGATTCAATCGAAAAAAACTTTACAAGCCTCAGAATACTGTTATTGTAAGTAGTGAGACGTTTTGTTATCGGGTACCTTTACAAGTGTAGACTTAATAAGTTTTCAGGTCTTTTGAAATATTCGGTTGCATATGGCTGTCGGCTGTAATAGTTCAGAGATGTTGAGGTTTGGAGCATTGTGAAGTCTGGTGAGTTTAGACTCAATCGCACCTTGATCTCCTCACTGCGTGTCTTTGTTACAGTACAGAGCCGTAAAATACTACTGAACATATTCCAGTATTTTAGACCTCAGTTAGGGAATCTTTGTTCGGCGTTTATGCAACGGGCACGTTCAATTGATACATGGGAAACTACTCTGGGTATACACAGGTTGATCAGGTGGAGACCCCTTAGTAAAACATATTTGATACACCAGCATAGTGTTTTAACCCTCCCAAAGGATTTTCCTACTTTTCTTTTGGAATTCCTACTTTTTCCTACTTTTGTCCCACAACTCCGAAAGATGAAATCTCATTGTTACACACCGTCATATGAAATTCACTGAAAGGGCTTGGGTGCAGGACTTTCACGCCTTCGCTTACAGTTGGCTGAGAAAAGTACTCAACCAAGTAGTCTTTCAGGTATTTCTACTTTTAATGCTTTTTCCTGATATTTTGTTTACCTTGTTTATACTTTTTCTCCTTTTTTCTTGAAATGCCTATTTTCCCCGCCCCCCCCCCCCCCCCCCCCCCACTTTTTTTGTCCCACAACTCTGAAAAAATATAATCTCATTGAATACTCTTCGTAAGTGTTACACACTGTCATATGAAAATCACACAATGAAGGGCTTGGGTGCAGGAGTACTGCAACTTGAGTTCAAAGAGCTTAGTTGAGGATTGAACACAAGTGTTTGTGAGTACAGAACATGCCAAATGAGGCTTGTGATGCTGTGGACATGGGTGAGCATCAACAAAAACTACTCCTGGAAGCCTGCAAAAGTCCTACTTTTATCCCAATTTTGCCAAGTCCCACCTTTGTCCTGGTTTTTAAACAATTTTGATCTACTATTCTGCTTTTTCACCTGGGTCTGCTCGAAAGCCTGCCTCTCATGTTCATCAAATCCACTGTAAAGTGGTGAAGGATTTTGCAAGATTGCGGAAGCAGATTACAACTTCACGTGTACATGGGGCTTGAAGCTTCTCGATTCTATAATGCAAAGAATATACCATGGGTTATTGCACAGGGGTGGATTCTGGGATTTTTAGGGTAAAAATTGATAGCCACGGACTGGCCATGTGTCATCATTTCAGCCAAGTGAATGTCTTTGTGCTGCTGTCATGGTAATCGAATCGATTTTTGCTTGGGAAATGTAAGCCTTGGCCAAACCGACAAGCGGTCATATTGTGATTGTATAGTAGGGGTTCAGTACAATCCAACGTTTTTATATTAGTGTCTATTGCTGTATTTACCGATATATCTGCCCAAATTTATTTTCGGTTTTATGTTCAGCCGAAACTCGGGAAAAAGGGGATTTAAAGGAAATTAAGGCATTCAGAAATTGAAATGCATTGTGCTTGTCAAGTAATTTATTGGCATATTAAACAACGGTTTGGGGGTTCTAATCAATGACATTGACTATTGCCTATACAGGTAATCGATCATTGGATTGAATAATTCATTTACTTTGCTGTCCTCTACATTACCAGGTTAGAAGTGTACATGCAGATAACGTGTTAGGAATCGGAGGATTTTATTTTCAGAAAATGTAATCAAGAACATTTCTAAAGGAATGTCTTCTGCCTTTAAGATACGTTTCTGGAATTCTTCTAGTGTGATAAATTATTGCAATACGAAACGTGTAAGTGTACATGGCCATAGTCGTCTTCAAAACTAAATTTGTGTCGGTGAAATGAAAAGTTGGAATTTTCGGTCATTTGTAATTTGGTCTTGTGGCAACCATTAATGACACTCGCATGTCGTGTTGGTTTTTTTTTTTGTCTTCGGGAATGCTTGTAAACATCCGAGTTTGATGTACAGGAGTTGAGGTATTTTTGTTCAAGAGAATGGGGAAGGGAGATTTTGTACTGAAATCTAGAAATTTGCAAAAGTTTGTATGTAAATAGTCTAAAACAAACTGGAAAGTTAATAGCAATTGTCTCCACAGCTGGATAGGGATTTTGTAATTGTGACCCAAGAAAATGAGTCTTAACAGAAATCAATGAAAATTGTCTGTTTTTGGTCTCATAATGTCCACATTCATCAGGATGGTCAGGCTTGGAGATATATTAAACTAAAGAGCTTTGTATATGCTCTTTCGCACACAGGTAAAAAAATTAGCCAGAATAAACCTCTTTATGACTTGTGGGATCTCGTCAATATTGTCCATTTTATGTTTAGCATTGCAACGGTGCATCTACCCCCTTACCCCATGACATTACATGCCATTGGTTAACGTGTTTTATCACCAATGTCTCGACCCTCGGAAACGCAGCATTGCTAAATCACCACAAATCCTGATGTCAGCACAGGCAGCCTGGGCGGAGGGGGGCGACAATTCGTCACCGACACCACGAAGTAACACCCAAGTCCACTCCAGTGTTACTTCGTGAAAACTGCTCAATGAATAATTTCGGTTTCACGAACTAACACCCAAGTGGGCGCGTTGGCGTATTCAAACCGCAGACATAAAATGCCAGAGAACAAAAGAGAACAATATCGTCCGCGATTCCCAGCATACGTCCGCGATTGGAAGTGTGTACAAAGTCTATGGAGGCCTTCCGAAAAAGTTAGAGTATAAACAAAAGAGGAACAATGGGACGTCCGCGTTTGGAGGTCGGTACACGACTGTGTGTGCGCGTGCACTTCGGACAGTGACGCGACGATTTTTGACTTCACAAAATAAAAAGCACGTTGCGGAAATACGATGCGGAGAAAAACGCTTTGAAAGGGTTGACAGGAATTTACTTCATTTGTATTCTTGTTGGGTAACACAAAAAAGTAATAAAAACCTTCAAACTGGCGAAATAAAAATGTACCGAGTGAGTGACGGTGTACTTGGGTGTTACTTCGTGAAAACGAAAATTACTTGATTCTCTAAAATACGCGCCCGTGGCGTGCACTTAAGTCAACTCGGGTGTTACTTCGAATTGGTTGGATTGTAGTTAGACGCTGCATTGCTAAATGAAAGTAAACGCGGAATTTTGTTGCCCTTGTTTTGATGGTGAAATTTAGGAATTGGGGACATTGGTTTGTAAATTTGCCGTATCTTTTTCATTTATCAAATAATTCATGTTGGAGTGGAGTCTTTAGTTTATACTGCCAATCAATAATTCATGTAGAGAATTTTGTAGTCTTGTGAACTTAATCTCCAGCCCAACATGCATTTTGCTGCACAGCATTGGAGTTGGAGCCATGCATTTAACTCTAGACAACAGGCGGCTCAAATTTGGACACAATGATAGTGCAACCCCCAATGCTCATTGAAAATAACTTACAAAGACTGCATGCATCATTGTACATGTGTATAGGGAAACCATGTTGTCTGCGTAATTTTGAATTTCGTATCCCATTGCTGAAAATCTGCAGAGGCACAAATCTTGCCACAATTAACGACCAATCTTGGACCGGAAATGTCTCATTTTGCATACAAGTGAAGCCTGCAGCCATCGTTCACCACTGGCCAAAGCTGCTAAACAAATTAATTTACTTAGTACAGAAAAGTTTTACATAGTAAAATTAGTTTACCAGCCAAAATCCCATGTGACTCGTATTGCTCGTGACTGGTTCATCACTGGGTTTTGCTTAGCGTGAAAGTTTTCTGGGCCCAGTTCATGTGGTACTTGGACGTAATGTGCAGTACAGTCGAACCCTGATAATAAGAGTACTGTTAATGCAACATCCTGCTTATAACGAGAAAAAATAGGTCCTGAGTCTGTTTTCCACTAATGATAATACAAGGTACCTGTTATAACGAGGTAAATTGTAAAGTTCCAAGGACCTTGTTATAAAGGTGTTTGACTGTATTCAGTTCAACTTTATGGAGTCCAAAAATGGCATCCTCGAGCATTTGTGCACTGCACAGACGACCACTGTGAAAGTGATGAAGCTGAGACCTAACCATTTTGGCTGGCACCAAGTGATTGTGGAACATGATTCTTAAACTTATGCTGTAGACAGGGGCCAATTTCACAGCGATGCTAAGCACAGAAATTTGCTCAGCATGAGAAGTCTTCCTTGGTAAATACAGGGTTACCAACCAAATTTTGATGTGAAGTAAATCGCTTGTGGCTGGCATTCAGCTGTAGTATGCTTAGCAAGAAAATCCCATGGCCTTTTGGCTGGTAACCTGTTTTAACTAAGCAAGACTTTTTGGTGCTAAGCAAATGTTTGTGCTTAGCAGCTCCGTGAAATTGGCCCTAGGTGGTAAAACAAAAGAGGGAGGTGGGTACATGAAGTTGTAAAGGTCAAGGGTTCACACTCTTGGCACTTGGCTATTAACCTGTGGGTCAGAGAATTTTGTTGAGGGTTTCGTAAAGTCTGCAAACTTCCTGCAGAACCCATAATGCAGCGAGTTGTACCTACTTGGATGAAACTGGTTTCGTTCGAAATTATTGCGGTTTGGCAAAAACAAATCAATATCCTTTCAGCCAGTTTTCAGCGAAACATTGCGCAATTTGAAATAACATGCTTGATCTGAGCTTTCTGGTAATGTCTTGGCTCCGACTTGTTCTCGATCTAGATTTGCTCTCACATTTAGCTTGTTTTGGAAAAAAATAAAACTTTAATGCATTTTGTTTTGCATGCTTGCATTTTGTGTGCAATGGGTAAGCTTTTACATACTCTGTAAAGTATAATAAACTTATGAATTACATTGTTAGTTGATCAGTCAGTACCCTTGTTTGTAATGCAGAAAAACAAAAGTAAGTGCTTAAAAAAGTTCAAAACTTGTTGAATTTGAAGTAGAAAAAGTGACCTTTCCAAAGGCTTGTATCCAAAAGATATATTGAAGATATTTACGAGGCGAGTTGACCCTGGCTACCGGGCTACATTGTGTATTGTGTAATATTGTGTAATTTCTACATGTGATAAGCCACTACATTAACAATGTATTAAAAACCCTGATTTTGGAAGAAAGTGAACAGTTGTCCTTGTGTTTGTATTGTTTTGCACATTTCCTAAATCACTTGGTTGTAAAGCGAATCTCTGCACAGTGAAAGCAGAGTTTTTTCTTTTGACTGAACGTTATGGCAGTGATTTGAAAGATGCCCCAGAATTTAAATTCTTGACTTTTTGTGTCATTTGTCGTGCCTGTATGTGTGTGTGTGTGTGTCCATGTACTTTGGATTTCAGAATAACGTGCTCGAACTGAACATTTCAGTTCAGTGAATTTTCCCCTATAAACGGACAATGAAAGAAAACTGCTTTTAAACAAATACAGCATGGACTAACTTAGACTACAATTGTTTATTTATAGAATTTCACGTCCTCCCAATCTGCACACTTCCGGGTTGAAAGCGTTGCAACATTCAGTAAGTTGCTTTCAAACACAGCTATTTACGTCGATTCGGGATTCGTCTGTTCTGTATATGTATCATCTAGTTGGCAAAGTATCCCCCGAGGGAAACATCACATCAACTTCTTGTGCAAATTATATCACCCAGAATTTATTTTCTTACATGCTTTCAATTTTTGTAAATGTTTTCCTTAAAAGGTTTAATGATGGTGCACACATGCTGCAGAGGATGGTATTTTGTTCGTCTTTTATGGTTCTTGGAAAGAAGCTGTTTTCAAATGCTCTGGTGCGAGTACGAATTTGTTTATACAGTCGACTCTCGTTAATACGAGGTCCTCCGGACTTACGCAAATATCTCGTATTATCCGGGCTCTCGTCCTATCCGGGCTGCAGGTTTTCCCCTTAATTGTGTATAAATGTGATGCGTGGATAGGCCCCAAACACGATGTAAACGCCACGCACATCGTGTCGATAAAATTGTATTGCTTTGGGTTTCCTACAGTTGCCCTTGTATTTGGAGTCAAATAAGTGTATGCTGGTGTGTCCAACAGTCCTTTTATTATCCTAAACATCATGGTTAATCTATTGGCTCTTCTCCGTGTCTCTAGGGGAGCCCAGTCAAGCCTCTGAAGTAGATTTGTGACTGTTCCCGTTGTTTGACTATATTCACTGAAGATGAACCTTGCGGCTTGCCTCTGTACTTGTTCCAAGCAGTGAATATCACACTGTAGATGTGGATCCCAGGCAGATGAAGAATATTCTAATAATGGTCGAACCAGAGGAATATGCAGATTTTTTCACCTCGGTGCTGCAGTTCCACATGTTTCTCCTTAGAATCCCCAGTATCTTCCGTGCTTTTTTACATGTTTCTGTTGTGTGTTTCTTCAAAGACAATGAATCTGTGATGTACACCCCGAGATACTTTTGACTATCAACGCTTTCTAGAACCCTTCCACAAAAGTTATAGATTGTTGTTAATGGTTTCCCAAGTCCAATTGAAATTATACTACATTTCGAAGTGTTGAATTTCATTTTCCATGTTGACTGCTAAGATTCCAAGCTATAAAGATGTTGAAGCTGGGTCTTGTCTGTGCTGTATGTAAGACAATCATCGGCAAAAAGCCGGACTTTTGAAGACAGATTCTGCAGCAGATCATATATAAAGCAAAAATAGGAGGGGTCCAAGAACAGATCCTTGAGGAACTTCAGATGTTACAGGGGCAAGTGCTGAAGATTTCCCTTTAACTACCACCTGATGAGTACGCCCAACCAGAAATTGTTCTGTACCCATTGAAGCAAAGGACCCACTATACCATGATGTTGAAGCTTAGGAGCAATGTGAAACTTTGTCGAAAGCTTTTGAGAAATCCAGGACCACTACATCCACTGTCTGCCTGTTGTCAATGGCTTGTCCGATGTCATGCGGTGTGATAAGTTGGGTTTCTGTATACTTGTAGATCTTGAGTGGAATCCATGTTGACAATCTGTGAGAATCTTATATTAACAAAATGTATCAAGATGTTTCATTATATGACTAAGAATTACATGCTCGAGAACCTTACATGTGGCAGAGGTAAGAGACACCGGCCGATAATTTGCTGGTTCGGACCGTACCCCTGCCTTAAAGACTGCAGTGACATTGGCCGTCTTCCAAGCAGTTGGTAGCATCCCACTATCGACTGAACTCTGAAACAGATCCTGGAGGATAGGGGCCAAAGGTTTTGCTGCTAGTTTGAGTAACCAAGGTGGTACCTCATCTGGTCCCAATGCTTTAGTTGAAACTAATTCAGTGAGTTGTTTTTCAACACCCTTGACAGTGATCTGTAGTTTTGGTATATGAGTCCCCCTCTAATCCAGCAATATCTTTTTCGGATACGGAGGTGAAAACACTCTGGAACTGATGGTTGAGAGCCTCAGCTTTGGCCTTGCTGTCACTTAAGATGTTTCCATGGACTGTCAGGTCAGAAACTCCTACATTTTCCTTTTGAAAGCTCTTTATATATGACCAGAAATCTTTGGGGTTTGTTTTGAAGTTTTCCTGAAGGTATGAATATTGATGTACGCATGTCTTGCCTTGCGAAGACTGTTTTTCATATCTTTGCGAGCTTGTTTGAAGACCATCCAGTCCTGTTCCTTACTTGATCTTTTCACCTTTTTATAAAGACGCCTCTTCCTTTTGTATTCCTTTTGTATTTTGGGGAGAAATGCCCCCCCCCCCCCACTTTTGACAGTTCAGCGTAAAGAAAAACAGAGAAAAGGGCAGCAGCCGGCCGGTGTCATATGAAAATCAGACTCCTATGAAAAAACCGGACTCCCTTTCCCTATTATTATTAGAAGAGTTAGGCTCATCTTTACAATCACTCTCTCACCGAAGATCTGTTCCTATCTCTGTTCTGCAGATATTTTCATGGTAAATGTTCCACCGGCTTGACCGGCTTGTCCAGCTTCGTTCCTCCAGTCACAGGGTGTTTGAGCGGGAAACTCGGCTTTCCGCCTGTTCCCACCAATAGGCCCCTAGCCTATACTCTAGCTGTCCCTAGATAGATGTAGAACGAAAAGCTGTGCCAATAGCTATTCCCCTTCGTTCTGTATCTGTGGAACTCTGCCTGGTACATGTTTTTCTTCATCTTATGATCTCTCTTACTCAAACACTTGCTAGTCAGAGCTTTGCAAAAGGTGGCTCTCCACAATTGAATATCAGAAATTCAGAATTAATAAATAAATGAATAAATAACGAAAGAAAGAAAAAAGGAGGGAGAAACATTAAGTATGTAATGTACTTAAATCCTTGCCAATTTTTGTTGGAGGTGTCATTTAGTGCAATTAATTTAGTGCGGAGCACTAAGTCTTCGTTTTTCTCCATTGTGAACTACAGAAAACACTTCGGTTGGTCGCATCTTTTACCTATCAAATGTTTGGATGGGATGCTAGTCCATCGCAGATTACTCCCCAGCTAATGCCGGTACCTATTTATACTCCTGGGTGGAGAGAGGCAAGTGGGGATGAAGTGGCTTGCCCAAGAACACATGGCTAGTAGCTGGATTCGAACCCCTGACCCTCTGGTCATAAGTCACAAATCCTAACCACTAGATCACGCACCCAGTCATGTAAACGGGTGCAATCGTGGACCTCCCATTGTTCCTCTTTTGTTTATACTCTTAACTTTTTCGGAAGGCCTCCCATTGGTTTTGTACACGAAAGTGAACAGTTGTCCTTGTTTTTGTATTACTTGTTTTGTACATTTTCTGAATCACAGATGCATTCCGAGTATATGTTTAAAAGAGTGGTTTGGTAAATGACCATGGGCGGCGATCCGGGGGGGGGGGGGGACGGGGGGACACGTCCCCCCCCCCCCCCCCCCCCCAATATTTTTTGTGGGGGGGGGGGGCGGCTATGGCAGTGTCCCCCCCCCCAAAAAAAATATTTTGCCATGGGTCATTGACTTTTACATGCTCCAGAATGCACCAAAACACACAAACATCAGCACACATTTCAAAAATTTCCCAGGAGACGACAAATACACAATTTCAGATTACATGATCTCTTCAATCACAGTTGAACTGGTTGTGCGTTCTTCCGAAAAAGTATTGGTCAGGGATGGGTATGTAATCTCCAATATTTGTTGTTCGTATTACTTTATTGGTGAACGACTGGTCTGGTAAGCCATCCTGGGAACGAACAGGGCATAATGTATACTATAAAGTTTTATAGAATTCGTCGACAGAACGGAAACCAGACGTAATGCATTCGGCAGGTTTGAACTAAACCCAAGAGGTAAGTATAAAGTTTGGTAAGCACTTATCCAGAACCACCAAAATGACATCGTCGCGCGCATCGCGCCTTGTGCCCATTTAATAAGGCCTTGTACCTATTCAATAAGGCCCAGTGCATTTTCAGTAATACATGACGATGTCATTTTGGTGGTTCTGGATAAGTGCTTACCATAAAGTTTATCTATTTATAGCATCCCCATAGTACTTCGTCCATGGTTGATGACAATAAAACAAATTAAACAAATACAATAAGGGTGACGCCATTGCACAACTATAGCGCATCGAAGTTGTAATAGTTGTGCGCTTTTTTCCTCCGTCCCCCATCCCCAACCTTGACGAGAAATCGCCGCCGCTGTAAATGACACTGATCCAGGCTTTCAAATATTTCTACTGTTTTCTTGAAATTTCTATTTTTTTCCTACTTGTTCTTACTTGTTTGTCCAATAACTCTGAACATGAAATCTAATTGAATATTTTTCACAACAATGTTACACACTGTCGTATGAAAGCCACAAGGGTTTGGATGCAGGAGTAGGCCTACTGTAACTCCCAAGAGCTTAGCTGAGGATAGAGCACTTGTATACATGTATGCCGTGCTTTAAACATTTCAATTCAATGGAATTCCCCTACAAATGAACTATAATGGAGGAAAACTACTTTTAAACAAATAATGCACTGTCTTCCTTTTGACGAATTTCACATTAGCCTAGTCTGTGCACGCGCGAGCTGCAAGCGAGGCTCTCAGTGATAATCAAATATTTTATTAATATTTAAGTTCGTGCCTAAATGAATCACGCCATATAAATGACAGAGCAGCGCACGTTTAGCATATAGTAAGGCAGGGGCGGATCCAGGATTTTTTGCAGGGGGGTTCTGAAATTTGCCCAGAAAGGTGACTCCAAAAATGTTTCGTCTGCGAAAAACATTTGCGGGGGAGGGGGTGGGGGTGGGGAGGAGGGGGTGGGGGTGGGGGAGGGGGTAGGGGATAGGGGGGGGGGGGGGGGGCTGAGACACTTTCTCACCGTTGGTGGCGCATTTAACCTCTTTGTTTTATTCCTACCCATAGACAAAATGCTTTGCAACTTCAGGCATTGGTCCCCCGGGGGAGGGGGGGGTTTCGACCCCCCGATCCGCGCCTGTAAGGTGTTTACTTTGCACTGAGTTCCTCGCTTTCAAACCCTGAAGTGCTAGTTTCGTTAATTCGAGATTAAAGCTCATAGCGTATATGATGCTGACTAATTAGGAATTCAATTTAAGATGTCATTTTTCGAGGAGCCACACCCCCAGTGCGCTATAACTTGTACAAAAGCAGTGCTTGTTGTAGTCGAAAGTTCAGTCTGACTTCACGTCATCATTGCCAGGGGCGGATCTAGGTTTTAACTAAGGGGGGGGGGGGGTTACCTGAGGTGATTGGCCTACACACCCCAGCGTGCCGAAGGCACGCCTTGCTAGGGGGGTCCGGGGCATTAAACCCGTAAAGCATGCCCCCCGGAAAAATTTCACTGGGCAGCCCAAGGGGGGGGGGGGGGGGGTTTAAACCCCCAAAACACCCCCCCCCCGTAGATCCGCCACTGATTGCCATCATTTTCCTTGAAAGAAAGAAAGAAAGAAAGAAACACGCGATTCCTCGACTGTGGATTCAACTTTCAAGTTGTTTCCCGAAATCTGGGATTCAAGTTCTGTTTCTCAAAAAACCTCTCGTTTTTTCCCTTTCTATCCACTGGAAGCTTGATGAAGGTGTGAGTTCATTTTTGTGCAGGTGTCACTGTCTCTCAATAACTCTGGTAGGCCCTCTCGGGTTATGCCATGAACTATACGTTCCGCACTGGAAAATATGCTCCGCAGGCGGGCGCATGGGTTTCCCTTATCATGAGTCATTTTCTGACCTACTGTTGAGGGTGAAACGAGGTTCTTGACATGTTTTGAAAAGGAATTCTTACAAAACCTTCCAAGCAATTCAGTATAATTTGGGATTTTCCTCCACCAACGAATACTGCGAAGTTTGGCACAAAACTTGAACTTCCCAAGGAAGCATACTTCTTTTTCTTTATGTACTACAAAACTTTACAATAATGAAATCGATCCGCTGTCATAATTTGTTTCCTGGTAAAATATTGGGGAAATCCAAATTGTTCAAAATTACACAAGTGGCCAACAATTAAAGGTGGTTGCCAATTAAACGGCTCCCGATTTTGTTTTAGTTGAAGTGAAATTCCATATTGATGGGAATGCAATGATGTCGGTCATTGTTGGCAAAAGTTTCAGTGTCATCATTCATAGCTGATTGATTTATACTTGAAAGTTGCTGGAACCATAGAGCACTTGCTCTATGCTGGAACTGTTTTACATTTACTAGTTTTAGTCCTGAAGTTAAAATGGGCGGGGCGTCATGCACCATTCCCTTTAACCGCACCCTCTCCATGACTGACGATGGCCACACCAATGTCCAGTATACAGGTCCTGAAATTTCTCTTTCGTTCTTTTCATTGTTATTCCCCTAAAAAACTGTTTTTCCTTTTATTTGTCAGTACCGGTAGTGTACACGATTGGTAATCCTCCAATTTTTTTTTACTGAATTATTACGAAATACCTTACTAGACTTTAAAGTAGTCTGACTCTCAATCATCCTGTAAAATGATGGCACCAGGTGTGCTGTCGTCAAGAAAGTGTAAATTTATATCGTTTGCCAACGATTGTTCGGCCGAACAATCGTTGGAAAACGGTCATCTATTGATGACCGAATGTATTTAATCCGCGAAGTTTACTGAAGCGACTCGTTGTAACCAGTGCATGCAGTGTCTTGGACGCGTACGTTCCGCTCGGCCGCGCCCTCGGCCTCTGTATATGTTATATCCCATTTACACAAAAAAATGAGCTTATTTAACAAATGCCGCCCGACGGTTGAAAACGAACGTCCTTTTTCACTCGTTTTTTTCGCCATCCAAGAACGCAAAACTTTGAACAGGTCAGTGGAACGATATTTCCTATAAAATACTAACCCCCAAATCCGCCCATTTCTGAAAATTGCAACAATGACCAATCATTGTCAATTTATCAAATGGACAAACGCATTCAAGTTGCCCCTCTTCAGTATCTCCATGGTATATTAATATATTTGACTTTTATGACGCAGATTTAAAGAAATTTGAAAGTCCTCTTTTTTCCTCACAAACAATTTGAAGGCCAGCCACTGCTTTTGATCGATCAAGCATAAAACTGTGATACTTTTTTAAAGAAATGGCCGCACACATGCAAAATATATTATGACGTTGCCATATATACCTTTTATATACCTTTTATATACCCGCATAATTTCCCAAAAAATCATGCAAGGCAGTCTGTTTACTGTACATTATACCCCCCTTTAAGTTAACACCAACTGCACTCGCCAAATCAAAGAGCTACGCCTACACTGGATTTTCACTCGAAGATGAATGGCCGCCGTTGGATTTGTACTGGGTGAAACAGCAGCAAGGTGTGGGCTCGGGCGCGGCGGGGACCTTCTTCGCAGGATTTATGCTGTTTTTTCCTTTGGAAGATACACGCGTGGTCTTCTCCTTAGGAATATAACTGCGGTTTCTTCAAGATGAGAGACCGCCTTGGATCGTTTAAACGGGTAATAATACATGTATTATTGTGCTTGTATCGAAACGAATGTTTTTCAATTGCCACACGTAGTCTGTGCAAAAGTCAATGTGTGCAGCAATAGCTGTGTACATGTATGTGGACGTACTGTACAATGTACATTGTACATCATACAAATGTAAAGTGACAAATATTGGCGATTGTGTAGTGTAATGTTAGGGCCCCTCTTTAGTTTTGATCAAATTAGTTTTCAAGCATATTTTCTCATTCCAAAATGACTTTTTCAACCCAGAAGTAGACTTCTTTTATTAATTCTATTGACATATATTTTTGTAATTTTGAACAGTATTTTTACGGTAGAAAATGCATTTTTTTAATGCGCTTTTATCATGGCAGTTGCCATGCAAATCAACACGGTTTTGCATGTTTACTGTGCGTCGCAGCGATCGCCATCTTTATTTTCGCGTTGCGTTTTGTCGTCTTCATCGTCGCTTTACCCCAAAATTTCCCTGAGAAACTAAAACCCTGCCCTTTAATTTTATCTATACATGATCATGTGTACCTGTTGGTTTGTAATGTCGCTATTTAGTATGGCAATTCCATAACCTAAAAGTGGATTTTGTTTACCTGCATAAGTGCATACATATTCTTGGCACCATCTCTCTGCCAACAGTTTAATGGTCGATCTCTCCCGAAGGGTACAAAATATTCCTCAGGAAAGGAGATATTTGCGGCTCAAAATCTTCTGGAAATAGATGGCCTTTTAAACTGTTGGCAGAGATGGTGCCAAGAATATTTATGCATGTACATTTTGTAAATTGTTATTTTTAATTCTCAAATTCTAACATAGTCCTCCCCTGCAGTTTCGTGCACTAGGACACATGTATCATGGCGTCCTATTCCACGAGGTCACGTAACAAACTCACACACTCCATATAATATTATAGGCAGTGTCTACATTGGGTGAAGTTGCTTGAGCCCATTCGTCCATTGGCCAATTTAAATGTCGAGTATAAGAAATCTTTAATATCCCATTATGTTTTTCTGATTTTCTTCAATTATTTTTTCCTACTACTGTACTATATTCTTTCTTTACAAAATACCTTGTAAGCCTACTGTCTGTGTCTGTCCGATTGTGTCTGTCTTTTTGTGTTGTCCTATAAACGATAGCCATCCCAAAATGTTTATCTCTAGCCATTCAAAAATGTTGAATTTGTTTATAAGTCAATAGTCCAAAAGTTCAATTGCTAGTTTTGACCCCCCATAAAAAAAACCCAAAACATACAAACAAAACATAAAAATGTATCAAATTAATTTCCAAACATTTCTGAACTTATGCCCTTATAAAAAAAACTACTTACATTGTACCACCCAAATTGTTTTTAGTCGGTTACAAGTTGGTGCATAAAACCAAACTCCAACAACAGATAGTGATCAGCAAATGGAATTATTCATCGCATAATGGCAGTCGACCCATAAAGATTGTATCATGTTTGTTAAGAGGTTGTTGCCTTTCAGAGTAAAATAATCCAGATTAAAATTGGTTGAATATGATTTATTTTGGTCACAAACTTGTATTTTCTTTTACACTAGTCCACTGTACATGTACTACAGACGATTTTATACCTGTACATGTATTGATGTATACATTAACTTAACCCTAACCTTCCCTAACCTGCCAAAATCAAATGCCCCTTTGTGTTGAATTTTGTGTGATTGGGTACTGTAGAGCCTTGGCACCATCACTTTGCATGGGACTTGATGCCCTGATTTTGTCTAAGTACAAAGAATGTGCCATTGGTTTACTACACAGTGTTGGAGTTTGTGTGGTTTGGGAAGGATTCTAGTAAAAAGGCTTGGGCTGTTAGGGTTTTAAAGCCCATTTCACATGACCTTTAGAAACACGGGTCCCGTGCGATGAAATCGCATTCGCATCGATGTCACAAATGCACAGTTTACGTGCTGTGTGAAAGTGTATCCCTGTCACCAGGTTCGTGACAGGGATCATGACCTCCAAAATTTCGCATCGATGCGACATCCGTGCGACAATCACCGAGATTGGTCGTGTGAATGTATCGTTGCAATTTTCGCAGGGATACTGTGCAGTGAAATCACCTTTACGCATGCGCAGTTTGCTGTTGCTTTACACTAAAATTTAACATGACTTTTTAAACACAAGTTTCTTCAGTTCTGATTGGTCAGTTGCTGCGTAATGAGATTTGTGTAGGAGAACAGTAGATTCTCTGTAATAACACTTATTGGTGTTATTGTACAGCAAATATGTTACTTATTTTAACAAAGTGGTCTGGTTAATTTACATCGACCTCTTTGTACAAATTGACGTTAAAACACGAAAACTACCGACGCGTGATATTTTCTAGGTCACAGTACTGTAATTTTACGTCTTAAATCTGTTAAAACTAAAATATGGTTATTGTTTGGTTATTTTTAAGGGAAAAACCTGTTTACATGTATTTTACAGATTTTTTTTACAGTGCGGGAAAATCACTGGTACCCTATAAATTTCATCATCGCAGTACCAACGATACACGTGTAGCCAAATTTGACCCACACATACAAATGTATGCAAATACTGCAAATCAAGGGACATTCACTATTGGACTGTGTTGTATCGTGTGAAAGCCTGCGATGAAATCGTAGGCATCTTTGGGTGTCAGAGTAGTCAGACACCCGGCAGGCAACAGAAAAATGTCACAGTTGGATTCTGTTGGATTTAGCAGGCAAGTCATTTTTTTTTTTAGTTACCCAAACAACTTGGCATGTTGGACTGTTTTGTACGGCGTCGGATTGAGCAGGAAACTCATATGAGTCACTGTTGGACTCTGTTGGATTTACAATGTACATTGTAGCAGGATATTCCTGGTGAACCATTAGGGGGTTTTAAAAAAACTTTCTTTTGCCTCAAAAATCCAGTGTACATGTACATATGTATGATCATGGAGGAATAACAAAATGTATTCCTTCATGCCTGGTATGATGTACATGTACAATGTACATACGTGTACATGTAGTAATGAAGCAGTGTTTATACTTTAGGCCAACATTTTTTGTTGTCCTCCACACCCCTTCGCCAGTGGGGGGCGGGCGGGCGGGCGGAATTATTATTATTATTATTATTAATATTATTATTATTTTTTTTTTTACATTCTCCGGAAGTCCAACTTCAAACCATACACAAAGTAAAACAAACACACAAATGTTGTTAGGCCGATAAACAGTTTAATATACATGTACGTAATACGGCTGCCACTTCAGCGATGGCCGCCGGGTCCTGCACTCCATTCGAACAACACATACCGTAGCCCTAAGGCTGACACTGTCTCCTGGGGCTAATAATGTTGCTCTATGGACCACTTTTAGGTGTACACGACCTTTCTGTGTTTCAGCTGTATTTGAGCTGGCTCAACCATGTCAACATTCGACCAAAAAACCTCACGAAGTTTCGATGTGGTGGCCACACTGCACATGTCCATACAATCAAACAAGACTTTTACACCCAGTTTGCAATGAATGCTGAGCGTGTATTAAAGACGCCATCTTGGCTTTCCCTGTGCATACACGTTCAGTCGATGCATTTTTTTGTTTGAATATTTATTATTTAATCGTTTGTGTAAATATACAACAAAAAAATTCCAAACTACAACAAAAAAATTCCAAACTAAATATTAAAATATGTGACCTGCTCCAGAAAAAGGTGATATAAGTCGTGCTATGCATTTATGTGTAATGGCCCTTTCAATGTTGAGAGGGTGAAATTTTTCGTCAAAATTCATTTTTTGTTTTTTGTCTTTAATTTTAAATTAAATGACATCTTAAATATGTAAAGTTCAGGTTTGGTGCACAACAATGTTGATTTCAGTGAATAATTTGAAAAAATAACCTTTTTAGAGTGCATTGTTCCATTGCATTTTATTAGAACTAGCTATTTCAAAGCCTGTTTTCTCTGTTGGGCAATTTGAACTCCATAGAACTAATTAATCTGCAAAAACGCGATATCTCTAGAATGGAAAGGGCTTTGGAGCTCTATCGTGTACCAAATGACATGAATGAAAGCTTACATTACAGGCTTTCCAAACATATATTAAACTCATTTTTCATATTTTGTGACATACACATGTAATATACCTTTTTCCAGAGCGGGTCACTAGTGATTAACCCTAACAGTCCTGAATCCTCCAATTTCAATAAGATTTTCCACACACCCTAGGGAGTTGGGGTTAAAGAATATAATTAGAAAAATTTTGAAATTTTATTTTTTCATAAGTTTATTTCTCAAAAAGCGATTTTCATAACATTTTAGCCTCGTGTGTTATACATGTGTGCACTGTGGCCACTCCTTGGGATTTTTCCCAAGATCTTGGGAACTTTGGTGGGAAAAATATGGATTGCACATGCGCAAAGTGCTTATTCCGATGCTCTTTGCACAGTGTTTTCCCATCGCCTTGGGAATTCTTGGGAATTTTTCTAGTTGAATCTTGGGAATTTGAAATTTGATGAGTGGCCACGCTCATTTGTGTATTTCTGTACCGCGTGTATTTCCATCGAGATATTTATTGTGCGAAGTCACACACTGATACTAGAATATGAACTTTCAAACTCTGCAGTAAAAGGTACATGTGGGGTCGTGTTTGTGCATTACAAATAACAAAATAAAGATGAAAACGAGATTGGAACGAATCAACCAGCGAAATCAATTCGAGTTTTGGGATAAAATTTAAATAATATATATTTTGAAGAAAAAAACACCTTTTTTGGCGCGGGCCAAAAAGTAGGGGCGGGCGGTCGAGGACAACCAAACAATTTTTTGTTTGGCCTTATGGGATGCAACATGTACACACAATACCAAACCTGTGAAAGTTTGAGCTCAATCTGTCAACCAAATCATGAGAAAATAGTGAAATACCATTCTGTTATGACAATGATTTGTGTGCATGTTCATACAGTATGGGCTTGTTTCAATTGTTGAAGCCACAGCATTTTTGAAGGTCGTCAGATACAATTTTCTCAAAGCTGATAGCATTTCAAGGGGAAATGTTTTCTCAGGAGGATTTGTGCTAGTACCACCTTATAATGCCTCCTATCTCCAAGAGTGATTATGTAAAGCAAAGTACATTGTACATGTACATTGTACCTGCCAAACGTAAAAAATAATGTGATACTTATGGGAAATAACACAGGTCGGGTGTATAAACAGGGACACCAAAAAATGTCACACTTCGGGACCCCAAATTTATGGAATGACCCACCTTTAAAATAAAGCAGTTTGAAAATTTGTGCAAAAAACAACAACAATGTGTTGTAGAACTTGGACAGTACATGTACAATATTTAAAGTCAGTTCTAAATGAAAATGAATTAAACCGCTGCAAACTGCTAACTGACTGGATTGACCCGATGTACACAAATTTAAAACAAAATATGCTCGCCTAATGTTCCAAATTTAAGCAAGTTTTTTTCTCAAAGGCAAAAATTGTCATTCTAGTTTTTTTTCTTCTAAATGGTACATGCTGGGTGGAATAACTTTGCAGAATGTTTGGTTTAGAGTTTTACAAAAATGTACATGTACAATGTACATGTACTACGGATTCAAAAACAGGGTGTCCAAATTTGCTGTCAATTGAAAAATGGGGTGTCCAAACTAATGTACATTTTTGTACATATGTACATGTACTGTAGTTTTTGGTTTTACTGACTTTGACATACAATATGACAATTAAAACTGGGTTCCAAAATGTCCATAAATCAAAACAGGGTGTTCAAAGGACACTCTGACACCCCTGTGGCTAAAAGCATGGTTTGGTCTCTTCATCAGTACGTTACAAATTTAGTTTGATTTTGCATAGTGGGTGGTTGGCAGTGCTAGAGAGCCTTAATAGATTGTGAGATGTGATGCAGACATGTACATGTACCTGCACAAATTTGATGCAATGCAAATAAAAATACTGGTAAGTAAAACAATGGATACTTCATGTACATGTATAGGCCTACACGTATGCATGAATTAACATGTACATGTATCCATTGTGTACGTACACGTACACATGTACATGTGTATACATTGTACATGTGCAGGTCTGTACTTCTACATGTATGTACATGTATTCTACATGTACATGTAAATGTGTACTGTACACGTAATGTACATGTACATGTACCTCCATAAAAAATCTAATGACCTGTAAAAAAACAACTGGATCAGATTTATGAGGCACGAAGCAATTGTGACCCACTCTGCAAAAAGGGCAATTATGTTACAAAATTTGAAAATAGTGTTTTATATACATAGCTCAAAAGGCCATTTTATGAGCTTTTATATGGTATATGTCTGAGGCCTGTAGCATTTTACATTTGCGAGATATTTGGAAATTTGCATGTTTGTTTTCAGGAATTTCTTTAAATTACTTAAGGAGAAACAAGCCATTTAAAAAAACAAAAAGCAAAGCAAAAGGTTCAAGCACTCGATACAAAACACATTCTTTTTCAAACTTTATTCACTGAAATCAAAGATTTTGGTTATGAACTAGAATAATAGGGGAGATGGGGGTTAGTTGGAACAAGGGGGTAAGTTGAAACATTGAGATTTTCTTTCACAGCTAGAATTAATTTTATGAAATGCTGCCCTCTAGAGGTGTCGCATAGCAACAGCCATCCACCATATTGCCTGCAGCACCAGTGCCCCAATAGTACTCATGTGGGAAAGGTAAGTTTGTTTTTTCACCTTCTGAGTAAATTTTTCACAATTCACAAAATTCGTACTATCTTACTTATTATAAATAATTGTGACTAGTGTCTGAGTATTTTAGGCTCTAGTACTAAGCTACAAAATAAGGTTAAAAAGATGTGTTATTGTTGTCCCTCTTTTGCGTAGTAAGCTAAAAATTTGGAACATTTCGATGGGGCTAGTTGGAACATGTTCCAACAAACCCCCACATAATGAATGAAGTGCCCTTTGAATAAAAGTTCTACATGTACTCTAGTTTCATGTATGAAGGAAGTGCCTTTTAGATGAATGTTTTAATCTATTTTCTTACTTTTTGTGCACCATAAAGTTAGCTGTAGGCCCACTGCAAATAATAAATGTAGACCTACATGTAGATCTGTTGTAACAATATTTAAATGAGGAAAACATAAAATATTGGCTATTCTTATAACTGTAGCCCTATTGCTCATTTTATTTTGTACCTAGGCCCGCAGGGCTCGAAATTACCAAAAAAATGTACTTGCGCTTTGCGCAAGTTGGCATTTAAAACAACTTGCGCTAACAAAATTTAACTTGCACTAATTTTTGTAATTCAATGTATGTATGACATATGAAATAAAGGCAAAGCTTCGGATGCCGGCCGCTTACTTTTGAAGAAAGAGAGCAGACTTTTCTGCTTCGGTGGTGAACGTTTCATGATGATCGGAAACCCCAAAATGCAAGAAAAAAATGTCACAAAATATCTCACTTCTCCGTCATTTAAAAGCCGATCAGTTCGCGAAACGATGTCAACAACGTTTACGTGTAAAATCCCCGCTCCACGCAACGCACGCTCGCACCCGGCGGTTTCAGCTACATTTAACGACTGACTTGTATGAATGGGAGCGAGGTTACACATCGCCCAGCAGCATGTCTGGTCCCCAACGCAAGACATGCATAAAAAGGCAATGATGTACTGTACGTGCAGTCTGCACCGTTCTATGTACATTAACATTGCACGGATTTCGTTCCGATCTGCATGCAGGGATTGTGCGAGCGCTATGATCATGAGTAGCTGCTGGGCCGGGACAGACAGACAGAAAAGCTACAGTAAAACATGTTTGTTAAATTTATTGTTTTAATCAAATCATACAGGTTATCATTGTAAAATATCAGTAGACAAAAACCGTTACTTTTCCAACTTGCGCAAAACGCAAGCTTGAGTCGAGGATAACTTGCGTTCGGGTATTTTTCACTTGCGTTGCGCAAGCACTACAATGGTAATTTCGAGCCTAGGCCTCTAGATTCATCTGTTGTATGCCTACAATATTTCAATGAGAAAAAACCTAGAATGTTGGCTATTCCTGTGTTTTACTCATCTTCCTTTTGGACAACCCTTTTAACAGATCTTTCTTTTTGTTCCTCTTCAGCAATCAAGATGCCGCGGAACTATAAACGCAAAACTACATGTGGCCAGACCCCACCAGATGTTATGGAGCGAGCTGTGCGAGAAGTGCTAGTCAATCGAAGAATACCATGTTCCAACTTAAGTTGCAACACATGACATAGTCGTGTTCAAGGTGGATTATTTAAGTAACCATCAACAAGTCTAAGAATTTTAAAGGCTACATTTGTAACACACATGTACATGTATACATGCATAAACTGGTATAGTTATTGTTTCTTGAATATAATCTGTTTGTCTTATATAGACGTTTTTGTGAAAATCGTTCCAACTAACCCCATCTCCCCTATACATTGTAGGTATCAAATATGCAAAAAAATTCCCTCCCCTAAAAATCACTTGTTTGAAGAATTGTTGACCCCCTTCACATACATTTTTTTGTAAAACAGCCCATTACGCATAAAACAGCCCATTACGCATAAAACAGCCCATTACGCATAAAACAGCCATTATGCATAAAACAGCCATTATGCATAAAACAGCCCATTACGCATAAAAGCCGACAGCGACTTACATGTGGGTCTGTCCACACTAAATGATACATCTGTGTGACATTTAGAATGAATTTCCAACTGTAAAATGTTCACCCTTTTTTTTGCTTGCACATACATGTATCTTCCATCTACATGTACATATATGCTCGTTAGTCCAGAAAGATCAAAATAACTTGAGCAATATTTAAGAAGTTATCGAAGGTTAATCTTTAAGATGTAACGTTTGTCACATGGACAGACACTTTTCTTTCCCTAACCATAACTCAAAGCAAGACGAACAATTTCAGTAAATTGTTGTTTTAGTATAATTAAGTACTCTCAATGTTAATATTTTTGGTAACTTTCAAAGCAACTATATTCTTTCTTAAGAATTTATAGGGAGGAGGAGACCATGAAAATAACGTACGTCACTGGGACAGACAAGAAAGTATCAAATTATTATTTTTTTGATTGATAAAGACCTTTTTAACAATGCGGCTGTCAATCATTCTCTGGAAAGGCTTTTTTAGAGTTGAGATTTTATTTTGGCATTTTTCTCTTTCAAAGACCCTGAAAGCTTTATATGAAAATTGAGGGAAACGGAAATAGATTTCCAAACATCGTAGATTCTTTGTAAATATAAATGGAGGGTAGATTGCGCAAATGCAAGGTCCCACTTTTGAAATCTGAGTTCAGTTTAAACGTTTATGAAAATTTATAAACGGATTTGAATTTAGTTTTTGTTAAACGTTTGAACGTGTAAACGTCACATCCTTAGCCCATTGAGATGACTTTTCATTGCAACACATTGGATTACGTTAGGTTTGGAACTGTTATTAGGTTTGGAACCGGATTTTGAAATCTCCAATTTCTCCCACCATTGGGAAATTTACAAATGTACCATTCAATTATAAACTTTTGTACTTCCCACCTGCGCCGCGCCAAGGTACATTGTACCGAGTTACATGTACATTTATACATTGTACACATACATTTGTACATGAATCTGCAAGTTTTGGCATGTTACATTCTATTATCTATCATCTATCGTATGTATGTCTTCACTCCTACATTGTACATGTACAATGTACATACATCAGGCAGATGGATACATGTATGTACCAGCACAACATTTTCCCACAATGCATTCTAGCTGTCCGCTGTGATCACCATTGTGGGTATTTTAAAGACGTAAACAGACCAGGAAGGGGACCATTGTGTGCCTTGTAGAGTGCAGGGCTAAGTGCAATTTATGGCAGATAATGGCTTACAGCTTCAAGCCATGTAACATGGTAGGCAAAATATAAAGAAAAAAAAGACCCATGTTTATATTAGTGTCAAGCCATTATCAAAAAAGGATGCAGGAGGCTTTTTTTTTACTACAAATTTAATTTTTTTTTAGAGCAGGCCAGACAATATCTTCCAAGGTGGTCGCCCCCCCCCCCCCCCTTCATGTTTTTCAAGATGGCTTTCTCCGACATAAAATGTACAATGTTCCCCAAATCAATTGAAAATATAGACCATGAAAATATAGACCCTACATGTATACATGTACATGTACAATATATTCAAATGTGCCTGGTGGTTTGCGCACATATCGTGTTTTGCATAAATTTGGTTAAGGAGTGACATCAAAGGTCACATAATTCAAAGGCAATCTGACTTGCGATGTCACTCTTAAACCAGATGTTATGCAAAACATGATGCGTGTACGTACGTAACAAAAAACAATAGTCTGGTTCCCTGACCTGAAGATTCCCTGATGTCTATATCTTGGGTCAGGTACATGTACAGTACCCACGGTTTAAAATAGATCATGATGTGCAGTATTAGTCCGAGTGACGTCAGTGGCATCATTCAAATTTAATTTTCTTGCAAAATCCGGTCGGCAAAATACTGCAAGAGTATGGCATGGACTTTCAAGTTCTTTTTATGTATAATTGTGAATTCAAATTCCAGGATCTGTACCGTAATGAGCCTGACAGACATTTTGTTATTGCGGACATTAACGTTAACAGCCGAATGTTACCGAAAACAAGTTCGGAAAACAGAATTATGCCCGTTTTCGTCACGTGACATTGGCGGCTACCGAACCTAATATTCATCAGAAATACATGTACATGTACAGTAGTTAAAATATTTTGATCTGGGAACCAGACTACAAAAAACAAAAACAAAGCCAGAGACGCTAAACATGTTTTTTTTTCTTTTTGGCCGAGCAAAAGAGCATTAACTACATGTACATCATGTATTGGATTGTAAGTCTAAATTGAGAGACTCACACATGCTTTTTCCACCAATACTCCATTTTCTTTTCTTCTAATGGAAGAATAGTGACCCAGAATGTGAAAGAAAGAGACCTGTCCCCGTGCAGTACTACAAAATGTACACGCATTGACATGTACACATATATGTAGACCTGTTTGTAGTTTTATTCGCAGCCATGCTGACCGTCACATATACATGTGTATGTACAATATACATTGTATATTACTGATTACTAAGATCTGTTAAACTCGTCCTTTTTCTTCCATAAGATAAAAACTCATAATTGGTTAATCCTTTGGTGTACCACAGGTTAGTAGTTTAAATTAGCTTGCCAAATTTTGCATGTTGGTGGGAGTCGACGGGCTAGAAATGTGCATTTACAATGTACTGTACGTGTAGTATAGGAATCGGGTAATGGATTGAAAAAAAACATGGGTATACCCGTCAAGGAAAGTCAATCCCAAAAATTTAATCTCGGAAATTGCTGTTCATATTGTTCGTAAAGGTCCGCTAATACATGTGTACTACCACAATGCAGCAAAATGCAAGTGTGTACAGTGAGCTTCTTACAAAATGTATATAGCTTTATGGTATAAATTGCATTTTCACTAGCGTCATAACCGTTAATCTGTTTTGTTTTTCCATGTACCCTGGTTTTCATTTTCAAAATGTCCCACAAATGACATTCAGAAACTTTTTCAGTGTCATGATTGAGAAATTACTACATAAGTAATATGTTAATTTCGTTACAGGTGCTTGATTCCATAATCTGGAACCAGTTCCTGACATTAGTGGTCGGGATGCACAGCCCTAGGACAGGCAGATTTTTACAGAAATCTTTGCTGCGAATGGACAAAGATGAACACCTTTATATGGTCATCAGTTAAATGTTGACAAACACAAATATTAACCCTAAGTTAGCATGCTGAATCAAACTCATCAGTGAACCAAAGATCTCTTATTCTAGCTGATGGATTCTTCCAGCTGATCAGTGGTGCGGGGTTCATATCTAGGCTGAATATTATAACCTTCTTTCCTTGGTTTTATTTATAGGGCGATGATGATGATGTGGGGCCGGATGATGTGTCCGTCAACGTTGAGAGCGAGAAGTACATGGATGAGTTCTTTGAACAGGTACGTTTGTACATGTAAAGCTCCTCAATTAAATATTTCATGTTGTTCAATGGTTCACAGAAATCAAAGTAGGAAAAATGCCATTGTTAAAGAGTCCTTAAACAAGGCCAAAAAATAAAACTAGTTGTGTTGCCCTCCGCGACTGACCCCAAAAGTTTAAAAAGTCTAGCATGTCTAGTCGCGTTTTTTAATTTTTTTGTTATTTTTAAAGGAATTTTCAAAATCTCACCTTTTCTACCACAAAATGAACAAGTTTTATTAAAATCATTGTCTTTAAATACAGCTATGAATAAGCCTATGATGGCACAATTGTGCATTTCACTTTTAAACAAGCTTACTCCTTGCCTCCTGACTTCCGAGTTACACGACAGGTACATGTAGTATCGTTTTGATGTTTTCATGGATAGCAAAACAAAATAAAAAATAGATAGACCGACCGACCGACCCTCTCTCCTGATTTTTTCCCATTTAAGGGCAACACATTTTTTGTGTGGTCCCAACGATGAATACAAAGAAATAAAGATTTTGATGTGTTTTATTAATTTATTGACTTGGGACAGTAGAAATCACAGAGTGTGGCCCCATCCACAAAAATACCCCTCTCTTGCTGTTTTAGCAAATGAGTATTCTACATATGTACAATGTACCTGTACATGTATGTATACATGTTTTTGCTAAAATAGAGTACTGAAGTGTAGCGTGTATTTCTGATTCATAAGAACATTGTACTTGTATGTCTCTAAAGACATTAGCACTTACAAGCAGTGCACGAACCAGAATTATGGCAATGATGTCAAACTGATATTCTAACAATGTACATTGTACATTTGTACATGTACATCCTATTGTAATTTTTTGTACTCGTATAGTTTCAAATGAAATACATGTACATGTATACTGCTGCAAACCACTTGCCCAAAACAAATAATTGATTAAAATAGCAGGGTGTAACATTTTAATCTTTCTGAAAGGCTTAACAAGAATAGATTAACAGATAAATTAACCCTAACTCCCTACATCATTTTTCCTACATGTGTACATGTAACCCCAAATCCTCCAATATCCTTCGATTCCAGAATCATCCAATGTTTGTTACTTGGGACCACTGCCTGATCCTGCAGAATCCTCCAGTGGGTTTTGGATTTAAACACCTCAGTAACCTCAATCCTCTGAAATTTTCCAACATCAGATTGGGCCTGATGACCTGGATCCTCCATTTTCCTCCAGAGGCAAAAATCCTCTAATGGCCCTCAATCCTGCAAAATCCTCTGATGCTTGAACTTCCAAAGACCCTCAATCCTCTGAATTCCTCCATTTGGCAAAGAGGATTTTGGAGGATTTGGGAAGGTTAGGGCTAAAAAAAAAGAGTGAATACACAAATTCAGGGGCATTGGAATTTTTAGTTATGTAAATTTAAACATTGACTTTGTTTTTGTCTACCGTAGGTGGAGGAAATTCGCAATAACATAGACAAGATAGCCAACAATGTCGAAGAAGTCAAGAAGAAACATAGTGACATTCTGTCAGCTCCGCAGCCCGATGAGAGTAAGTGGGGTTTTTTGTTTTCAACTTGCAGTTGGTGAATTGGCCTGGTGATTTTCTCCTTTAAGTCATGGAGTCCATTACATGTACATGTGAAAAGATCCATTAACCTCCACGTCCTTGCATGTAAAAAAGAAACCAAAAACAAACAAACAAACAAACAATTTCCTAACCAATTTCAAAGAGCTGCTTAAGCACACAAATTTGACTTTCACAGAAACCTTGCTTATGCCTCAGTCACATATCTACCGATTCGGGATAAGGCGGCCGTACGGGCCCAAATTTCGTGGAAAATTGGCAAAATCTCACGGTGTCCGCAAGGGTGCCGTGGCTATCCTGCGGGTGCCTTGGCGTTCTTTCCTCGCCGTAGGGCGCATTGGGAGCTTTTAGCGCAGAGTTAAAAGTTCCCAATGTGTCGTAGAAATGTTTACTGGCTGTAAGCCCGTAGACGCGTCGTAGACAGCATCGCACAGGCACTGCATGGGCCCAGTACGGCCCCCGCAGCATTCGTACGCATGCCGTACGATTTTTTGATGGAATTTTGGGCCCCTCAAATCGTACTATTTCCAAGATTATCGTAAGAGTATCTTACGATGTCCGTGCGAGTCCCTCACGAGCCCCGTATGATGTATAAAAATCGTACGGGTATCTCATGGCTCCCGTCCGACTCCTGTCTGACTGCCACGCGGCGTCCAAGATTCCCTTGCGGACCTAGCGCGGCGCCCTCGTGGCTTACACACAGGCACTTCGCGATTGGAGTCGAGAAAACTTCAAAGAGCACCGCGCAGGCCCCGCCAAATATGTGACTGCTACACACGGATGCCGCAGACCCCTGCGATACCCCCGATTTCCAAAAATCTTAGAAATCCGCCGTAGGTAGAAAAATTTGTACGGGGCCTGGTGGATATGTGACTGAGGCATAAAAGCTCCCGATGCGCCCTACGACGAGGAAAGAACGCCAAGGTGCCCGCAGAATAACCAAGGCACCCTTGCAGACGCCGTGAGATTTTGCCAATTTTCCACGAAATTTGGGCCCATACGGGCACCTTATCCTGAATCAGTGGATATGTGACTGAGGCATTAGTATAAAAATCAGGTTATCAGCCAAAACTCCATGTGATTGTCATGCTAAGCAAACAACCCAAGCAATGTACAATTGTACATCACATGGAGTTTTGGTTGGTAACCTGATTTCACTAAGCAAGTTTTTTTGTGGTTAGGCAAGTTTTGGTGCTTAAGCAGCTCTAGGAAATTGTAGTTTAGGAGAGTAATTTACACAGATGGAAAATACATTTATTGAAATAAAATCTTCTAGAATGGGCCAGGGATCGGTTGCATTGCTTCCAATCACACAAACGCATTGGTGCCTCAATTACAATTAATTTCATTTTTTATTACAAACATATGCACCCACACTCCCCCTACACACATACACTTGTTCTTACATTAGTCTAAAAAATTGTTGGGTACATGGAATACAATACAGGTACCCCAGACTGAATGCCGTGTCAAGTAGCACATTGTATACTGTACGTGTATAAACACCTGCAATCGGGGACCTTCTATTGTTCGTACTTTAACTTTTTGGCAAGGGCCCTCATTGGTTTTGTACATGATTTTAAAACGGGGACCTTTCTCAATCGGAGACCCTATTGTCCTCTATTGTTAAAGGTCCCATATTGAATGCAAAAACAAACTCGCACACACAATCGTGTTTTTGCATCCCTGTGGAGACATGGCATTGTTCTCCCCCTTTGTCCCTGTACTTTAGCAAACCCCCATAGACTTTGTACACAAAATTCCTTGTGGAGACAACCTAACCCACAGAATTGCCCAGTGGAGACCTATTCAGTCCCTTTGTTCCTATTGTGTTCATGTCTCCACAGGGTACCGAATATAGGGGCACATGCACACACAGTTAAAAGTGTATCGACCTCCAAATGCGGACGTCCTATTGTTCCCTCTTTTGTTTGTACTTTAACTTTTTCGAAAGACTCCCATAGGTTTTGTACACGATCTCAATCGTGGACGTATTCTGGGAATCGCGGATGATATTGTTCCCTTTGTTATACGTCCACGTTTGTTTGGGAGAACAAATGCACACAGAGGCACATGTGTAAACGCCTGCAATCAGGGACCTCCTATTGTCCTATTGTTCATACTTTTTGGCAAGGCCCCTCATTGGTTTTGTACACGATTTCAAAACGGGGACCTTTCCCAATCGGGGACCCTATTGTCCTCTATGTTAAAGGTCCCCTGTTGAATGCAAAAACAAACTCACACACAAACAAGTGTGTATATACCGGCAATCGCGGACTCCCTATTGTCCCTCTTTTGTTTGTACTTTAACTTTGTCGGAAGGCCTCCCAAGGCTCCCATATGTTTTGTATACAAATTTTAATCGTGGACGTTCGGTCAATCGTGGACCCTTTGTCTATGCCCTAACCCTTTTGTCCCTAGTCCATGATTGCCGGTATCTACATACATGTACAATGTACATGTACAGTACATGTACTCAACTGAACAACTGAACCACCACAGAATGCCAGTGGACCGGAGTTCACCGCGGATCGTGGCTGATACTTTATTTATATTTTTCCCTCGTTGGCTCCATTAAAAGAACCGCTGTAATGGAGGTTGATTATGCGGGCATGTGCGGGAGCAGTGAAGTGCAAAATGTGTGTACAGGTTCTGTATACATTGTATATCTCCGAGGACAAGAGGAGAAAGGAAAAAAGTCTATCCACACTAATGACCCCATTTGGTGTGAAATGGGAGGAGAATTTCAGATTGTAGTTATTATATAAAATAATTTAAACAAATTTTTGTCACAATACATTCAGTACCCATCAACAAGTTTGTTTTAGCAAAATAATCAACATCTAACAGAGTATTTAAGAAATTAGACCTGGAATCATCTTTAAGATATTATGTTTGTAACATATCAAACGTGTACAATTTCTGGATGGACATTTGTCACAAAATGTCTGTCCATGTTTGAACATAATCTATATCACATCTTAATTTGTTAAAAATACCTCAAAATTTGTCATAATTCCTACTGATAACAATCCTGACATTGTTAGAGATGTAAACTGACCAACATTTTAGAATTTTACTAAATTCCTCTTTTCTTTTTCCAGTCAATAATAAAAAAATGTCCGTCCATGTTACAAACATAATGTCTTGAAGATGACCCTATAATTTCTTATATATCCTGAGTGTTATCCTATAACAGCTCTGGAAAGCATCAGAAAAACATTCGGGCAAAATACTTGATTTGATGTCCCTCTTCTACATGTATGTCTTACTCCCATTGCTATCTTTTAATGCTAAATGGTCCCTTTAGTGTGGACAGACCCAAATACAAAGAAACCTTTCAGTCCTCGCGCGTCAAGTCTTTTGTTAAAATCGGTCCTCGCAAGTAGAAGTACGTGCTTACATGTAGTCTATGGGGTTGGGTTATATTAAAGGAACAATAGGAAACACAAAGCATTGTCCTCGCACGTATTGGGAAAGTACATTGTATGACTGGGTGTGCGTACAGAAATGCACACTTTGTGTAGACCCTTTCTCATATGATTTTCCTCACACTGTACCAAGCGCTACTAAATCTTGGTGCCTGAATTTTTTTCTAACGGAAAAGTAAAGGTTCTGTGTCTGTGTATAGATGTATGTTGGGCATGCAAGCATGAGTGGATTTCCAGTGTTGTGTGTAAATGTGCAGTACATGTAGCACTAGTTTGTGTTTTAATACGAACAATTAGAGACTGTACAGTGTACACATACATGTGTATGTATTTTATGGCATAAAAAAAAGAAAGTGCCACCAGGTCGGATGACGCCATTTGCTGCCGTTTGTGCAGTTTCAATCCATTGTTGGATTATTGTTTATGTTACGCTTGACTGCACAAACACATTGTGGCCGTTTCGCTTGGCTGCCAGAACCGCTGCAACACCCCGATGTTTCCCGTAAAACAACGTACTCAAGGGGTTAATGAAACAAGGAACAGACTGGTTGTTTGGAATTTAATACCTTTCTGAGGGTGTGTATTAAATTATTAATATGAATTGATGCAATTATGGTGTATCAGTGTCAGAGGGCTTTTGCATACTGTGGTGTACAAATTGTAAGCATACTGTCAGATAATACATAATGTAATGTACATGTACATGTACAATGTACATGCGTATCCATCACAGGCACGCCTGTGTTCGCTATTTCTGTGTGAATTTTGCATTTGCAGTCCATTTAATTCATTGTCAAATTGATTCTAATTTGAGGTCTGATAAAGAGAAATGAGTCACATGTCGACAGATGTCTTTTCAGATATGGGGCAAAATGCCATCCAGAGTTTTTTTTATGGGATTTAATACATCATGTACATGTACATGGTCAAATTTAATTGATAAGGTCCTTCATTTCTCTTATTCCAAGGTTTTGTCCTGAATTTTTGCTTTAAAATGCAATTTAGAGGCATTTATAACACCACTTAATTGTTAATTTTTTCAAGTACAAGTATATTGTATAGTTTAGAGCAGTTGACCTTTGACCCATATACAGGATTTAAATTACTAGTTATCCATTGTCAGTAAACATGTTCAGTCTACTCTTGGTATACATTGCAGGCAAAACTTGAAGAAAAAAAATGGATCGACCAAACATAACCGTTGCCATGGAAGACTACATGTACAAAAATGTACAAGGAAACATTTTCCACATTTTTTGTCTGTTTGCCATCTTGCTGGACAGCAACATTGTTTCAGTATACAATGTATCTGCCCCTCCCCGCCCATTCAATGTTTTCCCCATTGGTAATCACCGCAAGGCTGAATAAAACTGACCCTGTGGTAACATCTGCAAAGGCAGACATTTACGAAAAGGTTGCCCCTGCTGTCGGTAGACAAAACCAACACCCAGTTTGCGTGGGCTTTAAGGTTAGCCAGATTCATGTAAGACCGTTTTGCGCTGGAAATCCACCGTCGGTGTGCTAGTTGTCGTTTTGACCAATTTTAGACATTTATTAGTGATGAGGCAAACATGTTCGTAGGCATCAGCCGTTAGGCTGATAGTTTCCTCGTTACATGTAGCCCATATGTAGTTTACCAGCCCTTTTGATTATTTTACTCTTTCTAAAAAGACAAGTACAGTAATATTATACATGTACATGTACATGCACATGTTTGGAGGAAATGCCTTTTCAAATACATACGTGTACATATGTACATGTATGTACATGAGTGTTTTCTCTTTTTATTGGCTTGTACAGAAACCTACATTTGTAATGTACAAAATGTAAGTAAATTTACGTTTTTCAATTTTTAATTTTTTAGTTAAGTCTTTTGAAATCGTTTTTTAGATGAATTTTTGTAAATATTAGCACTACTTGGACATAAGCAACTCAGTACATGTACAGGTCTGTATGTTGTAATTTTTCCTACTTTGGTCTGCACACGTGTCTGGATTTACAACTTGCACACAAGACACCAATGTTTACACTGTGCTGAACGTGTTGGGGTATTCAAACCGCGGACGAAAAATTCCGGAGAACAAAAGATAACAATATCGTCCGCGATTCCCAGCGTACGTCCGCGATTGAGATCGTGTACAAAACCTATGGGAGTCTTCTGAAAAAGAGTACAAACAAAAGAGGGAACAATAGGACGTCCGTGTTCGACGGTGGATACGCGTTTGCGTGCATGTGTGAGTTTGTATAGCTATTCAAACCGTGGACCTTTCACAAAGGGGACAATAGAGTCCACGATTGAGTCAAGGTCCACGATTGAAAATCGTGTACAAAACATATGGGGGGGGGGGCCTTCTGATAAAGTATAAACAAGAGGGACAATGGGAGGTCCACGATTGAAGGTGTTTACACATGTGTGTGTGTGTGTGGATGGTGTACATAAATTATGTAATTTATTGGTGCCAACATTTTGACAGTTATTTCAGGAATACTACAAAATTACTTTACAAAATTCAAGCAAAGTACATTAGCCTTTTAGAGGTACAATGTATGGCGGACACAATAGGAGGGCGCTATTTGATTTGGGTATACCTTTTGTGCCATACAAAAGGTATACCCAAATCAAATAGCGCCCTCCTATTGTGTCCGCCATACCTCTAAAAGGCTAATGTGGGTCATTCCAAAAGTGTGACATTTTTGGCATCCCTGTTACCATGGTTACATAGTGACATGTACATATACATCATGTATAAGATTTTGCAATTCCAGACACATTCTTTAATGCCTTCTGTCTCCAAGAGTGATTGTGTTACAAAGCAAAGTACACAATGTACCTGCCAAGCAAGTACAAAAATAGTGTAAAGTCAATTCTAATGATACCTGATGGGAAATTACACAGGTCAGGTGTACATGTAACAGGGATACCAAAAAAGTCACATTTTTTGACCCCAAATTTATGGAATGACCCATACAATGACACGTACATTTTTAATTACATTGTGTACATTATATGTTTATGTAGATTCTCCCATAAAAAAATTCTTCTACATTTGTACATTTACATCAACCATTTCATGTTACAAGAACTGCTATAAATTTATTGTGTTACAGCAACGTGAACCTTTTTGATTTCTTCTCTCTTGTAATTATACATGTACATATTGCATGTAAGGCTGTGTGATACATACCACGTTGTAGGCTTTTATTAACCCTAACATCCGAGGCATTCATTTGGGGTGAAGACCTGTGTACTACGAAATACTACTTAGTATTCTGTAGCACTGAGTCTCCCTGTCTTTGATGATTGAGTGTATTGCAACTATACAGTATAAGTTACTGGGTAAATTATATTTGTGTCAATGAATTGGATGGCTAAGATAAAAAATTGTATCATCTCTGAAAACCAGTAGTTCATGCTATATTTCCGTCTTAGATGAAAACAGATATTTTGCCTCCAATCCCAGCAACAGACAGTAGTACTACATATTACTACATGTACAAATGTACGTACTTGATTTGGGGTGAAGTACCAAATACTAAAAATTACGACAAGCATTGTACACAAATAGGTGAGAGTACTGCATACAGTTTACGACTAGTAGTATTTTGTAGCTTTATGTGAGGTTAGGGTTAATAGCATGCAGAAAGCTATTGATCTCATCCAGGCCATAATCCCACGCTCATTGGTGCAAGGCAGTGCAGTGTGTTAATCATCCCCTCCCCCCACACACTGACATGACTGACAATAACCCAACATACATGTACACATGTACATCTGTCACTTCCAACATCTGTCATGAGTTGCCACGGTTATTAGAATTGGTAATGACATAATGACATGAATCGGTGAGCTTTCTGGGAATGCCAGTGGGTGGGTTGGGGGATGGGAAAGTGGATGTTCAGCGAGACAGACTTTGTAGTGCCGTCAAGGGGGTGGGGGGAGGGGAAGGGGAGGGGGGGGGGGGGCTGAGGGGAAGGGGAGGGGGGGGGGGCTGAGGGGAAGGGGAGGGGCTGAGGGGAAGGGGAGGGGGCTGGGGAGTGGGATTTGTTCAGAAGGGCACTTTGGGGTAGTGACTAGAACTGGAAGCCCCGATTGTGTCCTTTGAGATCATGATTTTGAGCTGGGCTTTGGTACAAGTACAATTAATGCACATACACAAAAACTTTAAACAGGTCAGTGTTAACTGTTACAGTATTTGCTATAAAATAGTAACCCCCCAAATCCTGAAAATTACAGTGAAAGCAAGTGTTGTATACTGCCTCCATGTACAGTGTTCTCCATGGCCTTAAATTTTAGCAGGGTGGCAGACACAATGCGAGCGCGGAGCACGAAGCCCTTACGGCGTGGGGTCCGGGAAATTTTGGATTCTTGATGCTCTGTGGTGCAATCTGAGGCATTTCCTGGCCACTTTCTTCTTAAACAGGCCGGCCGATGCCATCTCAAAATACAGGCTAAGCCTAGTCCAGAGTTAAGCCGGCCGGTGAGCTAAACATGCATGTGGGCACAGCGCGCGTGGATAAGGTACATGTATCTTCCGAATGAAAAAGACGCCCTCAAGTGTTACGGAACATTGTAATTTAGGTAAACTGGTTCTCGATGCGACAAAGTGAAAATGATATTACCAGGGAGATTGGAACCAGTCTAGAATAATATTACGTGTATAGTTTTATGATGTGAATGCATAATATGTTGCGTACGTTGCGTCCAGATCTGTTTGATACTATAAACGCTACTGCAATACTGCTGAATGTTAATGCTGGCAAACTCTTCATGTTCGTTCCACAGAGTGCGGTAAACTTCTTCGTACTTGGATAAACTGTGAAGACGGTGGAGAATGGGGGAAAATCCAATGGAAAAAAATAGCAGGGCGGTGAAAATTTTAGCGGGGCGGTAAAACTTTAGCGGGGCGGCATACAATTTTGGCAGGGCGGCCCGCCCTGCTAAAACCCCTCGTGGAGAACACTGATGTACATTGTACATATTGCAGTAGGATTTCTGAACACTGCTTGTGAAGTCTTGGTCAATCACATTTTCTGTAGTCGACAAGGACCATACATTTTTGTACAACATCAGAGACAAACCAATTGCCACACAAAAGTCCATACAGTTGTCTAAAGTGTGTGGTTAGCTTTTATACAACGCTTGAATAAATTCCCGTCATCTGATTGGTGGATTGTCGATCACGTGCATCAAATTATTCGTTCCATAGCATGGCGCGAAGTTACATCACACGGTAGGCATGTGATGTAACGTCAATAATTTCATGGTCACTATTGGTGTTGCTACAACACGGCTGTCATTGGACTGGTTCCCGGTTCCTCCATTGTCCTTCATGCTTCAAATGTATATTATATACATATCGGGACCGGGAACCAGTCAAGGCTGTTATTCACACAAATGGCGGACGATTTTCCCGAACTGCGGTTTGTTCTCCTTTTGGAACTTGCAGGCGATACTGACGCTGCTAACACAAAGAAACAAATGTAATAGTAATACGCAGTCAAACGATTAGATGAATTTGCGAGACAGGCAGGAATAACAATTGAGCTTTAACTGATTCCGAACTGGACAACTTTTTGTCTGGGCTTTATGTGGGAACTGAGTCTGAGAAGGTAAAACGGCACGTTGTACACAAAGAAATCCATGCATGCAATTTGTCGAGGATTTATTGAGGCGTTGTATAAAACTAATAATGAATGTTTAACATTCGTGCAATGGTAAGAATAATTTCATTCGGTGACAGATGGAATGTTCCATTCAATCTGTCACCTCATGAAATTATTCTTACCATTGCACTCATAAACATTCATTATTTGTATAACAATGCTGATGTTTTGTAAATGGTCTTGGAGGTTTTTGCCTGGTACTTGTTTGTGATTGCTATATAAATTAATGTGTATGTTTTCCAATTACATGTATATTACAATGTACATGTACATGTGTACGCAATATACAAGAAACAAAAAATCATTCATTCATTGTACGTGTCTACAAGTTGTAAATTTCTAAAATATATTTTGTGGTCTCAGGTCATTAATTATTCAAGTCAGCCATCCAAACCAAAGGTCCTTTAGCTGCATATTTCATAGATTCATATTCATATGTAAGCCACTTTTAATAATCTAATAAAATTTGCTTTTCCATCGTATGCATAACTGGTACGTGACTGTATGTGTGTACAATGTGTGTTACTTGTACTCTTTACTGTCCGTAAGAACTCTGAAAATATTTTTTTATATCAGATCAATAGAATTTAATATTTCATCCCGTTGTAAGTTTCCATCATAGTCTTGTACAGGCGATATTGACAGTTTTGTTCATGGGCAAACTGTGCATCAATTAGTCTACATGTACATGCATACATGTACATGTACGTCCGTCTGTCGTGTCCGTACAGTATTCCGTACATGTACATTGTACATTGTACGTGTATGTACATTGTACGTGTACTTGCAGTGAACAGTAAACACATACATGTACATGCAGTGAGGATTCTCACACAGGTCTGTGCATGCAGGTGTACATGTACATGTACACCTAAAGCCGTGTCCGCACTGGATTTTTTTGGGAAGGTTTTACCGAGACGATGGTAAAATGAAAAATGGTCAAATGTGACCACTGTCCGCACTTGGACTTTCGACACGTCAAAATTTTACCGAGACCGTGGGAGAAGTAACCGAGCTGTCAATATAACGACTCATGAGGGCGCTTTGCGTGACCTTTCTACATTGACGCGATTGACCCAAATCACGACTGCCTTTTCACATTTCCGGCCGATGTGTACACACAGGCCTACGTCTTTAGCACCAATCAAACTTTACAGTTGGTCCCCTTCTCCGTCCTTGTAGAGCAGTGACAGTATACAGACAGCTTAAGCATACATATTTGGTAAATATTTGACAATGCGGGGCCGCGTAAATGTCATCCCCCTGGTGAACAGACGGGGAGGAGACTGAAGGCTAGCTGGTTCGGGGAAACAAGTCATCGTTAAATGACAGTTCTAATTTGGCCATCTACCTACTGCACATGCAGTACTGTTGTGTGCAAGTATCAGTTCTGATGTTAACCCTAACCTTCCCAAATCCTCCAAAATCCTCTTTGCAAAATGGAGGAATTTGGAGGATTGAGGGCACTTGGAAGTTGATGCATCGGAGGATTTTGCAGGATTGAGGTTACTAGGGGTTTTTGCCCCTGCAGGAATATGGAGGATCCAGGTTATCAGGCTCAATGTGATACGTGAGGATTTTGGAGGATTGAGGTTACTAGGGGTATGCAAAAAAACCTAGAGGATTTTGGAGGATTCATGCTGTGGTCCCCATAAGAGGATTTTGGAGGATTCAGGTTATATGGAGTTTTAACACTTTGAAATCAGAGGATGTTGGAGGATTCAGGTTACATGCGGGGAAAATGATGTAGGGAGTTAGGGTTAAAGTTACATTGTACCTTGACATCTGAGAAATAATTTTGGGGATCCATCCATCCAGTCCGGTATCTGTACAGGTACATGTGTATACATGTACATTTGTACTATTCTAAGACATTAATATACTTCAAGAACAGGAGAATCTGTGGTGGCATTATTCAGGAGATGATTGAGAGCAACAAGTTAATTGTACATGTATGCACATACATGTACGTGTACTATCTGCACCCCACCCCACCCCACCCCACTCCCAACCCATCCCATCCCACCCCACTCCCAACCCATCCCATCCCACCCCACCCCCACCCCCATCCCCACCCCCACCCCCACCCCCACCCCCATTCCCACCCCCACCCCATTCCCTCCCCATCCCTCCCCCATCCCATCCTATCCCACACCCCTCCTATCCCACACCCCTCCTATCCCATCCCATCCCATCCTAATCCCTACCCCCAACCTCAACCACCCCCAACCATGGTAAGAGCCATCTTGTAAACTTTGCCAGATATTTTTAGCCGGTGCTTGCCAAGGGGCTCAAGCTAATTTTCTTAATTTCACACTGCATTTGCATATTGGGTCATTCCATGAAGTTGAGACACAATGTGTGACATATTGGTAAAAATTCTAAATTGGTGTGAAATAAATTTGTCACACCACATGTGATTCTATACAATTATTTCATCATAGGTTAGATTCATTGTGACATAATATTTAGTTTAGGGTCCTCTCTCTTGAGTTTCACATGAACTCCCATAGACTTACTATGGATAAATCAACGATGTAACAAGGGACACGGTGTCCCGGTTACATCTTAGTTTATGTTGCTCATAATTCATAAATAATCATGTTAAAGCATCCAAATCTGTATGTGGTAGTTAGAAAATGTTATCCTTTTACATACCCCTCAAATACAGTTGGCTAAAACATTTGATGTAATAATTGATTTGGCAAGCCTGCAAGGATGTAACATGGGACACCGCTCCATCAAGGGTGGCAAACTAACACATGACACCAATTTAGGGGGTCTTTTTTATGTTTTTAAAAAGAGGTACTCCAAGTCTTTGTTATCATGTTGCATGGACATTTCACATACTGCTTACAGATAAATTATGGAAGAAAGTTCCCAAAATTGCTAGGATGTAACGTGGGACACCACCGTTACATCCGAGTCTATTTTGCCCTAATTTTGAAAAGGCAGTCCAATATATTGACTCTACAAGTTAATTTTATTAAAACGGTAATCACACAAAAGAAAAGAAATTTAATTCAGACTTCATTTGATGAAAAGTAAGAAAGCTAGACATGCAAGCAGGATGTAACAAAATTTAACAGAGTGGGACACCATCCGTTACCTCTCTAACCACAGATTTGTTAGCCATATAACAGAAAAGATGTAAGAGATACTGAAAATATGATTTGTTGTTAAGTTACATGCAGTTTTTGCTAAGTGCTCATGTCAAAGAAAATAAAATACTGAATTTTTTTTACCTCTGAACCCTATTTGTATTTTGTAAGTTTTTATGTCACAAAATTACCCCATAATTTAGCCCGGGACACCATCACACTTGGTGACAAAACATAAATATATCTCAAATAATGCCCTCATGTTTTGTATCATTCGAAAGCCTTCCTTTTACTCTTCAAGTTCATACCATAATCACCATTAAAGTCAGTTTAGTTTAAACAAGAAAAACAATTACATAATCAAAGAATGCCAAAATGTGTGTGTGTCTCAATTTCATGGAATAACCCATTTGTCAAAACCTCATATCGAGGTACAGTCATCGACACATGTGAGATAAACATGCTCATGAAGTGCTACATGTATTTGATAGGGTCATTTCTAGTACATTGTACTTTGCAATCCGGCCATGTACATGTACATGCATGCACAGTACATGTACGTATTAGAATACATGTAAATACATGTATAATCCATGTTTATTATCCGAGCCATCTGTATTGTGTGCCTCACGACCGAAACGCCCCCGCCACTTGGATTCACACATTTGGAAATGTAATATACCCCCTTCAGAAATGAACTTGAGATCGATGCAGGCACACTTGCCGGTATTGTGTTGCTAGAGCGTGCCTGCACAGTGGTTCTTTCTCCACTTGTTTCTTCGCGGCTTGGACTGCCCTAGTGTTTACAGTGAGACAGCGCGATGGAAATATTGACAGCATATTGATAGAAATGTGCATACATATCTGCAAATACATGTACATGTACATTGTACACGTACACGTACTATGCAGAAAGATTCTTTCTCATAAGGCCTTTTCACACTCGTTTCGCGCAAACCTACCTCAGCCAACCCCGGGGCGAGCTCGCCCCGGGGTTGGGCATGAGCGTTTCACACAAGTTTGTAAGATGGCCAGTAAATTCCTAATTTCATCCTCGCTGAAAATATATCCTGAGACCAACACAAAAGGGGGGGGGGTTCCCTCTGCCACATATTGTGCTTCAGAATAATGGCGCTGCGCTTTCGGCCAAGCTGTATACAATTAACAATAGCGCGCGCTTTGACAGGACCTTTGGAATTCTTTTGTCGAGACTACCTGTTTCTCAACCCGGGTTGTACGAAACCCCGCACGCGGGGCGACGTTTCACACTAGTTATTTCGCCCGGGGCCACCCCCGAGATCGGTCTTGCCCCGGGTTGAAAAATCTCACCCCTGGCCTGGAGCAGGGGTGAGTTCGCCCCGGGGCGAGACCAATCTCGGGGGTAGTTCCGGGACGAAAATGGTTAGTGTGAAACGTCGCACATTCTCACCCCCGCGTCGCCCCGGGGCCGCCCCCGAGATTTTGTCTAGTGTGAAAAGGCCTATAGATGTACAAGTACTTGATACGCATAGTGTACTATGTATTATTCATAAATGCCTCAGCGAGTTTCACTATCCCTATTGGTGGAGAGCCTGTCACGTGGGTGTGTTTAACACGGCTGGAAGTTGTTTAAACATGGCGCGTCATAACCAGCTGTTCTCAGCCGATACGCAACAGAGAGAGCGTAGTAGGTGCGTGCACAAGATGTACTGAACTTCATAATGTAAGACAATGCTAATGCATACGTAAAAAAACTGCATCTCGTGCGTGTGCATACGCGCACGCGACAGACAGGCGCGGAGCGCCTTCACGCAAATGGGAGAAAAATGGGAGAAAAAGTGGGGTGAAAAAGCTTTGTATTTTGTCCTTTTTACTGGAGGTTTTTGCATTTTTCATAAGAAGGCATTTATGAATGGGGATAAAAATGTGATGACCCGGTCTTTACCAGTCAATAATAACCTTGAAGGGTTGTGACCGCTGTTAATGGACCTCGCCTTTGGCTCGGTCCATTAACAACAGCCACGCCCCTCCTCGGTTATTATTGACGTGGTAAAGACCGGGTCATCACACTTTTATCCCCTTATTTACATTTCACCACATTTATTTACATTTCACCTACAATGTATACAGGGTGGCCCCCCAATAAACGGAACGGCATACTTCCGCTACCCTGAGACTCAAACAACTTAACAATCCATGGGAAATTTTGTTAAAAGAAAAATGATACCAAGATCTCCCGATTCGGTCAAGTAGTTTTAGTTCTAGAACCTATTTTGTGAAACAAAGTCGGGGGTCATTTGGTCCTGAGGTATAACAAGTATGCTGTCATCATGCTCTTTTCTGCATGGAACAAACGGCCAAGTAAGTTGACCTGACTTTGCTTCACAAAATAGGCACTGGAGCAAAACTGCTAGACCGAATCGGGAGGTCTCAGTATAATTTTTCTTCTAAAAAGATTCTCCATCCATCGGTACAGGTGGTTTGACTCTTAAGGTAATGGAAGTATACCATTTCGTTTTTTTGGGGCCACCCTGTATACACGTACATTGTACATCGCCCCGGTCACATTCTGGCACCCAAGACGCATCAGAGAGGCCATCGAAATCCGCAAACACAACACAGTTTCTCAAGACATCGGATTCCACATCAACGACATCTGGTCCCAACTCCTTAACCCCTTGACCCTGGGTTTTAGATGGGAGGCGCCGGGCCACCAGGTCGGGTTGTGCAGCCAAGCAAAACGGAAACAAGAGGCTTGTGCAGCCAAGCATAATGTACACAATACCCCAATAATGGATTGAAAGTGCAGAGATTGACACAAATAGAAGTCAACCGGCCTGGTGACAATTTTCAATCTGCACGTATTTGTGTCAACCGTACGCAAGGGGTTAAGCACCACACATCCTACACCCACGCCCCCCAACAAGCTACTGCCACACCCCAACGCACACAACAGCATCCAGTCGTCACACCCCACTAGGCACCCAGAATGCATCAAAGCTGCAGCAACATCACATCACTCACACTCCTGAGGACGGACAGAGCACACTGTCCGAAACGTCGAGTTTACACACTCATCCCGGTTCTTTTCAGAACCACACATCTTCCTAGAGGAGATTTATTTCACATGGTGTTACCCGCAATCCCAGTCTTTCTCTTACTGTGCATACTGTGCTCGCAGCTTGTGGATGTTTTTGATACAGTATTGTCCTGCCAAAATACAGCAGAACTTCGCTATAACAAACACCGCTACACTGAAAATTTGGGTTCATGTAAATGAACAACCTCTTTGGCTCTCATATTGTTATATTCAATCCATACCATTATTCACTATAACGAATGACCACTACAGTGAAGATTTTGTGTGGATCCCAAGATTTTCGTTACAGTGGCATTCTACTGTACCTAGTGTGGGAGAGTGTGGTTAGGATTTGTGACTCATGATCAGAGGGTCAGGGGTTCGAATCCAGCTACTGGCCATATTTTGTGTCTTTGGAAAAGCCACTTTATCCCCACTTGCCTCTCTTCAACCCAGGAATGTACATGTATGTACGTACATATGTATGTGACCCGCTCTACAAAAAAGGGTATTATGTGAAAACAGACACACAGGGCGGTTCTATGTGAAGCGGGTGAAAACAAATTTCACATTAGTGATTTTTTTTTGGGGGGGGGGGGGTTTGTCGGCTTCTGTTTTATTTATGTTTTCATAATTTATTTTTGGAAACATTAAAATTTATGAATAAAGATGAACAAATAAATGATGAAAAATCTCATTTCTTTGCACTTTTTGTGTTTAAGGGGCTACATGTACATGTATCTCTAAACGCATTTCTGTTGGAAAATATGAGTATACAAATATTAAGATATCTCGAGAACACAAAACGCCACAGGGGTCAAACCTACACCAAATTAAAGCGTAGGATGTGACAAAAACCTGAAAAATGTCACTATGTATAAAACTCATTTTTCAAATTTTGCGACATAATACTCATTTTTGTAGAGCCGGTCACATATAAAGTTACGTCAGAGTTTATGCTACAAGTAAATACAATGTACATGTACCATACACTTGTCCCAATTTGATATGTACAGTCTGTGTATTTGTTCTCTTTTTATTCCACTGTTATCTTGGGTGGACCTCTCATATTCTGTGTATAAATATTGACATTTCAGGCTGACTGTAAATTAGCATGGGAGTCATTAAGTCCTGGGTGCAGGAAGTATGGCAAGGGATTGGACCCCGGGTGCATCTAAAAAAAAAACCAACGATCACCAATGCGATGGTGGGAGTAAAATGGTATTTAACCCTAACCATCCCTAACCTGCCAAAATCAAACACCCCATTTGTGTTGAATTTTGTGTGATTGGGTACTGTAGAGCCTTGGCACCATCACTTTGCATGGGACTTGATGCCCTGATTTTGTCCAAGTACAAAGAATGTGCCATTGGTTTACTACACAGTGTTGGAGTTTGTGTGGTTAGCGAAGGATTCTAGTAAAAAGCCTTGGGCTGTTAGGGTTATTAATGGGATTGGTGGTTGATGTACATTCACTGTTGTAACAATGATTAGGGATTTAAAGGTGCATACTGTACATGTACGCATACAATTAAGGCCAATACGCGACTTTGTCGTGCGATGTTGTCGCGCGTTTTTCTAAATACGCACAAATCAATGAGCGTCTCGTCGCACGACTCTGTCGCGTAAATGAAAACACACCAATTGAACTGCATGAATTTAGAAAATTGTCGCGCGACTATGTCGCGTATGTGTAAATTGGCCTTTAAGAGTTTGTATATGCCGGCAATCGTGGACCTAGGACAAAAGAATTCGAGCGTAGACAAAGGGGTCCACGTTTGACCTAACGTCCACGATTGAAAATCGTGTACAAAACCAATGGGAGGCCTTCCGAAAAAGTTAGAGTATAAACAAAAGAGGAACAATGGGAGGTCCACGATTGCACCCGTTTACATGACTCTGTGTGTGGATGGGTGGTTGATATGCAATGTTGTAACAATGATTCTGGGGTTTAAAGGTGCATACATGTATGCATACAATTAACCTGTGTGTGGATCAGTGGTTGATATACAGTTGTAACAAGTGGGAAAACATTTTCATGGGAAAACAATTTCCCATTCCCATTGTGTTAACTTTCAATTGCAAGGCACTGTACATACATGTACATGTGTGTATGTACATGTACTGTATTGCGTTCGAAGACAAGAGCAGAAAGAAAATACAAAGGAATCTTTCTTGTCCTTGGGAGTCGGTCTTTTGTTAAAATCGGTCTTCAGACGTAAAAATGCGTGCTTAGTCTATGGGAGTTTTTTAAAGTAAAGGAACATGTAACTGTACATTGTACATTTGCAAATATTTTTAGCTTGATGCAGTACATGGTACCCTGTATGTACCTATTCAGTTCATGTACGTCCACAGATTGTCTGCCCTACCACATTTGATTATGTGTGATGGCATGCACAGTGAATACACACGCACAGTGTATCATCACCGCCGCCATGCGCATACACTGTGCAGTTTGGCTATGACTAATTATGAAATCATTGCTGATTTACTTTAATGCATGAACAATTCATGAACCCCCTCGTTTTTGTGTGTACCCTTTACTCCTTTGAAGTGCCATTTCAGTCACAAGTGATGATAGAGTGTTTACACAGTGGTCATAACAGGGAGGTTGTAAAAAGGGGACATGGGTGTGCCATATTACACCTTGGACACTATGCTTTACAAGGTTTACATGCAAAAAGTGGACCCATTTCATGAGTAATGACAGAAACAGCCTTAAAGCTGTGTCTGTTCTTTTCAGGTGCATCTATCACCCTGAAAAATAAATTATCAAATTCAATTGCTAATTTGTTAGCATCAGTGATGTTGTCGAGACCATCACATGACCAGGCACAAGACCATTCACAAGACAGCTTGTTACAGGCATAAGTACATGTACATGTAACGGGCATAAACCATGACAAAGGAATGCTTTTATTACAGTTCATTTGAATAGCTTTAGACTTGAATTAAGACTGAAGGTCTTGTGATGGTCTTGTGATGGTTTTGCAGGGTCTGGTTAGCATTAGATAGGTTATGAGCTTTCTAGTGAGAGATTCCATACAAGAAATTGACCACCGATGTAACAGATTTATTAAGGCTAAAATTTTGCATACCTTTAACAAAAAAATTCAAATTTTTCCAAATCACAGTTTTTATCATTTGTTCCAATTTTGTGTTATTTTAACATTTGCTGTCATTGCTTAGGACATCACGTTAAAGCGAATTATGTACATGTATGTGGTTCATTATAAATTTCGGGTTCAATTTTGGTAATGGTGTCCCTGTTACGACTGACATTTATAAGATTTTGCAATTCAGGACGCATTCTTTAACCCGGACCTTCCTCCAAAATCCTCTTTGCCAATTGGAGGAATTTGGAGGATTGAGGGTCTTTGGAAGTTGAAGCATCAGCGGATTTTGCAGGATTGAGGGCATAAGAGGATTTTACCTCGAGAAGAAAATGGAGGATCTAGGTCATTATGCAGGCTCAATCTGATGCTGGATGAATTCAGAGGATTGTTTACAGAAACCCCTAGAGGATTTGGCAGGATTCAGGCAGTGGTCCCCATCAGAGTATTTTGGAGGATTCAGGTTATATGCAGCTTTAACACTTTGAAATTAGAGGATATTGGAGGATTAACCCTCCCTCTCTCCATGCCAAAATGGAGCCAACTACATGTACATGTACCCTACCTATCAAAACCTATCGAGTTTCAGGTTGAAACACACAAGCTGTTGGAGAGGAAGGTTTTTTTAGAATTTGTATAGGTTATGATAGTTATAACAGTAGGAGGGTTAATTAAGGTTACATGAAGGAAAAATGATATATATTTAATGATACATGTACTTGATGGGAAATTCCACAGGTCAGGTATAACAGGGACACAAAACAATGTCACACTTTTGGACCCCAAATTTATGGAATGATCCATATACATTGAACTACATTGTAATAATAACTACCCTGCTGAATTTTTGACTTTCCGAATGAGTTTGCCCTTTTGTAATTGTTTTTTTCTTGGAGATATTTTTTCGTTTGTCACTTGGGTAACATGAGTAATGCTAGAAAATCAGCAGTTCATTATTGAAATTTATTTTTGAGAGTAAAATTCAAAAACAGCATTATGTATTTAACCCACCCTTAAAACCCTAACTCCCTAGGGTGTGTGTAAAATCATATTAAAATTGGAGGATTCAGGACTGTTAGGGTTTTAATGTAATTTTTTAACACTTCCAGAGGAGTGTAGTTTTTACGTGAAATTTGAGCATAATAAATTTATGAAATATTGCTAGGATTATTATTCAACTGTTAATGACTGCCATGAGTATAGAACTCTCAATGTATGCTACATGTATCTGTACATCGGTACATGTACAGCACTTGAACTAAACCTGTACACATAATACTACCATACTTTATGTACATTTATTTGACACAAATTGTATCTCCCACATGGTGTAATCGGAAACACAGTATTTCGCTATCTCGGTGACCCGTCCCTCTGATCTAATAATTCTGTCACGAGAGACTGGGGGGGGGGGGGGGGGGGGGGGGGGGGGGGGTTGGCTAGCTACAATGAATTGAAATCTACAAAATGTATTGATGTTGCCACTGGTGCTGAGTAGAGTCATGGGCTGATTAATAATATCGATTGTTTTATCAACTTTTCTTTTTAAATGGCCTCCACGGCAACGCCGTAGTGTGTACCATACACATACATGTAACTGGTAGAGCGTATAGCCACACTACATGTATGCATGGATGTACAGTGTACATGTATACATCCTGATGCCTGCAACATAATGCGCGGGGTGACAGTGGCACGCACAGTGTCTATTAGAGGGCTGTGCATAGTCTGGCTAATGTTGTTAAATTGAATTTCTGTCCGAATTGCACAGTGGCAAATATTTACAGGGTGGTACATGTACATTTATCCCTTTTTTCCCTAGTCTTCTGGTGTTGGACCAGAAGCAAAATCTTGGACTCTGAATTTTTTTTTTTTTGGTCATTGGATAGGCTATTCTTTAGAAAGTGAAATATGTATATGGTGTTTATAGTACACACTTTGGCTTACAGTGTATTTCTCACAAAAGTAAAATCAACTGAGCCCAGGTACAGTTGTATTTATTCATTCAAGGTTGGTGGTTCTAAAAAACAATGCAGAATGTCTTGTGGTTCGTGTGACATTTCCTCAAAATTAGTGGATGCCAGTGTTATTTGGCAAGGCATTCTAATGTTGCAGATATATTTTCCAAACCGGTTTGTTCTTAATTGAACAAGTTAACAGCATAGGAAAATTGAATCCGACCGTCTTTGTTAATAGCCGGTAATAATCTGACACAGGTTCCATTATTTGGTATTTCCACATACATGTACATGTGTACATGTACCGGTACATGTATGTGTACATGTAATGTATATGTTCCATCCTTTTTCAAAACCCCAGTTTTGGGTGGCCAAGTGCAATAAACGCTTGCAGTCCTATAAAGCATACATGTACATGTAGCTTACTGTACAGGCGTGGATGGCCCCCCTATCATGGCCGTTTTCATCACGCCCCCCAAAGCTTAGTCAGATCTGTGTACATTTTACATGCACATGTACACTTGTACATTTTACTGTATTACGTTCCAAGACAAGAGGAGAAAGAAAAAACAAAGGAATCTTTCTTGTCCTCGGGAGTCAGTCTTTTGTTAAAATCAGTGCTTATGGGAGTTTTTTAAAGTAAAGGAACGGTAGGAAACACAAAGCCTTTTCCTCAGTAGTATAGGAAAACACAACTACATGTAACTGTACATGCACTGTTTATATCTCCGAGGACAAGAGGAGAAAGGAAACACAAAGCATTGTCCTCGGACGTATTGGGGAAGTACGACTGTTTGTACATACATGTACTGTGCACCTTTACATACATACATGCACATGTACTTGTGACATTCAGAAATGAGACGTGACCCAAACTTTGCATGTATACGCAAACATGTACATGTACATGTACATGTAGGTTAAAAAACACTTGCATGCATACTTGTATACATGTACATGTATGTAACATGCAAAGCATGGACAAAATTAGAACATGTACATTGCTTGACAATTTCCCCAAAAACTTGTAAAATGGATTGCCGATGCAGTGATCGGAGTTGTCATGTGCTTCGATTGGGAATAGAGATTTCACTGTACAAATGAGGAAAATGACACTGCTTGTACCGCGTATGTCAAACTTTATAAATGGATTGCGTGAAATGACATGGCTTCAGACAGATTAGGAATCCCACACAGTTTAATCGTGCACTGTGCTCACTACTCCCCAGCATGAAATTCACTGCCGTGGAACCATTATCTCTCCTTAACTGTACTCAATGCCAAAATGGAGCCAGCTACCCTATATATCAAAACCTATCAAGTGACAGGTTGAAACACACACAAACTGTGAGAGTATAGGAGGGTTAATTAATATGATTAATTGCGTCCCTCTGCATGGTCAGCTGAAGCTGGCACTGGTCATTATTACTTTTACTCTTGAATGACCCCCACCTAGCGATGCATTTAATGGCACCCACAGATAGAGTGGACAGAGAAGATAATTGAAGTAGAGGCAATTTCTCTCCCCCTTCCAAGTTGTGCATATTCCAAGATAGGCACGGGTGGGTGGTCATGGGACAGCGTGGGATGGACACTTATTTGTAGCCTGACCCATGGAGGAAGGATAAGCCAAGTGGCCCTGCTTAAGAGAGAGAATAATAGCAAAAATCAATGGCTTGTTGAAACATGGAGAAGGTTAAAACTAGTTAGAATGGCCCAATTTTGGTGTGAACTTTTGGCCTTTCCGACTGGAGATGCTGATATAGGTGGACAGGCAAAAATGTTTTGCGTGTGGCAAATTAACCCCTTGTGCCCAGGTGTTATCATGGGGCATCGGTACAATTGTATGCCAGACAGGATTGTGCAGCCAAGCGAAATGACTACAATAGCCGAAAAATGATTGAAATATGTGGGTCTAGTCGTCAACCGGCCAGGTGGTCTTTTTCTAACCCCGGCTACATGTATAGCCGTTGTCCGGGCTCAAGGGGTAAAGGTAGTACAATGTATACAACATTTGCAAACATCAAAAAACAAAACTAATGAATATTTAACAAAATAACGTACTAGACTGTAAGTAAATAGCAGTCTCAATCATTCTGTAAAAACTTAGCACTTGGTGTTCTGCCATTTTCAAGACAAGTGGAAATGTATGTATGTATGTCGTTTTCTCAATGATTGTCGGCCAACAATCATTGGAAATAGTCTAGTTCCCTGACCTGATAATTCCCTGACTCTGTAAATTGCTCCGATTTGTCTAAAGTAGGGTCAAGGAACCAGACTCTAGAACAGAATTTTGTCTGTTTTTCCAGCATCTACATGTACATGTACATGTATGTATGCGCACAAAACTTTAAAAAGGTCAGTGTTACACTTACAGTATTTGCAAAAACAAAATATTACCCCAAATCCATTTATTTCTGAAAATTACAGCAAAAGTGAATCAAACACAATGCATCGTTTCACATTTGTTTGGAGTCTAACCCAGAGCAAACTCACCCCGTTCATTTCACACTGCCTGATAGAGTTTCAGTCCGGGTCGAGAAATCCCAACCTTGGTCTGGAGCAGGGTTGGGTTCAACCTGGGACGAAACCAGCCTCAAAAGCAGAGTTGCTGCAGGGTTTAAAATTATCAAAAGGTTTTATATTTCTCCCCTCCCCAAAACCGCCCAACCCCCACCACCAACCCTTAGATTTGTCTAGGGTGAAAAGACCTACATACATTTACAATATGTACATGCATAAAAAAATATGAACCCAACGAGAACCCCTTTTATAAACATGTACTTTTAATATACAAAATTGAAATAACGCATTTCGGACGAACACTCACTTAAGCCCTGTCCGCACTGGACTTTTTTGGTGAAGCTTACCGAGACGATGGGTACTTTTCCCATTTTAAGTCCAGTGCGGACAGCCTAGGACGTTTTCCTCTCATTTACTTTTCCCGAGTCCAGCGGGTACTTCTACTGGGGCAACTGCTGCCCAGGAAAACTGACCAGGTAACTTTTCCCGAGATGATAAGTCCAGTGCAGACAGTGCGAGTCGGTAAAAGTGGCTCAGGAAAGCATACATCCGGCCTGAGCGCGAGGTCATGCTACACAGGGACACCATGGATGCGCTTTGCATTGTTTCACCGCAGTGCGGCAAGTTTTTACATTCCAGTGCGTTGTTCCTCTTTTGGTCGCAATCATGGCAGATATTATTATTAATAAAGTCGGAAGTTTGATTGGTGCTACCACGACCAGTGCGTCATTCCCAGATGATCATGAAGGACGTCAACGTGTATGGCCAAAAGAATGAAAAGGCGCTTGCGCTTTGGGTCAATCAGGTCAATGTAGAAAGGTCACGCAAAGCGCCCTCATGAGTCGTTTTATTGACAGCTCGGTTACTTCTACCACGGTCTCGGTAAATTCCTGTCGAAAGTCCAAGTGCGGACAGTAGTCACATCATTTGACAATTTTTCATTTTACCATCGTCTCGGTAAAACCTTAACAAAAAAAATCCAGTGCGGACACGGCTTTAGAGGCTACTCCATATGTACATGTAACTGACGAGCCTTTATTTAGTAATCATACATGTACACTTTGTACCATAATCATTCATTTACAGGTACATGTGCATGTATGTGTACATGTACATATGTACATGTACATGTACCGGTACAGTTATGCCCAAAATTATTGACACCCATGCCAAATTCAGGGTATTGTGAATCATTCTTTTTATTATTTCTACTTTTATGCTAATGATGCGAAACCCAAATATATGTAGATTTGTACATGCCAACTAAAAGTCATTAACCCTTTGCGTACGGATGACGCCATATGGCGTCAAAAATAAAAGTGCCACCAGGCCGGATGACGCCATTTGCCGCCGTTTGTGCAGTTTCAATCTATTGTTGGATTATTGTTTATGTTACGCTTGACTGCACAAACACATTGTAGCGGTTCGCTTAGCTGCCAGAACCGCCGTGACACCCCGACATCTCCCGTAAAAATAACATACTCAAGGGGGTTAAGTAAAGCCTAAGTTCCGCCAATTCAGCTTTTATGTATGAGAGAAAAGCAAACGACCAGATTTTTCATAGGGTATGAATAATTTTGGGCATAAGTGTACGTTTAGAATTTCTGAACACACTATAAGGCCTACAATGTACTTGTACTGCTGTTAAAAAAGGTAAAAATGTACATGTATCCGAATACAAGCTCTGACGAAGGGCCCAGTACGGTTGAAAATTCAGCAACCAGTGAGCACTGTTTTAACTTAAATATTTTCATCTACAGAAATGTATTCTATTGATTATCATCAGTGCCACAAAGTTGTGCTTAACCCTTACTCCCTAGTGTCTTTTACTAAGTACTGGACCAAATCCGCTGAAATCCACCACAAGACCACCACTACTATAGGTGGATTTTGATGGACTTGGTACTATTGGCTTGCCTACCAAATTCCCCCAAAATGGGGAAATGGATTTTGATGGATTTGGGGAGGTTAGGGTTAATTTGTCAGATGTATACATGTACATTATGTGTACATTACATTACATTACATGTATTACAGGTATTTAATGTGTGTATACACGTACACAGTCGTACTTTCCCAATACCTCCGAGGACAATGCTTTGTGTTTCCTATTGTTCCTTGAATAAAACCCAACCCCATAGACTAAGCACGTATTTTTATGTCCAAGGACCGATTTCAACAAAAGACCAACTTTCCTCGAACGTATGAATCTGTACTTTATTTACAAAATGTACATTGTAGTCTTGCACTTTTTTTTCTTCTGCCCGTGTGATATCTCTGATTCACTGTTACCCTACCTATGTTATTTTAACGGCCCCGACCCAATTTTTTTTCCGGGAAAAATGTTACAAATAAAAAACCCATAAATGCTGTCATTACTACATGTACCTTTAAACCTTGACTACACACAGACACCAACATGTACATGTATGATCAGCACAAAAAAAGCGCCCCAAAAACCCACAAAAATTCCCTACCTAACCTATTGTATTTAATTTTGTTGGGCCTAAGTGGTAGTATGACACTGCACAACCAGCAATACGCGTATGCATAATACAATTACATTAGGTGGTTTGTATTAGAGTATATGAACACCCACGTTTGTGGGAATTATGCATGCAGGGGTGCGTCCCATTGACCCATCTGCTGTGTTCAGTCAACAGAACAAACGCTGTGTTTAATTTTTCATAATCCGAAAGACGTCAGCCGGCGGCTTGAGATGCGTCGTCGTCGTGATGCAAAAAAAATATAAATAAAATAAAATAGAAAATAAATAAAACAATTAAGCCTTTCCATTCTGAAATGGGATTTTGTACAAATGGATGTACAGTGGTACAAAATGTATTTAGATTTTTGTTTGATACAAGGATTTCGATAGTGGACTGTAAACATTGGTGTTGGGAAAATATTGTAATGATTTTGGCCGCCTGTAATTTTGCATAAAAATGGCAACTAAATTGAAGTAATCAGCATTGTCATTGTATTGCCATTGTGAACATGTATACACTCATGGCATAGTACACTGTGCACTGTATTCCTGCCTGCACCTGGCAACCTGTAAATTTCTTTTGCATAATTATAATATGCATGTGTACTCATACATGTGTCATGTACACATCCATTCAATATGTGACATGCTCTTAAATAAAACAAAAACAATTTACTTGGACTGTTTCAATTCAAAGAAAAACTGTTTTAATTCTCCAAAGTGGTTTGAAAAAAAATGAGCCACACTACAGGAGTAGGATATTTTGTGGTTTTCGCATTTTCAGTTTCATTGTCTGTTAATAAAAATCAGTCACGCCGATTTGCATCATTCTGTGCAACAATCAACTCACATTTTGTGCTGCCCGACATGTTTCTACAATGTGGGTTTTGGGAGTATACATGTAATATATGTGACCCGCTCTGGAAAAAGGTATATTATGTCGCAAAATATGAAAAATGGGTTTTATGTATGTTTGGAAAGCCCGCAGTGTAATTTTTATTTGGTACATGATAGAGCTCCAAAGCCCTTTCCGTTCTGGAGATATTGCGCTTTTGCATATTAATTAGTTCTGTGGAGCTCAAATTGCACAACAGAGAAAACAGGCTTTGAAATAGCTAGTTCTAATACAATGCAATGAAACAATGCAATGGAACAATGCACTCTAAAAAGGTTATTTTTTCACTTTATTAATTGAACTCAACATTGGTGTGCACCAAACCTGAAACTTTAGATACATTGTATTTAAGATGTCATTTAAGACAAAAAACAAAAAATGAATTTTGATGAAAATTTTTATTCTCTCAACGTTAAAAGGGCCATTACACATAAATGCATAGCGCGACTTATATCACCTTTTTCTGGAGCGGGTCACACTATTATTGTGTTATACGTTCAATTTACACATGTACAATGTAAGCCCCGACGGTCTCGGCAGTTTGGCTAGGAACCTTTTCAAGTCTCCCATAATCCACTATGGTGCAATAAAATGACACATTTACTAATTCATTTGATGCGCATAAAACACTCCCTCAGGGTTCCGGAAGTCTGCGACCCCATAAACGCATTCAATATTGTACAGGGGTCAGACCATTGAGAACATTTTTGGCAGTCAAAATTCAACCCTGTCAACGTCATTGTTCACTTCAGTAATACAAATCCAAGATGACCTGAAAAGCACTGTCACTGCGTGAATAATTCCTGCCCATTCCTTTGAAGGCAGTGTGTCGTCTTGACGCCCTTTGCACCAGTGACCTTTTCCCATCCGGTGCGCTCGCTCTTCCCCCCTCGACAGTCCTCTCCGATCCTTCGCTCCAAAAGAGCATTGATTTTAATCGGTTTACTTGCCTTGCATCCAGCGCGGAAGCGGACTCATAATCTGGCAAATTATGTTTCCGCTGGAATGCGGGCTGGACTTCCACTTAGCCGGTTGAGGGGACGGACGGCAGCGTACATACCTGCACATGCATGTAGCCTAGCCCACAGCAGGCTTCGTAGGTCGTGGGAGGGACTTGGAGTGTGAGTAAGAGAGCCAGGGATGAGGGATGCTGTAGGCAGTCCGTGTTGTAGCTGGCGTTATGTGTTCATGCTTGGTGTTTGCAACATTGCAACGTTTGGGAAAATCAGGAATGGAAAGATTTAACATAGCCACGGATTTCTGCTAAATCTGTAAAATGAACACATATTTACCAAACTATATGTGATCCAAACTCAGAACAAAACCTATTGTGTAGATGTTTAATTTTCATACATGACTAGCAAACTGAAGTGATTTCCTATACGATATTTGTTAATTAACCCTAACCCTGCCAGACGTCTGTGCTGACAGCTCCACTTTGCTGGACTCTGCACACAAGTCAATGTGACAAAGTATGCAATCTGATGCATCTGGCAGGGTTCTAGCAAACATGCCCTGAAGGGTTAGGGTTAAAAGAATAATTTATGCTACAGCTTTGGCTTGTTTTATTTGGGCAAATCATAATTATGGAAACATTAATACAGTAGAACGCCATTATGGCAAAGATCATGGGATTCACAAATAATGTTCATATGGTGGCCGTTTGTTATAGTGAATAATGGTACAAATGTATGTATACAAAGTAGCATACAATTTGGAAGCCAAAGTGGGTGTTCGTTGTAGCCAAACGTTCGGTATAGCGGTGTTTGTTATAGCGAAGCTCTACTGTAATAAGCCAGTTCGGTATTTCAACTGCACATGTCCAAAACGACATAGGTCACGGGTCATTCTGGATAACTATAAAATGCGTGCGTATAAACGTGCAAGGTGGTCGCACAATGCGCACATGTTACCTTCAAAATTCATTCAATATTGAATTTCACCGAAGATTAAATACTTCATGTCTACTTCCAAGAGCTTAGTTAAGGATGGAGCATTGTGAGTACAGAACGTGCCAAATGAGGCTTGTGATGCTGTGGACATCAACGAAAACTACTCCAGAAAGCCTGTAAAAGTCCTACTTTTGTCCTATTTTGTTTGACAATTTTGATTCTACTATTCTCTTACCTTTTCACCGGGATGTGCTTGGAAGCCTGTATTTTGTTTACCAGTGTTAAAGAGGGAAGGGATGTATCTTCTAGAAGAAAAATCTGCCTGCCCAATATGTGACTAAACCCAACAAAATGAGTCACAAGTTGCCAGAGTTGTAACTTTTGAGTTACCATCCTTTAAACACGACTTATACTGTGGAAATCTATAGGAACTGTCAATGTTTTCACCCACATAATGTCCATATTCATCAGGATGTCAAACTGAGTGATATATCAGAATGAAGAGCCAAGTTTGCTCTGTCCAATGCAAGCAATAAACTAACGAGTCAAACAATGACCTTAAAGATAGTGTACACTTTTGGTAATCCTCAAATTTGTTTTTACTGAATTATTACGAAATACCTTACTAGACTGTAAGTTATTAGTAGTCTCAATCATCCTGTGTGCTGTCGTTGTCAAAAAAAAGTAGAAATTTATATTGTTTTCCAACGATTTCCAGCTGTAGCCTTTAGTCAAGGCGCGCGTGGCTACCCGGACGAGTGGCGCGAACAGGACATGCTGGAATTCGGGGCGCGTCACGCATCCAGGTAGCCACGGCGCGCCTTGACTAAAGACCATCATCCGCCCGACGGTTGAAAACGAGCGCCGTTTTTCTCTCGTTTTTTAGACCATCCAACAACGCAAAACTTTGAACAGGTCATAGGAACGATATTTCCTATAAAATACAAACCCCCAAATTCGCCCATTTCTGAAAATTGCAACAATGACCAATCACTACTTTTAAGACTCATTTTGTTGGGATCACATACTATTTTTACTTGTTCATTGGACAAGTAGACAGGTGACCGGATGAGACACTAAGTATAATGAACATACATGTATTTGTTAAACAATAATTTCTCCTAAACAGCTCTATAAACTTGGTCCCCGACTGTAAAACCAAAGCCACTCACATGCAGTCCAACAAGCCTGCCTATATACGTGTACTCGGAACCAATTCCGATTCAGTCATTCTCCAGATTCCCAGAAACAAACCCGACTCTCTCCCTCTCTACTCAGGAAGGATTTTCTCCCCGTTTGATTGATGAGTAAATACATCTGTCCAGAAGGGGAAGAGAAATAATCTGGAATGGATAACCAAACATGTCTGGCGTTTTGTTCTTTTGCAGAGGTAAAGGAAGAACTGGAACAGCTAATGGCCGACATTAAGAAGACGGCAAATAGAGTCAGGGGCAAGTTAAAGGGTGAGTAGTCGTGTATGATAGTGCAGTGGCACGGCGGGGGATTTGTTTTAGCGGCTGAGTGCATTGACCTTTTCAACTTTTGGTCCATTGTCCTACAAGTGGGAGGGGCCTGAGGAGTTGTGTGTGACTATGGGGGGGGGGGGGGGAGGTGGAGGTGGAGGTAAAGTATTAATGCATTTTTTCCGCTGATATTGGGATACCAAGGGTTTGTGTGGGTGGGCAATCTCCAAATTGTTTCCCTGAATTTTGCACCGTGGCCCATGAATCTTTGATCCGGGAAATAATTTGAAAAGGGGGTGGGGTGTGTTGAGACCTCCTTCTCTCCCCCCCCCCCCCCCCCCCCCCGAAAAAATAACTACAATTATATACAGTGGGTGGGTTGGGGGTGTCTTTATTACATATGTGGCAACAATTTTATAGAACAAAGACACTGACAATTTGGGAGACTGCCAACATAGGGCAAGATAGCTCAGTTGGTAGAGCACCATTACGGTATTCCGGAGGTCGCAGGTTCAAATCCCACTCCTGCCAGTTTTCTTTGTTCACTTTGAAAATTCAGAACATATTTTGGACATAAATTGTGGCTGCTCTCGTTGCTGACCAGAAAAAGAAAACAGCGCGACTGATAAGGGGTCCCCAATGTCATGGAATGGGCGGCCATGGTAAGTACATGTACATGTACACGTACACGTACATAGGGGGAAGATGCCACTCCCTCCCCCCCCAAAAAAAATAAAAAATTAAACAAACAAAAGCTGCTGGTGCAATGTGGAAATTGGCAATGTTTTATCACATAATATAAAATAAATCACTTTTTTTTTGTAAATCGTAAGGCCGTTGCATACGGAACTCGGAAAGCAAAGTACATTGTACATTGACCATGATCACGTATTTCTACATGTTCTTAAGTTTGAATTACATGTAGGCTTTACTTTTTAGACTCACAAATTATTATTATTTTTTTTCCAGTTATGGAGCAGAGCATCGAGCAGGAAGAGAGCTCTAAGATGAACGCAGCCGACGTCAGGATAAGGAAGACTCAAGTGAGTGCTTGAATATACGCCAGGCAAGGGCTGTGCCTCTGAACCGGGTACCCGAATACCCGACTGCTAATGTCGGGAGCCGGTTCCAGATTATGGAATCGAGTACCCGTAATCTAATTAACATATTACTTAGTAATTTCTCAGACAATGATAAAGAAAGTTTCTGAATGCCATTTGTGGGGAATTTTCAAAATGAAAACCAAGGTTCATTGAAAAACAAAACAGATTTATGTTTATGACGCTTGTGAAAATGCAGTTTACACCGTAAAGCTATAGAGCTCACTGTACGCACTTACATCTTGTTGCATTGATGCACCGATGTGGTGGTATTAATGTGCGGACCTTTACAAACAATATGCAAATTCTGAGATTTAATTTTTTGGGATTGGCTTTCTTTAACAGGTACGCGGGTACCTGAGCTTCTTCCCATACATCAGCCCCTACCCCCCCCCCCCCAAAGCATACATGTATTTTGCATATGTACCCATGCATTTAAGGTCCACATTTCAAAGAAGCATGCATGTCACTGTTGTACTTGTATGTTGATGTACCTATAACTACACATGGCTCTTTATCTGCTCTAGTGCCCCTTCTTGTGGGACACCCCTAAAAATGAAAATGGTAATAAACATTTCGACTTGTATTCTTCTGATACTGTAACATAAGGGGGTTTATAATTATACTGCCCAGAATATACAAAATGTAGCTTGATGAAGGACTTCAATGAAAAAGAAGCCTTTTATTATCCGTGCTGCAAATCACGTAACAGGACAGACATACTGGTATGCACAGTTATTATGCTTCAAGTTACTGCCTTGTTTGGTCTAAAACTCACCCAGGCTTGACTATCTGTTTCGTATCAAAGATGGAATCTATACATGAAATTCGTTGTAAAAATTTCCATTTTATTTTCCCAAATCAGGCGTCATATTTTCACGTAACAAGATGGACAGACAGTTATGTGAATTGTACTCAGGTTTTCGGAACACATTTATCGAATGATGTGAGACTGATTTGGCACACAATCTTTCTTACAAAATCAGTGCAGAAATGTTTTTTATTAAAGCAGTATAAGTCAAAAGTTTGAATTTTTGCAAACCCCATTAAGTCAATGTCCCATTTCAAGTGATCAAAAAGTGGTGTTTTCATCCACAGTGAGACACAATGAGACACATTAAGAAAAAACAAGACACTCATGGACGCTCAAATTGTTTTTATTATCTCTACAACTCATATTCTTCAATTTGAATACCACATTCATACATTCAGGTACATATTATATGAAAATACCCCTTTAAAACATAGCATAAGGGGCACGAGAGCAGATATAGAGCCACATACAATGTACATGTATAAAGAACACTGCTATGCCAAACATTAGGCATTTTGGGGATGGTGTTGCCCTACACAAGGCCAAACGGCCACTCAAGGTGTGGGTTACAAAAGACAAGAAAAAGACATACAGGGATAGAAGGAATCTATTCACATGGAATTGTGAAAGATAGCAAGTTACAGGTAAGGAGTTCCAAAGAGAGGCAGTATGAGGGAAAACAAAACTTGAAGAGTATCTAACAGTACTAGCCTTTGGAACAGCAACAGTGAAAGGATGTGGTGGGGCAGCCTTTCACTGTTGTTCCAAAGGCTTACATGTACATGTAGTTACGAACACCCACTTTGGCGCCCATATACTGTTGTATTTATCGTTTTGAACCTTACAAAATTTGCCTGAGAATTGGAAAATTTATTTACAAATATGATCGACATTGTTTTGTCCCCGCCCCCCCTCCAGCATTCAACGCTTTCCAGGAAGTTTGTAGAGGTGATGACAGATTACAACAACACACAAACGGACTACCGAGAGCGGTGTAAGGGGCGTATCCAACGTCAGCTTGAAATCAGTAAGTACACGCTTGAATTGGAAACCGGAAGCCAGGGCAGAGGGAAAAGCTGCCTAGAATCCGCTTGCTAAAATTGAACTAAGTGGCCAACTTACTCCAGATTTCTTGAAACTCTTTCATCAACTTTTAATCAATCTGTTATTTGCATTGCTATTGAGTATAGACAAACTAAAGAGTCCGGGGCGAGACTAGTCAGTGTCTGGTGCCAAGATGGTCATGTATAAAGTGATGATGAAGGAGCAAGACTTGCACAGTCTGTGTTGAAGCTGCCCGGTCCGTGCTGTACATGATTGTTAAAATAGGTCTGTACACTTGAACATAATAAGAAGTTCTGACAAACTATGAGTTGGTGTCAACTTCAAGGTGGGTAATTGAGAGCACAATATGATGTAAACCTAGATTAAGGGAGCATTTCATATTGTCCACATGTGTTATTCATTGCGGTACCGCTGCTTTTCTTTGCGGTGCCGCATTCTATACCTCCAACCTACATGTAGCTGATGAATGGGAAGCCAGGCGGCTTGAAGAACTGAATAATCATGATGTCAAAAAGGGTGCAAGCCAGCTAGTCTGGTTCCCTGAACTGACCATTCCCCAATGTCTGTAAATTGCTGTTTAATTTCAAGTGAGGTCATTAGGGAAACAGACTACATGAACAGCATTTTGTTCTTGGTTTTTCCAGCATCTATAAACATAAACTTTAAACAGGTGGAATATTTGCTATAAAACACACCCCCACATCCATCCATTTCTGAAAACGACGGCAAAAACAAGTGTTGTATATTACCTTTTTTAACACCTCACCCACAGATTCTGTGTCTCGATTGGCCGAGAGCGAGTCACATGACATTTGCTATTTTCCTGGCCAAAAGTACTATACTCGTAGCAACCAAAGTTTTATACGCATAGCACCGGTATTGTGTGCAAAATGCATACGGGTGTATGTGCGCGTTGCGCATCACGCGCTAGCGCTACAGAACTGTGTTCAAACATTTCATGAAGGGGTAGTTTGGAAATGTGCAAATAATTTTCATCTAATTTTGAATTCAAATAGACATACGTTTAATTATATTGAAATTAAATTAATCAGTTAGCGCATAAATCAAGCAGAATCTGTGGGAGAGGTGTTATAAAACAAATATTGACTGCTTTATCTTGTAGTCTAGTAAAACTAGCCTCCCTCGGTGATCCATGGAGCATTCTATTTAAAAATAGAATGCTCCATGGATCACCTCGGGAGGCTAGTTTTACTACACCACTCGAAGCTGTCCATACTTGTATACAGTGTGCTATATTGCTGGCTGTCACCGAAATATGAAAATCGGTTTTGGCTTAGTGCCTCTTTGAAATTGGCCAAATGTGTTCAGCCTGTGGATTCAAAGATCCCATCTTCCCAGATCGTGTACTACCTAGCATCAGCCAATGATATCTTCCACTCCACACATTTCCTTGCAGTTTTCGTCTGCTCTAATCAGAAGCTGATGATTTGTCATACTTTCCCTCAACACAAATATCGTCTTCATCGGTTTCAAACCTAATCGTCTGATCCACTGTGACTCCCTTCTTGTGGTCATTCCTATTAGTTGTGAGTCTTTGTGTTTCCCACATAACCCCCCCCCCCCCCCATAAATGTTTTAATTAAAAAGAATATTTTATCTTTTTCTTGCCTGGCTTTCATATAAATAGCTAGTAAGTATTTCTTTGTTCTTGCTTCTTCTTTTTAAACTTTTGGCATTTCTGTCCAAACTGCTCTATGTTGTTGTTATTTTAATATTTTTGATTTTATTTTTTACAATTTAAGGAACCCCCTTTTATTGGATGTTTTCTTGTAGACGATGTTTAGTTGTTGATCAGATTTAGGCTTTCCGTAAGTTGTGCTGTTGGAAAAGAGTTTGCAACACTATTTCAGACCGAATAGTAGATTTTGTTTGTATTTAGTGGCTCTGGAGATTAGGCCCCCCCTCCCCAAAAAACAAAAAATAACTTGTGTTGCCCTTAAATGGGAAAAATCGGGAGGGAGGGTCAGTCGGTCGATTTTTAATTTTTTTTTAACCATCCATGAAAACATGACAACAATACTACATGTCGTGTAAACTCAGAAGTTGGGAGGCAAAAAGTAAGCTTTTTAAAAAAGTGAGATGGCGAAATGCACGATTGTGCTGTCATAGCTGTATTGACAATGATTTTAATAAAACTAGATTTTGAAATATTCCTTAAAAAAATAATATAAATAAATACAACCCGACTCTTGTGACATTTAGGGTCAGTCGCGGAGGGCAACACAACCATTTTTTGGGGGGGGCCTTACTATTTGAATCTAGAGCAAAGTTTTGTACAAACCCCATCAAGTGGAACGAAATATGGAACACACAGAATGGAACATGACTTCAATACTTGTACATGTACATGTACACGCAGTCCTGTTTGACTATGCTGCTGAGGACTGAAGCTGTTCTCTTCCATTGTTCCCATTGTTTGGACTTAAACTTTTTCTCAACAAGTCCCAGAAGGTTTGTGCATTAACACTACAAAGGGCTCAGGTCCTCAGTTGTATTGTAATCACTAATCCACTATTGTCCCAAGTCCTCAGACGTAATGGATAACCTGTGCACGGAAGGAAGCCACATTTGTGACCTGGCAGCACGAAATGAGCAAAAAATCGCACTTTTGAGTTTCAAGCAGAAACAGTTTTTTTCACCGAAAAGTCGATTTTGGGATTTTAACATTTATACATTTGAAAAGTCCTGTTCTGTCATAACCTAAAAAGTAAATTCAATCTCAAAATATTTTTAGGGGCAAGTGATTTCTTTTTGAGCTATGCTGTACTCTGCACAGTTCACAAGCTTTCATTTTCTCAAAACAAGGGGTCAAGACTCTCACAACTTGAAAGGGTTGTACATGTAGCAGGGCCCAGGAATGAGCCACAGCGACACAGAATATATCAAATTAAAGCTTGATGCATGAATTTTCAGGAAATACGATAATCTCAATTTTCAACTTTTGCTACTTTCTGCCCATTTCGCGATGCCAGGTCACATTTTTCTGTACACAGAATTGAACAAAGTTGACTTCAAAATGGAAATGTAGTACACATTCACAGATTGAAGCAAAGTTTGATAAAGAATTACAGAATGGAACAAAGTTTCCTGACTGTACTCATCAAATGGAGCCAAATCAAAGAAAGAGAAAAGTTTGGTACACAGGGAGTGAATGTAGCAAGTTTTGGTACACATGCACCGAATAAAACCAAATTCGGTACTCATGCATGCATGTAATTAAAAGCTCGGTACATTGTACTGTATGTGGTACATACATGCACTGAATGGAATTAAGCTTGATGCAAATGCAACAAGCTTTGGTGCACAAATGTAACAAACCTTGGTGCACAAATGCAACAAACTTTGGTGCACAAATGTAACAAACTTTGGTGCACAAATGCAACAAACCTTGGTGCACAAATGCAACAAGCTTTGGTGCACAATTGTAACAAACCTTGGTGCACAAATGCAACAAGCTTTGGTGCACAAATGTAACAAACCTTGGTGCACAAATGCAACAAGCTTTGGTGCACAAATGTAACAAACTTTGGTGTACAAATGCAACAAGCTTTGGTGCACAAATGTAACAAACTTTGGTGCACAAATGCAACAAACCTTGGTGCACAAATGCAACAAACCTTGGTGCACAAATGTAACAAACCTTGGTGCACAAATGCAACAAACCTTGGTGCACAAATGTAACAAACCTTGGTGCACAAATGCAACAAGCTTTGGTGCACAAATGTAACAAACTTTGGTGCACAAATGCAACAAGCTTTGGTGCACAAATGTAACAAACCTTGGTGCACAAATGCAACAAGCTTTGGTGCACAAATGTAACAAACTTTGGTGCACAAATGCAACAAGCTTTGGTGCACAAATGTAACAAACTTTGGTGCACAAATGCAACAAACCTTGGTGCACAAATGCAACAAACCTTGGTGCACAAATGTAACAAACCTTGGTGCACAAATGCAACAAACCTTGGTGCACAAATGTAACAAACCTTGGTGCACAAATGCAACAAGCTTTGGTGCACAAATGTAACAAACTTTGGTGCACAAATGCAACAAACCTTGGTGCACAAATGCAACAAACCTTGGTGCACAAATGTAACAAACCTTGGTGCACAAATGCAACAAACCTTGGTGCACAAATGTAACAAACCTTGGTGCACAAATGCAACAAGCTTTGGTGCACAAATGTAACAAACTTTGGTGCACAAATGCAACAAGCTTTGGTGCACAAATGTAACAAACTTTGGTGCACAAATGCAACAAGCTTTGGTGCACAAATGTAACAAACTTTGGTGCACAAATGCAACAAACCTTGGTGCACAAATGCAACAAACCTTGGTGCACAAATGTAACAAACCTTGGTGCACAAATGCAACAAACCTTGGTGCACAAATGTAACAAACCTTGGTGCACAAATGCAACAAGCTTTGGTGCACAAATGTAACAAACTTTGGTGCACAAATGCAACAAACTTTGGTGCACAAATGCAACAAGCTTTGGTGCTCAAATGTTACAAACCTTGGTGCACAAATGCAACAAGCTTTGGTGCACAAATGCAACAAGCTTTGGTGCACAAATGTAACAAACTTTGGTGCACAAATGTAACAAACTTTGGTGCACAAATGTAACAAACCTTGGTGCACAAATGTAACAAACCTTGGTGCACAAATGTAACAAACTTTGGTGCACAAATGTAACAAACTTTGGTGCACAAATGTAACAAACTTTGGTGCACATCTACATGTACATTGTGAAGATGGAATTTTGCATCGGGGATGATTTAAATTAGAACGGATTTTTCTCTTTTGCCCTTTCCCGACGTAATGTATGAAGCAATGTACATGTATGCTCAGTTCTTTCCAAGAGCCTGGGTGACAAAATTCACAGGCTTACTCGGGCGGACTCGAACCCACAACTTCATGTTTACTAGTGCAGACGTCTTAACCACTTGACCACCGAGCTTGTCGGGGTCGGCTGGCCGATTTGAATGCAATGCAGCAGCGGGTGCTGCGTAATCAATGTGAAAGCACTGAGTATTATACAGTGCTTCATATAATATGTCGGGAAATGGCAAAAGAGAAAAATATGCACATGCATCAAAATTAGCCATTAGTGGTACAGGTGGACCAAATTGAGTGATGTTTAGTGCACATGCACCGAATTAGGCCAATTTTGGTACACATTCACTGAATATTAGGAAGTTTTGTACACATGCACCATATGGAGAGACAATCTTTAAACACGTGTCAAATTTAACAAAGTTTAGTGCACATGCATTGAACGTACAAAGCAAAGTTTGGTGCACGTGCACCAAATTTTGCAAAGTTTTGTGCAGTTGTACAGAATTTACATTGTAGCAAAGTTTGGTGCACTTGCACTGAGTGTAGGAACTGCAGATAAACAGTGTATAGTTTAATACCAAAAGAGTTGATTACTTCTGGTGTTGATCTACTAACATTTTACTTTCTGGTATCTCACTTGAAAGTAAATATTCATTTGTTATTTAAAAAAAGATTTCACAGATCAGATATTTACATGGATTAGACATCTTTTTGATATAATACTTTTGTCCTAGTTTGTATGTACATTGTAGGTTACTATAGTTGGTAGCACAATACATGTACTTAACAAAATGTTATACCCCAAAGTATTTTTTTTTGTTATCTTGTTTGTTCATTTGGCTGTTTTAAGTTCACAATAGCTCTTATTAACCTTTTGACACATCTTTAGTGATTTTGTCAGAAATTTTCTTGCATATAATCATTAGACCTCCAGATTTTTTTGTTTTACTTTTCTGCATGGTTTTTTTGATGATTCATTCGTACAAGTTCTTTTTTACATGTACAGTGGAACGCCGCTATACCAAACACTGCTATACTGAACACCGCTATACTGAACACCATCCTTGGCTCCCAAATTTTGTGTACAAAACTTACCGAACATTGTTGTTGAAGAAAAAGGCAACAGATAAAAAAATGTACTGGGTATTTGGGCTGTTTGTAATTCCCTAACAGCCGCAGCTTTATGTTGAAGAGTGACAGGTGGCTATTATTTCCCCAAGGAATAGAAGGGAAAAGCCAACTGTTTCTTTAGAATTCAGTAAGCTTAAAAAGTATGAACATGTAATTACTTGATTTAATGGCCGGCACATGTTCAATTACAATCAAAAGAGGGCGCACTTAAAATACGGTGCAAGAGGGTGCTATTTAAAAGAAGGGACGCCATGTTGGCAGACTGGCGGCTGAAAATCGCTATATTGAATGATCGCTATACCAAACAAAATCTGTGGATCCCGCGATGTTCGTTATAGCGGCGTTCTACTGTACATATATATTAACATTTACTTTTATTTAACTTCGGGCACAGTACGCCATTGGTAACTGGAAATTGTAGCAATTCGGCTTGGTTTCTTGCACATTTCAAGCACAGACACTTCTTTGCACTACTGTTATAAAAGTCTGAAATATTAATAAATGATAGCATTTTAGTCTCGGTCCAAAGATAAACTGACAGAAGCGGAATTTGAACCTGCGACCTCCAAAATACGATCCCGGTGTAGCTTGAATTTCAGTCACTGTGAAATACGGCCTCATTAGTAGTATTGCACTTGCCTATTAAAATGAAGATAATAAAGAGAGTGGTCGGTCACATGAGAGAGTTTAACCAATAATAGGGAAAGGAAGAGGAATCCAATTTTCATAGGAGTCTGATTTTCATATGACACCGGCACTCTACCAACTGTACTTGTATCTTGCCCTATGTTGAGGGACTTTGTTTGGTGGGGGGGGGGGGTGCTAGTCAGAAGTCATAAACCCATAGCCAGGGATCACACCCCAACTTTACGATACAACCTGAGAAACGACATTGTGGGGATCACTTTATGTCGTCAAACAAACCACAAGGGAAACTGACCAGATAATTTAAATGGATTTTCATAGTGAGCAAAGAAAACTGGCAGGAGCGGAATTTGAACCTGTGACCTTTGGAATTTTTTAAAAAGTTTTTGATACAGGCGTTCAACACTTTCTAACTTGTGATAAAAAAGAGCACTGGTATCTTTAAGTTTGACTTGATGTATGAATATCGGCAGTTTATAATGCTACAGATTAGGTGTGAAGTGAGACATATCGTCACAGTTTTCATGAAGAGACAAATTTCCTATTTCCTCAGTGCACTAAATTTGTCTCTTCGTGAAAACTGTGACGATATGTAGCTTAAAATTTTGGTGATTCCAGGATGTTTGAATTTTATGTGTAAAAGACCCCCCCCCCAAAAAAAAAAAAAACCCAAAAAATAAAAAACTCAAGGATGCAGGTTTAAGATATAGAGTCTGTGCTCTTCAACAGATCCGATTTCTTTCGTCCAAATTTTCAAAATTGAATGTTTCATTTTAATGAAAAAAGTATTTCAATTTTTGTTGTTGTCTGCAACACCTTTAAAACAGGCTAATATTCCTGGTTGCTTTTGCACCTCTAATGCACCGAAGATACGCCCTGCAAGAACTGATTTAAAAAAAAAAATGTTGGGACCACAAATAATTTGGAAAGTAATTATTTACTAACTGAAATGTGGTTGGATTATTTTCTTTGTATGCCTCATTCAAAAGTGAATAACTTTTCTGTTGCTGGCACAAAAAGTCACAAAAAAAAGTTTGGAGTGAAACTCGAAAAGCCCACGGACAGGATATCTTTAATGACAGTCAGACACGATGGGATGTCAAATTGGTAAATAGCGCAATTTAGACTAATCAATTATGCGGATGTGTGTGTGGAGCTACTGTGCCGCTTTCACTAGGTGTCTGGTTTTAGTCAAGGATCCATGTGTCCGTATAGACATTATGCGCAGCGGCCATCTTTGAGGTCTACCCATGCCTGTGCAAGGGTAATCAGACATTTACCTCGAAGATGGCCAATGCGTCAAAATAAAACTGCACGCAATGCAATGGGCATACTTCCATTTATCTGCAAATTTATTTATCACGCCACTCATTACGCCTAATGCAGTACAGACACATAGGTTTTCAGCCTAAGGCATTCCTGAGTCACCAATTCAAGTCAGTAACTGTAGCACTATCTACGGCAATTCACACTTGCCATTTTGGTACCTAGACTGTGCTAAGCACAATTCTCCTGGGACTGTAAGCACCTTTGAGTAAGCTGGAATTGTTCACATTTGGTGGGGCTTTTCACCTGAGCACTACACAAAATTTCTTCCCGGTACGCACTCATTTATAGTGGAATTTTACCAATGGTGTACAGTCGCTTTAACCCAACACGTATATTTTCATATCGGAAGTTTTAGATCTAAATTTCTTTATTCTTCCTGCATGTTTCTTTATTAACTGATATTTGTACATTTACATATAACACTTGCGTGCGTGTATGAAAACAGCTGAATATTTTCTCCACAGGTACACAGTCCAATCTTCAGGAGGCCAAGAATTAAAATAATTAAGAAGGCCTGACATAACAATCCTACAAGACTCTTTCTCAAAGCTGAGTTTAGCCTTTGAAAAAGATTATACTAGGATCATGCCCTTTTGAACAAATTCTACTGGCATTAAAATATGAGGTGCTCATAACTTATCATTCATATTTATAACACCTCACCAGAAGTAAGTTCCCCTTAACCCTAATGTCACTGAATACTACAAAATACTACAAAATACTACTTGAGTTAAACTGCAGTATGGAGTACTATTACTACACTGGCCTATGAGAATTGAGTAGTATTTTGTAGTACAGTGTACTGGACCCCAAATGAATGCCTAGGACGTTAGGGTTAATGAATCTATATATTTCCTGAGATATTAACCTTGATGGAGATCATCAGTGGGGACCCATGGAACAAATCTGAAACTGACTACATGTAGCCCATACACGTACCTACTGTTCCATGGGGCTGCTGTCACCACGCGTCTCAAAAGTCTTCCGTTGGAGATGCCAAAAATGGCTCGTGTCCAGCTTGAAATATCCGAGTCACATATTTTCTGAATTGCAAGATTCCAGAGTGAGTTGGAATATCTTGGCAGAAACTTCCGCTTGTGTCAGTTTGTTAAGGAACCTTAAACGAGTGCTCATAACCTTGAGTCTTTTTCTCTTGTCTCTTCCAGCTGGAAAATCCACCACAGACGAGGAGTTAGAAGACATGTTAGAGAGCGGCAACCCAGCGATATTTACTTCCGGTGTAAGCTGATGGCTAAGAATTTGATTCTATTTTCAGTCGGGGGGGGTACATTGGCACAATGTTGTGTTCGCACTGGGCTAATTTGTTTTGGGTGAAATTTTACTGGGATGTTGGTGAAATCTTACCATTGTTCGCAAATGGGGGAGTTCAGTTGGTTTTGCTATTGTGGAAGTTACCCTGCCCGGGTCTACAGGTCTGAAAATGGGGATAATTTCTTTGGTATCTGTTGAAGATTTATCCTCTATTTAGATCTGGACCCAGGAAAACTGTTAGGCTGGTGGGGTTGGCAACCTAAAATGTAGCCAACCCGACCACCTGTGTTGTAACCAAAGAGTGGCTTTTAGCCTTGTATTTGGTAACTTCCGTAAAAAAAACCCAAAAAACAACAACTTGGACTGTTGACTTTTACAGAGGCCGTAGTTAAAGTAACTGAGCTGACAACAATATGCGTCCCTATCCTGCCCTCATTTATGCTACTTGCCCACCAACTGCGTTAGCTTGCGAATTTGTACGAAATTTTTTTTCCCGCCAAAATTTACGATATATTGCGCTATTTGCAAATTCTGCAATTTGTTGCAATTTTTTGCAAAATGCTGTTGCCCACCGGTGCACCGAGCGCAAGAATTCGTAAGAAATCGCAGATTGTGCTGCCTTGCGCTGCATTGCGCTCTGTCCGCATGCTTGCGTTAGGCCTGTACACTGCTTGCGATGCATTGCGATGCATTGCGAAAGACATCTAGCGCAGCTTGGCTTGCACTATTTTGCGCTATTTTTGGGCAGGTTCAAAACTAGCGCAACAGCTTTGCGAAGCCATTTCACAAGCTAAATTTGCGCAAGCTTTTGCAAGAACGCTTGACCACTGCTGCGCTACTTGCGCTATTTTTGGCTTCGCAAGCTGGCGCAAGCAGTTTCGCAAGCTAATGCAGTTGGTGGGCAATGTACATTAGTGTAACGTGTGACTTAATAGAACGTTGCTCGTTTTCAGTCACGGGTGGAGAAATCCAGTGGAACTGATAGCATGGTAGAGATTTGTCTTTTTTAGAATTATTAGATGTATGTCACAGTGAGGAGTAGGGTGAGAAGGACTTCAAATTTTTTATTTTGTTTTCCCAGCCTAGCATATAAACTTTTTTTCCTGGTTTGTTCCCGCAGATTATAATGGACACGCAGCAGGCTAAGCAGACGCTGCGTGATATAGAAGCACGACACAACGATATCATCAAATTGGAGAATAGCATCCGGGAACTACACGACATGTTCATGGACATGGCCATGCTGGTTGAGAGTCAGGTATATAGCTTTTATGCAAAGATTGCTATTGATTTCATAGGAAGATTTGTTTGAGAATTAGGTATTGGACAATAAGAATGTTTGGAGAAGAGTTAGGCTCATCCTTACAATCACTCTCTCATCGGAGATTCGTTTCTACTCTTAGTCTGTTCTTCATATATTTTCATGGTAACTGTTCCACCGGCTTGTCCAGCTTGGTTCCTCCAGTGAGGGTGTTTGAGCGTGAAACTCGGCTTTCTGCCTGTTCCCACCAGAGTTGTATTCGAGTCCCTGCAAGTCCTTTCACAAGTCCCTGCAAGTCCATCACAAGCCCTCCAGTCCTAATCCCAATCACAAGCTATTTAAATGAGCTGTGACAAAGGCATTGTCATTGTTCATCCAGTTACTTGTGACTGGCTTTATGAAAGGACTTCTGATTGGGCTTGCGAAAGGACTTGTGAAAGGACTTTCAGGGACTCGAATACAACTCTGGTTCCCACCAATAGACTCTAGCTGTACCTAGGTGTACAGCAAAAAGCTATGTGAATAGCTTTTTCCCTCGTTCTGTATCTCCATGGAATTATTTGCCTGGTACATGTTTCCCTCCATCTTACCATCTTTCCTGCTTCAAGAGGAATATTAATTCCTACCTCTTGTATCTTTGATTCTTTTCCTTTTTGTAGCTCCGTACCTTGATTGCTTTAGCCTTGTTCGTGGCAAACTTGCATCAAAAACCCAAACACACACAGAAAAAACACCAAAATTGTATCCTCATTGGATGATCCCCCACACTGCCGCTTCCCAGGTTGTATTGTATAACCGAGGCGTGATCCTTGGCTATACAGCATTATGGGTTCATGACTTCTGATATAACAAAGATATTGGAAGACCACCAATATCAGTCAGTTGGTAGGGTTCTTGTAGGGCAATCTGGTTGTCACAGGTTAAACCCTGCTCTTTAAATTTTGTGTTCACCAGGGCTTGAAATGAACGACGGCCACGACGGCCAGTGCCGTCGTGGCCTTCTTACTGGCCGAGGTGCCCCACAAAAAATCTCCGTCTTCACGGCCAGTTTTGCCTTGCCCCATATTTACCTTGGCCGTTGTGCCCTTTTTGCAAAAACACAGCCACTACGTACAATCCTTCTTTTTTTCAATGTCATGCCAGCCCTTCATAAAATCTTGCTGCACAACACGTTGGCGATCGTACAGAATCACATGCACACAATACGTGCAGCATCTATGCACATACTTTGCACACAAACTGAATCTGGTCCAGTTTCAGAGTATGCCTATACTTCAAGCATCAACACCCCCACCGCAAGATTAAATGTGTGTATTCGTACACATACACAAAGCAGCAGGAGTATGTACATGTACGGCAACGTTTACGTGCAGTCAACTGACTTTCTTTTTCTCAGTACTTGCATGTTCGTGCCTCACAATACGCGGCGCTATGAAGCATGCCTTCGGCGCGCTACATACAGTAACTTCATGATCTTTGGTCAGAACACGCGCGGCGCAATCGCGGTGTTCCGATTGTCAAAAGTTTCGATGAATAATTAGGCCAAAAAAAATCGATAGAGAAAGACGATTTCTGCAAGTTAATTCACAGAACTTTATCTCTTTTGTCTGTGTATGCATTTTCCATGTTCATGAATTTATTTCGAGGTTGTACCGCTCGTACACTGCAGTGTGTTTCCCCGACATTTCCTGCCGCAACACGAGGTTCATCGCCCGCCACACAAAGTGCATCACGCACGCTTACCACCGTACGATAAACGGACAGTGTTGGCCAGTTTCCTATCGTGGTTAGCGTTGTGCATAGAGTGTACGACCTAAATTCTCCATTATTTTTAAGAATTATGGACCGTAAATATTTTTGACAATAATTAAGGCAAGTTTTGATCATTTTTTTGTGGCAATTTTTTGTTATAGCTTTCGTAGCGTAAACGGAAATAGTTTAGGCTGAAATTCAAATATAATTGAATACCCATGTGATCGGAAGCAGTATGTTTTTGGCCTCATAGTCTTACTCTTACTCTTAGTTAAATACGTTTTGAACGGAAAAATCAACAATGCCGCGCCCTCCGTGCCCTTTCTGCAGATATAATTTGGCCTTGGTGCCCTACTTACTGGCCTTGGTGCCCTCCATAATTTTGCTTTATTCAAGGCCAAAGTGGCCTTGCCCTAAAAATTACCAAATTCAAGGCCTGGTTCACTCTTAAATTTTGTTTTTCACTCTTAAAAACAACCCCAAAAAACAAAAAAGAAAACAAGTTAACCACAAGGTTTGAATTTGAGAAATCTATGTCACTGCACTTTTCACACTCACTTTTTTTGTGCTGTGAAATTTTGAATTTTTAGTTTTTATTTTGAGTTTTGAGTTAAGAGTTTGGATTTGAAGTTTTGAGTTTTTTGATTTAGATTTTGAGTTTTAAATTCAAATTTGGATATTTTTTGAGTTTGTCGCTTTCAGTTTTTAATTCAACATTTTGGTTGTATTTGGAGTTCTGGGTTTTGTGTTTTGAGTTCCAAAATCCTGGGTTACGAGTTACCAGTTCTGGATTTTTCTTTTTCAAACCAGGGAGAAATGATTGACAGGATTGAGTACAACGTAGAACAATCGGTGGACTATGTAGAAACGGCCAAGATGGACACCAAAAAAGCTGTCAAATACCAGAGTAAAGCTAGGCGGGTAAGACCTCTCACGATTTTCTCTTCTTTCATCCTGAGGCCTATGGTTCATTCCATAAATTTGGGGTCCAAAAGTGTGACATTTTTGGTGTCCCCGTTATACACAAATGTATAGTATAAGATTTTGCAATTCAGGACACATTCTCCAAGAGTGATTATGTAAAGCAAAGTACCTGCCAAACAAGTAAAAAATAGTGTGAAGTCAATTTTATTGATACTTGATGGGAAATTACACAGGTCAGGTGTAACAGGGACACCAAAGAAATGTCACACTTTTGGACCCCAAATTTATGGAATGACCCCTATATGTGCTTACACATGTCTTCAGGTTCCCAGAGTTGACGTGTGTGACTCTTGTTACTGACGACCCTCGGGTCGTTGTCTTTATAAAACTACGCAGCACGCATTACACTTCACCCCTTGCAGCCGGGTGTAAACGTGAACAATAGGCACCACACTGAACAGAGTGGTCCAATGCGTCGCACTCAAAGCTTCCTTTCGTGTAAATGAAAGCTTTGTTTGAAAAAAAGCCCAATCTATTCATTACACTCCCATTCAAGGACAATATAGTTGAATAATGAATGGATTGTGTATGAGCAGGAATGCGGCTATTCACATCAACCGGCCAAGGTGCGTTGCCTCACACCGCGGCTATTGCCGTCGTCCAGCTACACGGGGTCAACACCGCGTGGTAGAGTTCGTAGCGTACTGTTGAAAACTTTTGGCTGTTTCGACAACCAGTGCCCAATTCTATCACACCCTAGTGTGTAGCCGAAACATCAGTACACATTGCTGCAGGAAATATGTTGTGTCAATATATAGTGTTCTTGGTACCAGACTTATTACAGCAGTATGGTTCCGCCACTCATGATTATATATCCATGCATTTTGGTGGCTGTATGTTATGGGCACCAGACACACTGCCCCAGTACTGTCTTTAACGGGAGCGCAGTGCACCATTTTGGGGTCTTATTTTTCACTCTTATGTACTTTTGAGTGATGGTTGCATTCTGGGTTCGCTTAGTAGTCTGCTTTTCTTTAAATTCTTTGTACATTTTCCTTTTTAGTTTTTGGTACATTGTCCTTTTTAGTTTTAATTCATCTTTCATTTTGCTTTGTTGGTGACCTTGTACATTTTGTGATATTCTTGTATTGAAAAACTTGACAAGTTAGGACCAACATTTCCTCTTAATAGGAAGTGAAGGTTTCGTACCGAAAATGAAAACGAGCAATTTGGGTAAAATTTTAAAAATATTTAAAGAGCAATTTTTACAGTAAATGAAAAAAACCCCAAAAACACAGAAATTGTGCCATTTATTGAAGAAAAAAAAAATGTTAAGGTAGTTTCTTTTTGGAATTTTGGGGTAATATTTTTGTGTGGGAAGGTATATTTTGAACTAAATGACACAATTTCTGTAAAAAAAATGTACATGGTTTGTAATTTGGTTTTTGAAGAAAAAAACAAGTCGTTGCATTTTTAGATTTGCCCCAGTCCTCCAACCTTCATGTCACTGTGAATCTGTGTGTTTCGTTTTAGTGAAGCCTAAGTGAAAAGTGTATCGTGGTGCACTCAATATACAGCTGTGTACATGTATTTGTGGATGGTGTATGTACTTGTAGTGCATTTCTGTTAGTAAAATGAAAAATAAATTGCTGCACATTTTGTGTTAAGTATGTTTTTTAGCCTGCATATTTGTGTATAAAAATAACACATTGATGCTGATAGTGCCAAGCAATTTGAACATGTGGGCTTGTTCGAAACAGTGAGGGAATAATATTATTAGAAACTATCAGGGAAGGAGAGTTAAATTTTATTGACTTGAGAAGAGTAAGAGAATGGAGGCAAGATGATGTGGGCGGAGCTGTCATCGCTTAGAGGGGGCGGTGACAGTGTCAACCAGGAGTACTGCAGCAAGCAAGAAGGCCGTGGGAGTGCATCTTCTGGAAGTAGTTGCTTCGCTATCGGGATCAGCTAGAAATCAACTTTAGGGGTTCTTCGTCTGAGAAACTCGGAAGTGGGTCTGACGAAGTTGACGACTTTGTGGTACTGGATTTTTTTTGCCGTTGGCAGGCTTCCAAGGTGTGGTGGCATTCACATGCTTTTACAAGAGGGTGCTTGGTTTATGAATTATTTTTTTTATCTTTTAAGCTCTTTTGGCTTTCCTTGAAGAGATATCTGTTGCAAAGTTTCTGTGCCTGAACTTTACGAGTTGAGTCCGAGCAGGCCAACAAATTAAAAAGTAGACTTGAGTTCCTGAGCCCAAAACTAAACAAAACAGGCTCGGGTCTGGGCTTGTCTTAAAGCTCAACTGTAGACTGTATTCTGGATTCCAAAGTACTTTCTTTAATCTAGGTGGTCTTAGACTCGAGCCTGCACTTGGCAAGTCCAGGTTTGCCAGGTCGGGATATGAGCCTAAAAACCATGCGACATTACAAAAGTACATTGAATGGGTGTCGCCCAATACAAGGCTAAAAGCCACTCTAGGTAAAGGGCTACAACAGAGGTGGTGGGGTTGGCCACATTTTAGGTTGCCAGACCTATCACCCTTACGGCTTTCCTGAGTCCAGAACTAAATAGAGGATAAAACTTCAGGAGGTACCAAAGAAATTGTCAGACCTATAGATATATATATATATAAGTCTAGGGCCAAGTCTTGGATGGAACCAGGGCTCAGTGAAATTATTTTTTTTACTTAGCCTGTTTTTCTAGTTTTAGATTGAACTCTACGGCAAGTCTACACCACCACTCAAAGATGCCTGGGACTGGTTCGCGGACTCGTCCTGCATCAGTAACCTGAAGTCTAACTTTCGGGCAAGCTTTGCACTCAAACTCGGCTGTAATTTAATATTTCAACAAAGATATCCTTGCCTAAATATCATTTGAAAACACTTATTACCTGTGATTCGGACTCAAACAGATGCAAAATGGTATTAGTTTTGCTGACTAAATGAAACAATTATCCTTCAAGAAATAGCTACATTGATCCTAGTATTGATGTGTTTTTTGCATGCCATTTTTGCACGACTGCTGTTTAGTGTGTGTCTTCATCTCGTCAATCAAGTGACATCTTTGCGTCCCGTAATGAAGAAATCATCTTTTTTTTTTAGCTGTTCAAAGAAAGCTAGTTATCACAATACTTCATTGACACCTTGGTTACATTTTGCCCATTTAACCCTTCAAAATAAGAATTTGATCAACCTAATTGACATACGTTACTGTAGCAGATTATAGCTACAGGGGAGCAGGAACTGTGTGAATGTTGAAAATGTGGATTATAAGCTAGTACTTACGTATTGGGGTCATTCCACCAAGTTGGAACACAGTGTTACTGTTACATCCAGAACCTGTTGGAGGCAATTTCAGTACTTGTGCATATCACTACACAGTTTTGCTATGCATGTTTAAGTACAACACACAAATGGACCCCATACAAGCTTTGAGTTTATAGTTACTCTTACCTTAAATACAAGTGAATCAGTACCTATAAACGATTTAACATGGTGTACCCTAGTGTGACATTTGCTCCGTTGAAACATATTTTTCAACATATCCCTTGTAATTCATCTGCAATAACCTTATAAAAATATGTATGGTTCCATGTTGTGGTCAGTTTATGCAGAGGTTTGTACAATACATCTTGCAACACGACAGTTAAAATGTAAAAGAGACAAGGTGTCCCCATTACATCCGAGACTACATTTTGCATGAAATGTCAGATTTCTTAGAAAACTAATGTTCGATTGTTGCCAAACTTTCCCAAATCTGTCCAACTTACAAGACAAATATCAGGAATAAATATTCAAATAATTTAGTCGACAGACGGCATATAACTGGAAATGTGGCAAAATGTCACACTTTGTGTCCCAACTTGAATGGAATGACCCATTGGTGTTTTTTGGTTGTTTTTGCATGTATTGTGAATTGTGCATTTAGTGTTTTCTGTGCGAATATACAGTGTATGGAACCTGCATTGTCAACCTAAGGGATACGTTTATGTGGCTGTTTTTGAGGAATCATTGTTTTTTCAGAAAATGGTTGAAATTTATGAGCAAGCAGGTTTTGAACTTATTTACTTTTTATCCTTGTGTTTCTAACCCCTTGCTTGCAGCTGTTATTGATGGGGTGCTGGTATGCCGAGATTGGGGCTGTGCAGCCAAGCGTAAATGCAAACAATAGGTACCACACTGAATAGAGTGGTTCTACATGTATTCATCGCACTCAGAGTCCCCCCCCCCCCCTCCCTTCGTGTGATGGAAAGCTTTGTTTGAAAAAGCTCCATCTATTCATTACACTCCCATTCAAGGACAATATAGTTCAAACATAAATGGCCAGGTGGTCTTTTTCAAACCAGGCCTATGGCCGTCGTCCATATTCAACTTGTTAATAAAATGGCTTTTTCCAACTTACAAATGTATGCCGTATTTTGACGGAGCAGGTCACATATCATCAGCTAGAGGCACAGACATTTGTGAACGCTGCTAATTTGCACGTGCATGTATACATGTATTGAAAATGAAATTTCAGATTGAGGATTGTTTAGATGATGAATCGTGCTGTCGCATCATTATCATCAACGGCATCATGATCATTAACCAACGTCCCAGTGTGCTTGTCCTCCCTACGTTTTCATCCCAAACTAAAATCTGAAAACAAAATACATATTTCACATCCTGTCGTGTTTTAGATTCATAACTACTAATCCAGTCGTAGTCCACCAGCATAAAATCTGATTTGCCGATAAGCTGTTGTTGTCTGATGTACAAGACCAAGAGTGCATTGCTATTAATTATGCCAAAATGGCAGCTTCCACTGAAAATTATCTCATCGGGCATTTTGGGATGTTAAAAAATTAGTTGGAAAAGCTACCCATTGTTTTAAGTTACAGACGCTTAAACATGACTCAAACTTTGCAGTACAATTGGAATTGTACAGTAGAATGCCACTATAACGAACATCATGGGATAACAAAAAGACAACCAAAAAACCCTCCACTATAGTGGTCGTTTGTTATAGTGAATAATGGTATGAGTACATGTTGAATACATCAATTTGGGAGCCAAAGAGGATGTTTGTTATAGCCAAGTGTTTCAGTGTAGCGGTGTTCGTTATAGGGAAGTTCTACTGTCGTATTCACCCATCATGAAGATCTGGAGCCAATTATACGGAGCTGTCAAGGGCACAATTTTTCTTAGCACACAACAGATTTGCTTTAACCCTAACAGTCCTGAATCCAGGTTACCAGGCAAAGTGCATGCAATGTACACTGCTTGCGACTTGTGACTGGTACTCAGCCGAATTTGCTCAGCAGAAAAAATGTGTCAAGTAATATGGGGGAAGTGAGTTGGTCTCAGCAACCCCGCCTGGGTCTTTAGGTCTGAAAATTGGGATCATTTATTTGGTATCTATTGAAGATTTATCCTCTATTTAGATCTAGACCCAGGAAAACTGAATGGGTGGTAGGGTTGTAGGGAGTACAACCTAAAATGTGGCCAACCCCAGCACCTCCGTTGTAGCCCTTTACCCAGAGTGGCTTTTAGCCTTGTATTGGGCGACTTCCATAAAATAAATATGTTGTCCTGAGTAGCTCCGTGAAATTGGGCCAAGATACAAACTGGTGGACTAACTTTCCCCCTGCAATTCACTCTTGGCTTTAGCACCAACCAGAGCTGTGTACAAGAGAGAGTTGCAACACGAGTCCAAAAAGTTGGTCAAGACACAGTAGATTATGCATCGGTACACATGGACAATTGGTAGATGCACAACCTAAAGTCTAAAGTTGTTGTACCTCTCTCAACACTCATCTCTAGCATTAACCGACTACTGACCCTCCTTGCATTATCATCATCATCTCAGCTCTGAAACATGAATCTGGGTAGCTCTAACAGACTGGTACTTTTTGCTCTTTTTTCCCCTCATCATCTCCCACCTCTTTCTCTGCTCCGCCCCCAACTCATGCTCTGTTTTGTCTGATGGATTGCTGTGCCTTTTGGTTTTTCCGCATTTTTGTGACTACATTTCAATGTCCCGCCCGTTGTGTTTATTTGCGGTTGGCTATTTTCATCTTTGGTACCCTCGGCTGTCTGTGCTTTGCTTCCATTGCTTCCATACCTGTGCCTGTCCTCACCCCTACGTGTTGCCACGCCCTACCTTGTGTTGCTTCTTATTGACCACGCCCTAATTCCTCAATCGTCTCCTATCATGCCATAACCCTTTTATGTCGTTTCTCATGCTGAAAAATTGCCGCACCCTCTTTTTATAATGCCCACCCCTTCTACACACCACATCACTTCTTACCACGTGCAATTGCTCCTGACCCTTTCTGGCCATGCCCCTTCCCTACCACACCCTTCCCTACCACACCCTTCCCTACCACACCCTTCCCTACCACACCCTTCCCTACCACACCCTTCCCTATGCCATGCCACACTTTTGTGTATCATATTTCATACAATACCCCATGTTTCAACACATCTATTCCCCATGTGCCACTCTTCATCCTTACTATGTCCTATCCCTTCAAACCGACCTGTAAACTTACCACGCCCACCTTTGCCATGCTCCTCCCCTTCTTGCTCGTGTTTATCCCACACCCCCAAACCTCATTATACATCACACCATTCTCCCATGTTTAAACGTGTCTGCCCCTCATGTGCAATGCCTCTTCCTTACCGTATGCCACGCCCATGCTCCCCCCTTTCTCGCTTGCTTTACTCCCGCATCCAACAAAACCCCACAAAACCCTACAGAAAAAGATCTGTATCATGGTATGCTGCGGGGTGTTGCTGACGGTGGTGGTCATTGTCATTATCTCATCTGTCGCTCCGTCGTGATATCACTTCCAACCGCATGAGGGCGCACTCTCCATCTTTGCCACCTCTTCTAAAAAAAAAAAAAAAAATCCTTCCATCGGGACCAAAATCACACCTGCACCGCTTGCATCATCTCTGCGTACGGTGCGGTATGGATGGAAACGGAGGCCGGACGGTGGCGCCATTTTCCTCCAGGGTGGCGGTTATCTCATGTCTTACGAAAGAGCTTAGAGTTGGTACTGACATGTGCTTTGGGAGAGATTACATTTAGGTTAAAAAAAGTAACAAGATGGTAATGTGGGATAGGTTCAAGCGAAGGGCAAAGATAGACGTACTCTTGGAGTAGACAAAAGAAGTCATGTGAAATAATCCTATATGAGAATTGAATAGTCTTTGGTTGACTTTAAATAATACTTTTTGTTTTTTTAATATATAGACTAGCACGTTATATTGTGAATACATGGATTCCATTTTCTGAATTTAGCGATAGTGACAAAGGTGGGTTTTTAGGTGGAGTGTTTTGTGGCGAAAGTTGGGGTATGATGTGATGACAGATGGGTCTGAAACTTCTTGTGCATTCCGACGTAATATGTGGACGTCTTTTAGATACTTATGCATCTTATTCTGAGGAAGGTGTTATGGTGGCTTAGTGTGTGGGTAGGATACACTCAGAAAGTTCCTGGAGTGGGGGGGGGGGGGATGTGGGGACGGGGACAGCGATATTGGGGAGCGGGACAGCGATATTGGGGAGCGGGATTTGAGAAAGAAAGGTCTGGAAGTTTGCTTCCAAGAGTGTTCCAGGGTTTGTCTGTACATGTAAAGTTTGGCTAATAACTCTTGGAGTTCGTTCTTTTCGTGGGTAGGGGAAAGTGGCTTTCTACATGAATGGAAAGTATACAGATCAGTTAACGAACAAAGAAATTTGGATTCGCATTTAAGTGGATAGGAAGAAGGTTTATTCCCTCATGCCCTGAAAAATACCCCACAAAACAAGGAAGAACAACTGAAAAAGGCTGCTTGTTAATCCAAATAAGAATTCACAAGCCGTGTAGAATTACAAACTACAATGTAGAGTACACTAGTTTTTAATAGCCATACATACAATGTATATCATTCTATCTGTGTGTGAAGGTTTCCGATTTTGAGATTTTTTTTTGGTCTTGTCAAATGCTCCAGGATTTTTGGAAGAGATTGTATTTCTTGCTTACAGTTTTTGCGTTTGAATTAGGTGTGTGGTTTTTTTTGTTTAAATTCCAGATATTCAATAATTTTGATTTTTTTTTAAGGTATGTGAGTTGTTTTGAATTTTTTTTTACAAAAGTATATATATATATTCGCATACATTTTTAATGTTGGATTTCCAGATATCTTAGACAATTGCCCGTAAATTGTCAATTGGTTTGGCTTTAGTTTTGTAGTACAAGTCAACATCGGTTTTAGAATAAATACAAAAAAGGAATGGATTTTATTAGAAGTTTAGGCGTTGGACATTTTGAAAAACAAATCTAGTTAACTTCGGCGGACTCTCCGTGTGTACATGTTATTGTATTAAACCTACTCGAATGTAATCTAAATTTGTAGTCATATCCTCAACACATTGTACATTTTAAATCTATTGCAGAAACATATACTTACATGTAGAATAAAATAATCTTTTAAAAATTTCTTGTAATTTTATGCAATTTGGGGCGAGATTGGTTGTCCCCCCATAAAAAAAAGTGAACGTCGGTGTAGTATATTAGTATCAAGGGTTGAGATTTTTTATGAGATGTGGTAAGTTGTGAATACGCAAACAAGGTACATGTAGGTGTGCTATTTATTAAACTTCTGCTCGATTTTGCCGTTTTTGTACGTAAGTTAGCTGATAAAAAGAAAGCCTGCTGTTGATTTTTTCTTTTTAATTCATGGCAAAAAAGTCAGTGCTGTTTGCAATTGATGTGGTCATTTGAAATTGCAATGAGTTTGGGAATAAATACAAAATATTAAAGGCATGATATAGCATTGGTAGACATGCAGTGTTCATGCTTTGTGGAATTCAATATGTACATGAAATAACCAACCTGTGAAAGTTTGAGCTCAATTCATCAGCTGAGGGATGCAAAAATAGTGAAAAACAGTGCTGGTTTAACAGCGATTTTGTTCACACTCATACATGTATGTGATGCGATCAAGCAAAATCAGTCTGAAGTAGGCCCTGGTCAATTTTTTGATTTTTACATATTCATTTGTAGCGTACATGTACTTCAAGCCCCATGTGAATACGACCTTTTGTTAAAAAGTTACAAATATTTGAACACCGGCACTTTAAAAAGAAAGAAACTGAGAAAATCTACTTTAAAGTTAGAGTACTTTAATTGAGTCATTTTTAGCACATGTATAATACATGTCATATTTTCGTGTGAAAGAAGAATGTTTTTCCCTTCTGTTTTTGTAAAAAAAGTCAATTTTGATTTTTCCACCCCTACGAACATATTTTGGCCCATATCTCAAAACAAGGATTGCCGAGTTCCGACTGATTTTGCTTGATCGCATCACATATATGCATTTTTGGAGGTACATGTATTCAGATACAAATTTATTTTGAAAATGACGGAAACGGACAGAAATATTTCTCAGGAGGATTGATACCGGTGCCATCAACAGTAAGCGTTCAGATTGAAGCTAAACACTAAACCAAAGCTATATCATACCTTGAAAGAAATGAAAATTCTTTTTGGCCTCAAGTGGAGACCCAAGCGAACTCCAAAATGAAGAATTTTGTATGCTTATTTATAGCAAAAGTTTTGAGTCGGGTTGGGTGATTTGTAAACATTAGAGATTTGCTGAAAGAAATGGTTATCCTCCTGCCTTTAAGCTCACTTCCTCTAAGCTCACTTCCTCTGTTCTCAGAGGTGTAAGCCTACAGAACCAATCACATGGTGCTGCTTAATAGCAAATTGATGAGCCATAATCGGCGGAGTACCAGTCGTAAGCTACATGTATATCACATAACATTTTGGCTGGTAACCGGTTGTTGCTAAGCCTTTCTGTGCTATGCAAGCATTTGTACCAAGCAGCTCTGTGAGATTGGCTCTCAGGCAGGTATAAAACTTGTTCTGAAAAACCTATAATAATAAGAATCTAGATTTATAGAGCGCACATTCTAATGAACATTACTCATGGCGATATTATTATTATTACCCCTGTTTATCGGGCCCATTAATCATTCCTGAAACCTTCTCAGCTCCCTGGGGAGTATATATACAGCCCCGCCTGCAAGTTAAGCGCACATGGGCTAATCAAACACATAACCATCACTGCCCTCACAGCTACCCATTTACTCATGACAAAGTGTCTTGCTCAAGGACACAAAGCACCATGACCCCAAGCTGGTCTCGAACCCACAATCTGCAGTATCGCCAAGCCTCTTGAGGCCGGTGCACTCAGCCACGAGGCCGCAGCGCTCCACATAAGAGTTTATCTGCATAAAATTCCAAGAGGGAGGGCGCTGTTTAGGGGAGTGTTTCTACACATCACATGAAGAAGTCGGAAGCCCATCAAAGACTGCTGCTGAGTCAGTTGAGCTCATTTTGTTAACCAGCAGTTTACTGTAAAGCAATTCGTAAATGAGTTCAAATTTATCAGTAGCAATGGGATCCATGTAGCTCAAACTTCTTTTTCAGCCGTGCAAACAAAATTGTACTGCCAAAATGACTGCTTAAAGTTGGACTGTAAATTGTTGCATAAGTCGCCGACTTGCGCACTGCGTAACTTTGGGAAGTCAATTTCAAAATTGTCTACGTGGATTATGCAGTGGAGCATTGTACATGTAGAGTTATGCAAATGCTTGCAATTTTCTGAGAAAAATTGTTACTTCTTCATTGGGATCACAAGAACAACTGGCTTGAAATAAACATAACATAACCATCGTTGTTGATCCAATTCTAATGTCCCGTATGCATTTTTGTGCAAGAGGCGTAATCTATTTCTCTTAGTATGGTTGCATGAAGAGTGAGTTTAAGGGGGAAAAATATGTATATATTATAAGCGTTTATTGTCAATAAAACTCTGTAATCATTGATATTTATATATTCAACATTTTTACATACTAGGTGTCATCGCAGTTACGTTTTTGAATTTCTAGACAGTGAAGCTGGTATATTATAGGCTCATAGAGACCGTGTGCATCCTTTGCAGTCGGCATGAATAGACGCTTTGTACTTACATTGTCAGCAAATTTAAATAATAAAACTTGCCCTCAGCGAGGGCGCTTTCCGCATGGTCTCTATTGGAAATAGTGTTTGCGATTTTACGGTACGATGTGTGAAAGATGTTACAACAAAGAACAAAATTAGTCATTTGTTTTCCCTCCTTAGAATGGGCGAACAAAGTCCGATCCAGTTTGGGTTTTTCACCACCCAAACGCACTTTTCTGGTGAAATCATGTTTGAAATCAAGAAGAAAATAAACTCGGGTAAACGTCCCCATCATCAGATGGATTAAATGATCAAGAGAGGGGGCTGTTCCCATAAAGACTTTGGGTATGCCCATTTTGATTGCGCTGATCAAAATAAAAGAGAACTGGTTTAATGATACACTTTAAAACTCTGGTTTTGAAAAACCAACAAATCAGGGTTATAGAATTGAAAACCAAGCCTAACGTCCCAGTAATTTAAAACATTTCTCTCCAATTTCCATCTGGGAAAAAATACATTCCACAATCGTAAATTCCCGTTTTGTATGCATCCGCTTTCTTATCCTGTTTGGTTTTAAACTGTTTCCCTGTGAGGAACCCTTTCCTCTGTCAAGATGTGCAAAGAAAACTGCACGCTTTGCCTTCGAAACGTTACAAGCATCATGCATAAAAATAGTCAATAATAAACTACTGTATACTATTTGTATATTGGAGTATATTTCACCATGTAGTCTAGCAGGACCAAGGAGTCATAACGATATCTTATTTAAATTCTTCTTGTAAAATGTAGAGAGTAGATTGAAGCTACCGACAGATTTGCTCGGTCAGTTCCAAAAAAAACAATGTGTAGAATCGTCGGTGGAACAATATTTCTCTGAAATAAAATAAAGTACTGTACGGAAACGCTGTGGGCTGAATTATTGCATTTATATCTAGTTTCTTTTGGATTAGATAATTTTTGTTTTCCCTATTTTTTTCGGAAGTTAGATTTTATAAAAATTGTTCGATCTGTGTATTTTTGTTGATTGATTTATACATTGTGTAAATAAGTAAGTTTGTTTTGCTGTATTTCTGCTTGCAGAACTCTGTTAGACTTTTTTTCACTTTTTGTCCCCACTAATTTGATTTAAACATTTAGGTAATTTCTCAGGAGGGACGTCTTTCTCCCCATTTGTTTCAGGCCAAGATTGACAAAAATTCATTGAAACATGTCTAGTGTTTTGTTGGGCACTTTAGGGTTCATTTATTTATTTTTCTGATTAAGTCCAGAATGCACTTTGCACTTTTCATTCATGCATGTCATACAGTCATGCATGCCGTTTTCAGTAGCAGCCTTGTTGGAGTACAATGTTCGGTTATGGCCCAATTTCCTTGGGTTGTGAAGCACAGTTTATGCTGCTAAAACCTTTGTCCGTTTCATAGAAACCGTAAGCACCAAGCACGGGAATGAGCTTGCCGGGTCCGAAAGCAGGATTTACATAAAATGGTGTGTGTGCTAGCACAATATGGCATTATTTAGGCCCATGTCTGAATCGAGCATTTTGTTGCTGTGGCTTCAGTTTTTGCTATTGGTGTGCTGGGATGAAAAGCCATAGCCGTAGCCGTAGACAAAAAAATGGCCATTTCAGACTTGGCGTTCTTTGACAGTGAAATTCTCGAGACGGGTAAGGAAGCGTTTCAAAAGCCAGAATGCTTAGAACATTCCATAAGGTATGAATGCCGCTGGGAACACTCACGCTGACACTGGGAATGCCAGGTGATCCTGTATGCTTACTCAGGAACAGTTTCAGGCTTTTAAGTTTTCCTATTTTTCCTACTTTTTCCTAATTTTCTTTTTAACCCTGCTCCGACTTTTCCTAATTTTTTAATTGATATTTCCATTTTTTCCTACTTTTTCCGAAAAATAAAATCTCATTGAATATTTTTTTTTAACATTGTTATACACTGTCATATAAAAATCACACAATGAAGGGCTTGGGTGCAGGAGTACTGCAACCTTGCTTCCAAGAGCTTAGTTGAGGATGGAGCACAAGTGTTGTGAGTACAGTACATGCCAAATGAGGCTTGTGATGCTGTGGACATGGGTAACTGAGTGACAATGAAAACTACCCCCGAAAACCCTACTTTTATTCTAATTTTGTCCTCCAAAGTCCTATTTTTGTCCTGTTTTTCGAATTGTTTTATCCTACTATTCTCCTAGGTCTGCTTGAAAGCCTGCAGTCTGATTCATTTGGGAAGTCACTGGGAACATGGCATGTACCCAATGGGAATAATGTCCAGGACATTCCAAAGGGAATAGGAATGTACATGTATCAATTTTCAGATGTTCCCTAAGAACAAAGAATTATAATCCAACATGTCTTCTTGTTAAAACTCTTAAGTTATGAAGTTTTCCTAACGCATGACAGTATACAACAGAAACCCTTTTAGTTTGCACCCTTGTTTACATGGTATATCCTCACATTCCCAATCTGTTGTTTTTGTGAACACTTTATGTGTATGTGGCGGCTTGTGAAGTCGCTGCTGGTTTAGATGCATGCTTGGCAGTACATTGCGTGCGTTGCAGTAGGCCAATATTTCTGACATCAAAATGTTTAACTTTTGAAAATTCCCAAAGTTTCCACGAATTTTCCGAAAATTCCCAAATATTCCCGCCGAATTTCCAAAATCCCCAGTGGAAATTTACTGCGTTCAAAATTCCTGGGAATTTTGCAACCCTAACTAATACTATAGGGCTTGCAGGTTTCCCGATTTCACAAAGACTTTTGATCAGTTTTTTATATGCATGTCTTTGCACCAAACACAGACTAGTCTAGCAACGGGCTCTTTGAGTCTGTCTTAACCCCACAGCAATGTGAATGACAAATGGATCAGAAAGTTTTCATGATCATTTTGGTCATATGCTGAAATGGTTAAGACTGCGATTTGAAAGTAACCAAGCTGTGTCAGTCACCTTAGCAGCATGCCCTTGACTGGTTAGGGATCAAGAAGAAATGTTTAACCACGGTCTCGAATGAAAACTGATAAAGAATACGCTATTGTGTGGCTGCAGTTAGTTGTTTTTTCGTTTCAGAGGAGCAGAGCATGTGATACACGAGGCTGGTACTAACCCTATATGTACATGTATTTAGTTTGTTTACAACCCAATGCACATAATGGAAGACTTGGGGCCTGTTTGTCTCACACGAATCCGGATCGCGATCAGTAATCTTCACTTGGTTCACATACCAGATTCCGCCTAATGGATGGAGCGAAACAGCGGCTGTGAAACAAACAAGCCCTAAATATTCTGTTAATTTTTTTTTGTTTTTTATAACTGCAGTTCGATATTGTTTATCCTTTGTTGAAATTGTTTGTCTTCTTTTGTTATCTTTTTGCTTCCTGCAGAAAATGATTGTCATCGCCATTTGCGTAGGAGTTCTAATAGGGATCCTCGTCATTATCTTAGTTACAACCCTCACCTGATTGAGGCATAAAGTAAACTCTTGAGGGCGCTTTCAGCCCCCCTTTTTTGGGTCGTTCCTCTCATTTCCTCATCCAAATTTGACTCCTTGCATCACTTCATGCTTGTCTTGTGTCTGTTTTACGCTTGGCTTTCTGTAATAACCCTAACCCCCAGGGTGTGTGGAAAATTTGTATTGATATTGATGGATTCAGCAGTGTTAGGGTTAAGGTTGTTTCACGTTCCAATTGCGCATGTGCAGCAGAGCGCCCTCTGTAGGCTGTGTTAACTCAGAAAAAAAGGCCGAGGGGAATAACATGCCCATTCTAGCACGTCACGCAGTTTGTTCCCCCCCGCGGCTGTCGTGCTGCATTTGTGGCAGTTTCCTTCAATCCAAAATGATCTAAAGTGTGAATTGGAAATGGCATATACATGTAAAACATAGGAAAACAAGACCTTCGGATGCTATCAATGCTGGGACATTGTTTTTGCAAAACAAGTAATCAAACAAACAAACAAACAAACAAACAAACAAATGTAAGTAAACAAACTCAAAACAATGAAATGAAATTGTACATGTGTATGGACCAACTTATACTTATTTTTTGCAAAATTTTCGAAAACATTGGGTGCGTTCGATTAGCTTACACATGTAAGTGAAACTTACACGAGACCGTTCGATTAGTCATCACGTGATACTCGTGTCTGCCCCGGTGTCAACCACCACTACCCCAGCCAGCGAGCGGGTCTCTGGTGGCTGCCAGGGTGTAATGATGTCACCTGCTAGCTGAAAATGTAAACATGGTGGCGAACTCGAATTTGACACGAGTAAAATGTACAGATTGTGACACAAATTGGAAAGCAAAGAGTGTATTTTCCTGACATTGACAACAGTTGGGGACTAGACTGTGTACAAATTGTGAATTTTATAATTGTCGTCATGGTCATAATTTTGCAGACGACATTGAGCCTGTGTTTACATTTTACACTTTTTAAAGTTTCCACCCAAACGACCTTTGACCTTAATTTTCCCAGAATGCCTATAACTAGGCGCATACACTGCAGCATTCGATTAGCAAAGTGTAAGCTAATCAAACGCAACCATTGCATGGTATTTGAGAAATTGTTCATAACTGTGGTTAGGTTCGAGAGAGTAACTGAAGACTTGAGGCCAGTCTAACTTTAAGACAGTAGATTGTGAAATCCCTGACCAAAAGTAGCTAGGGGGGGGGGGCAGTTTAGTTTGTTTCAGGAGAGAGTATGGATAGAAATAGCAGGGAAAACACTCTAAAACAATATAGATTTGATCTTTCTGCAACATTAAGTTGCTCTCTTTAACATTTTTATGTATCATATTTATTACTAAGAGCGATGATCATGTGTACAACATCGTGGGACACTCAAATGGTGCAGTTGAATGTCTGCATACTCTTTCTACTAACATTGTGAATAGTGAGCAGAAAGTGATAGACTAATATGTTTGAGACAAGCAGTGATAAATTTTACCCTGAACAAAATTCACAAGTTGGAAGATTTGTAAGAAACTTAGGGACTGCTTCTTGGTAATGGTATTTTGCAGTTGATTTTCATTAAAGAGGAAGTTCAGTGGTGAGAGAAGTCTGCGTCATTTTTCATGTTTATGTAGATTGCGTATTGTAAAATCAAACAGCAAATTATTTCTGCCATGAAATACCCAAAAAGTGACTTTTGAGAGCTCTTTTTCTCAAGTCCCCTCTAGTCCGCTGGTGCTATTTTGTCTAAAAGTCATCACTGCGCGCAGCAAATAATTTGACGTCATTGGACGAACTCCCCTTTTGCATCTGGCATTAGGCACAAAGGGGGGAGTTCGTCCTATGACGTCGATTTGTTTGCTGCCCGCAGCGACGACTTTTAGACAAATGGCACCAGTGGGCTGTGCTGCGCAAGAGGGGACTTGATAAAAATAGCTCTCAAAAGTCACTTTTTGGGTATTTCATGGCAGAAATCATTTGCTGTTCGATTTTACAATACGCAATCTACATGAAAATAGAAAATGACGCAGACCTCTCTCAGCTATCAACATCATCTTTAAAGGTATGATAGAGCATTGGGGGAGCCGCCAAAACAGTTGCAGGTCGTGTACATACTTTGTGGGATTCAACATATACATGAAATAACAAACCGGTGAAAGTTTGAGGTCAATCCGAGTGAAAAACTGTTCTGCCTTAATGGTGATTTGTGCACTTTCATATGCAGGGGTGAGATTTGTCAGGATTTTCCCCTCATTTCAGGAATTTTTAAAGAATCTCTTTTGCAATCTGGAATTCCAGAGGTGTTGTCCTAAAGGTGTTTTTATATGTAAAAGTGGATGGGATATAGACCAATAAAAACGGATATTTGAAGGGGGTGCCTTTACTGGGGCAAATACAACCTATAGACTCTACGTTGATCTGGGGTCGTTGTGGATTTCGTGGATTTTAAGTTCATTTTTAGACAATCTTACCCCTGCATATGTGCTTATTTTTGTTTGTTAAAATCGAAATAAACCACCTCATTTTTGGAGGTCTTCAGATAGTTTCTTGAAAATAACAGCATTTCTCGGGAGGAAATATTTCTCAGAGGATTGGTACCGATATCAATAATCCCATGCGTCTGGCTGTTATTGATGGGTTGCTGGTATGCCAAGAGCAGGCTGTGCAGCCAAGCGTAAATGCAAACAATAGGTACCACAGAGTGGTGCTATTCATCGCACTTGGACCACCTGCCTTTATTTATCTATTTATCTATTTATCTATTTATTTATTTATTTATTTATTTATTTAAAACCATCTTTAATGAGGGTCACCCATCCAGCAGAAGCTGATCATTTGGGGCCCTCACATTAAATTTAAAAAATACATCAAAACAAAGACAAAACTTTAACAATATACAGCACAACTAGGTTAATAAAAGCAAGTTTCTTGAAGAAGAATTAAGAAATAATTTCAATAAAATTGCACATACATTGTAGAGGACATTAAAAAAAAAGAGCGCCCCCTCATCCTCCCTCGAATAATCCTAAAAAATATATTTATTCAAACTTTATTTTCCTTCGGCAATTGCCAAAAAGAAGAATAAGAGTTTAAGCGAATGGTACATAGATCCCCATTTTTAATAAAACCAGAAGCTCTGTAACTAAAACCATTCTATAAAAAATCACAATTAGGTTTTGGAATAAGAAAATTAAAGCTTTGTTGGAAAAAAGCTCTATTTGTGACATTTCATTCAAGAACAATACAGTTGATACATGAATGGATTGAGTGAGAATGTACCGGCCAGGTGGTCTTTTTCAAACAGCCGCTATGGCTATCCTCCATATTGAAGAGGTTAAACAGTCTTTCAGATTGAAATTAATTTTTATTATTACCAATGCTGTATCATTCCTTTAAGGATTTATGCTGTGTGTGTGTGCGTTTGTATAGCTATTCAGACCGTGGACCTTTAACAAAGAGGACAATAGGGTCCGCGATTGTGTCAAGGTCCACGATTGAAAATCGTGTACAAAACCAATGGGAGGCCTTCCGAAAAAGTTAGTATAAACAAAAGAGGAACAATGGGAGGTCCACGATTGCACACGTTTACATGACTGTGTGTGTGTGTGTGTGTGTGTAGACCTATCCATTACGCTCGCCCCTTTACCTCTGGACCAATATCGGGTGTGAGTATGGTCAGACATGCGTGTCTGACAAGTCTGATACATGTGTGTCTGACAAGCCTAAAATGCTGTGTAGGTTCTGTATATACGTTCGAGGACAAGGGGAGAAAGAAAATACAAAGGAACCTTTCTTGTCCTCGCAAGTCAGTCTTTTGTTGAAATCGGTCCTCGGATGTAAAATATGTGCTACGGGGTTGGGTTATATTAAAGGAACAATAGGAAACACAAAGCATTGTCCTTGGAAGTATTGGGAAAGTACGACTGTGTGTGCATACACGTGCGCACGCTGCTGTGATTACCGGTAGTCAATCGAGGGGCATATATAACGCTGAGTGAAATAACAATGAAGGATGCAAAGAATATCTTTGCCATTTCTCTACCTGTGTAATGAATACATTGGAAAAGTTGCTTGCTTTTGCTTGCGTGGTTGCTAGGCTTTACTGTCAATTTCAAATAGCCTCGGTGTTAGCTTAGACTACAACAATTTTGAAAGCAATGGCTAGGTTCGTCCCAGAAACGTCGGTGTTTATGAAAACGCGTACATACAATAAGTGTTTTTTGCACTGTTTATTGGTGCATTTACCAGTTTTTAGTGAATCTGTTAGAATAAAATCAAGGAGATGTAATACGTATAATGATATTACGTGTACTTTGAGCAGACTTTTCAATTAATAATACAATTGGTTGAGACTTAAAGAGCAAATGGTTGTGAGTCAGTCTTTTTATTCAGATTCAGATTTATGTGGCTTTCTTTTTCTGTCTGTGTGTAATCATGAGGTTTGTGCACACCGGCCATTTTGGTCATATTCCCATAGATCTCGTATAGATATTCCCATAGATAACTATAAGTCTGCCGAACGCAGGAATCTGTCCAAATTCAGACAATTTCTGCTTTCGCCCACTGAACCATTGAAAAATATTCAACACTGACAACACATGCATAATTAGTTTTATTCATGCATCTCGGTCTGAAAAATTGCATCTTCCCAAAAGTTCCCAAAGAGCTTTGTGTTTCCATTGACCCTGAAATTCCCATCAAAATGATGGGCCCCTTGCTGATGACCTTATATTCTTGCGTACGAGTCTAGTTCAGATGGAATTATGCTGTATCTGTATATGTTTAGTCTGGTGCCCAATTCGGCAAGCGTTACGCCCCAGGCCATGTTGCAATCAGGCATTTTGGTTACTCAGGTTCCAGTTTCTGTGGTGAATAGCCATAGTCTTTACAGAGACATGTTGTGGGGAAAATCCAAGATGACCGCTGTGTGACAGGGGACCAGTGATTGGTGACAATTATATCCACTTCGTGCATATCACGAAGCACATAATTCTCAAGGGATCGTTTTTGTTGGTATCACCTAAACATTTGCATGAGTTGTTATTCATCTTTACCGGTTTCAGTTTCGTTCATTTTTCATTTGGAAATATTAGTATTTTTACCGTTTTATGCACAGTTTTCTCCAGTACCAGGTTTCCTGTTTGGCCCTATTTTCCCCACGATAGCCAATGTGTCATGGGAAATTGGCATAAAACATTAAATATTATCTGCATGATCACTCAGTCATTTTTGGCTGAAAATATTTTGGCCTTTTTGAAAATTTCTTGTGTTATTTTAGCCTTTTTTATGGATTGTTCTCGAGGTCAACAAGTTCATAACTTTTATAATTGTTTTCCTTCTCACTGCTGGAAACTTTTTAGTAAACTTCTTTATTTGCTGTTGTTTTGTACTTGTTTTGGATTTTTGCACTTTGTAAGAAGTCTGGGAAACGCTTCACAACACCAGTTTATTTCCGAAGCTTCAAATGTTGCAAGTTATAAAATATTGTATTAAGATAATTTTTTTTTTTAAAGGAATTCAGAAGTTGCATGCCTTTTCTTTTGATATTTGATTTTATATTAAGATAAAGATTTGCGGTAGAACCATGTGGCAATAAGGGGGAGGGGAGGGGAGGGGGAGGGGGTGTACTTTGTGGGGGGAGAAATGGGTTCACCACGGACATCGCACTGCTTGAGTCCTCAAATAACTATACAATTTTCTATTTTTGTATTAGCTTTCCTCGATTCGATTATTCTCAAGAAGTAGTCTGTGCTTTTGTGTTCATTTGGTGAATTTTACACCATTTTTTGTTTGTGACATTGGCCATTCCTTGTATATGCTTTTGTATTTAAAGCAGAGTTGTAATCAAGTCAATCACAAGTCACTTCACAATTCTGTTCTCAAGCCACCATGTATAACAAGCTATTCAAACCACCATATAACAAAAGCATTCCCTTGTCATTGTTCATCCCATGTAGCTTGTGAGCTGACTTTTGATTGACTTGTGGTCTGCCTTTTGATCTGACTTGTGATTGACTTGATTACAACTCTGATTCAAAGTCAAAACTTTTATGTTGCTAAAGCACATGTCATGTACCAAACTGTCGTCCATAGGTATTCATGGTCCCATGTACACATGTCTGCTTACTTTTTGCTTTCATTACACAATTAAAGGTGTTGTTCATGGTCAGGTTCTGTCATAAATTCACATACTTGCTTTTTCACACTTTTTTGGTTCAATTGCTTGTTCATCACAATGTAAAAATCTGGCAGATTTTTTACGATTCTTTCTTAAATTCATGAGACTATGGGTTTTCTTTGTCAGTGTTTGAAAAAACTTTGCTCTTTCACAATGTTTGAGTTGCTTCAAAATTGAAAACATGCTTTGACAAAAGTGAACCATGGTAAACCAAATTGGCCTGTGAAATCTGAAATCATTTCTGGAGTAAAATAAATTAGTTAATTGTTGGTGCACAATCTGAAATAACATGCAGCCAACTTACATGGCTGGAATTTTCTGATCAATTTTCACGCAGGATTTGTTTGGAAAACTGTCTGGAAAAGATGACAAAAACGGTTTGGGTGTTTTGCCAAACTAGTAAGTTATTACAATATTTCATATGTGCAGCTTGAATTTATGACCCCATCTGTAAACAGGGCACAGTCTTTTGCAGTTTTCAAAAATGTCTACTCAAAACTACCCCCAAGAAAAAACAATTACATTTGCTATCTATTTGTTGACAGTTTTTTATTTTGCAATCTTGAGTGCTGTAAAATACACTAGGAGGGTCCAGAGGGAAAAAAAAGTTTCATGCCAGCTTTTTTGGGGGAAAAGAAGGGTAGAATTACATGTATGTGTGGGGTCGGGGAGGAAGTTATTGATCGGAGAATTTTTGAAAACATGAAGAATGTGCCCATTTGATTTGGATTACCATGTGGGTCACATCATTCTCACGACCTGGGGGTTTCTGTACATGTTCAACAGATTTTGACCGTGTTTATTTTTTTAAATGAATGTCATATCTTGAAATGCTACCCCTGCTCAAACAAAGGTATGTACCGTTACGGCGTCGGACAGCTTTTGGTCCAATGTGTGTACTGTACACAATATCAAGTGAGAATGATTAGAAACCATTGCCCTAATTGCCTAAAACAAATTGTCTGACGCTTTTCGTCATTGTAGACGACTGAAGGTAAATGAATATCATAAAGAAGGTGCATACTGTTTGAGTAATATAAGTGATTTGTTAACATTTCCTGCATACCACACATTGTCACATTTTCATTTTTGTAAATTCTTAAAACAACCTCAATGCCATTTCCCACTACCAAACCATTAATATAATATATATATATTTATTTATTTTCATTAAGACATTAAACTTGAAACCATGTATGTTTACCTCCATTGACAATTGTAATCCTACCAATTTTCCAGCTTGATTTCAGCTCCTCTGCACCCATCAGGCACATTGTATAATTTTGATATCATGCCTCATTTGAAAATCAACTTTCACATTACCCCACTTCCACATAGCCTCACCCCTGTATTTCCCTAAGCCCTGCCAGTCTTCCTCAAGAGTTTTGTCTAAAAGTCGTCGCTGCGGGCATCAAACAAATCGACGTCATAGGACGAACTCCCCTTTTGTGCCTAGTGCAAGACACGAAAGGCAACAGCGGGCTGTGCTGCGCTCGAGGGGACTTGATTAAAAAGAAGCTCTCAAAAGTCACTTTATAGGTATTTCATGGGAGAAATAATTTGCTGTTTGCAATCTACATAAAAATGAAAAATGACACAGACTTCTCTCACCACTGAACTTCCTCTTTAAACCGCGATGCTGTAAATTATGGCGCTATGATTTTGTAGGCGTGTGCCGAACTGTTTATCTCTTGAAATTAAATCATGAATCGTGATGTGTGCACGTACGTTGGAATTGTGAAAAGGCTCATTACAGGGGTTTCCGACTTAGCCTACCCCCCCTCCCCTCCCCCCCCCCCCCCCCACCCACCCACTGCCCACTCTTTAGTCCTGTTGATTTTTATATCATATCTTTGTTTCTCTCTCGTCCACAGAAAAAGATATGCATCATCATTTGCTGTGGGGTTCTTTTAGCTATCATTGTGATTCTGATAGCATCTATAGTTCCTAGCTTGGCGTAGTTCCCGGGTATGGTGCACAAATCTTCGCTTCACTTGGTACAAGTTAACATTTCTTCCGCACCCATGGGCTGTCTGGCACTCAGCACAGATTTGCATGTTGGTGGTCACACCAAGGATGGGACACCGTCTTCACTCCTTGCACAACGGTAGTCATTGCGGATCAGACGGACAGCAGCCATCTTCTCTGTAAAGAATACCTCTCTAAAACAAAATAATAATCCCAATTTTGATTGGAACAACTCTTCCACACGCTGAGATTGTCCATACAGTTGCCCCTGTGCCAGTTGCTAGAAAAATTGTTACATAATGTTCTTTCTTCACTCTAATATAATGTTATTGTATTACCTAGTCAGTTTCCCTTCTGATTGGCTTGATATGGGATGACAAATTGTATCCTCATTGAGTGACCCCACATTTATACTGTGTACATGTAGATTCCCAGGTTGTAACTTATAATTGCCACATGATACCTGGCTATTTGTCCCTTGCATGGCTTTGCCATATTGGAAACAAAGCGAGGCTATACGTGCAAACAAAGACTCGAACACATTGTTACTATGTAGGTTGCTAATGCTATTGACCTATCGCCGTTCATGACCATTATCCAATCGTAGCATCTGTTGAACATCACATGATATTCCAAATCTTGGACAAACAAAAAACATTCCAAAGACGCGCATTATTCGGCCGCATGTGCGCCCTGTTCGTTGAAACGCAGTACGCGAATATTGAAATTTAACGCAAACGCTCAACTGGCCCATCACGTTATACTAATTTTGTTTGCAGCACATTGGCCAAGCCCGTTTAGCGTAGTTTATTCTGTTTATATTTCTTACGTTTTTCTGATTCTCGCCGCCCTGGACGGTGAAAATTATGTGAGTGGGGTCCGGAGAGTCTGCATTATTCAGATACGCGTTATAACGAGCGGCTGAAAATTGGGAAAAGCTATTTTCCCACTTTTTGCAATAAGTGGTCGCACGAAAGTCTGCATGCACACGTGGGCAAAGTTGTCTCAGAAATCTGAGACAACTCCCGTATCCGGTCGATCAGAGCGTGTATGCAATGATTCACCGTAATGCGCTACTGCGCTTTTCGCGCATCGCATCCACGTGCTGCACGTGTTTAAAGTTGTCTAAGGGGCGTGGCTAACTCACAAACGGCGATAGGTCAATTACATAAGATGGTAATATAACACACAAATCCATTCAAATAGCCGCAGCTTGCCTATAATTGAGCCTCTCTTTCAATCCACCGTGCAAGGGGCCCCATGGATTTAGGAGTTCTGACTTGCAACCCCTGAACAAAGATATTGACAACATTTGGAAATTGCCAACGATAAGGCAAGGTAGCTCTGCTGTTGGTTGAGCACCAGTATTGCATCCCGGAGGTTGCAGGTTAAAATCCTGCTTTGTCAATTTTCTTCTGCATGATGGAATGAGAAGTTAGTCCTCTAGTAATGTGACAAAAACCAGTTCCCCATTTCAGTACTGTGGTGGCTCCGTAGTCCGTACTGCCTCCATGAAATTTCAGAAATTGAAAAATGTTATGGTAAATTCATTTATTTGTACATATAGACCTTGGCAAAATTTTCATATTTGCATACTAATTGCTCGATCGGTCAGGCTGTTCAGATTGCCGCGTAGCCCAAGGAACTTATTTTTGGAATGTCCCGGACAATCCGACAGAAGGCCTCTAAGTAAAGTAAGGCTGTATGTAGGCCTACGTGCTGTTTCCAATGATGTAATCAAGCAGTACCATGGAAATACTGAATGCCAAAGTATTTTGTTTTCGGTAATACTGTCAACAAATAAAGTACTAGCACAACCCTGGCCCTGCAGTGCTAATATTGATGCGCCAGATAAAGGAAAAATAATTGTGTGGAAGGGGTATAGTTGAACGAACACCTGAATATGCTCTTTATTTTGTAGGAACTAGCCTAAAATGTCCATCCACTCTACATGTATTTCCAATAAAAAAATTGTCTTCATGAATTTTTGTGAGTTCACTGCTTTCATCAAGAAAGAAAAGCAATCAATAAAGAGTTTGTTTTCCAAACGTAATATAAGCTGTTTTTTCCTTGGGTTTTTTTTTTACGATTGTAGAAATAAACTTGTCATGTATTGCTTGTGAAGTTTGCTCGCTTCCAAGTGAGAAAAAAAAAACACTTTTTTTCTCACTGTACTGCATTCTTACTGTAAGTGGCCCTGTACTGATCAGACTTGGAACTGTGAAAGTGTGGCATATGTAGGGAAGTATACCGAAAGTGGAGACCATATATATCCCATATTTATCAAAATGATGTCACAAAATTAGTATTTGTAAAAAGATCTTCTCTTTAAAATGGTAGGTCACACACACCCAGATCGGGTTACGGAAAACCGAGTATGAGGTATTTATGCGAAACCAGTAAAAAATGTCAGCGTCCAAGTTTGTGCAGGATTGAGTGATGTGGGTGGGTGAGCACACGCCTACATGTAGTAATACAATACATGTACACACACTCCAGTCAACATCACACAATCCTACACTGACTTGGACATGACATTTTTGGCTTTTCCGAAATCCTTCGGAAAAGGCTTTGTTTTTGTTCTGATTTTTTTTTTTTTTCTTCTTCTTCTTTTAGTTCTGACCAAAAGCCCATAGACTTTGTACACGAATTTTCTCCGCGGCACTTTAGGTCTTAAAAAACTTCAGATCTTAACCAAACTTACCTCAAACATAGACCCTAAGCTGAAATAGTATGTCGAAGAGTGACGTCATGATGACGTCATCACGTGTCACGTGACGTCATCTTAAATGTGCGTTTTTCAAGGGCCCATATCTAGAGAACGGTAGGTCCGATTTCCTTCAAACCTGATATGTTGGTAGGCTAGCTCGTGTTATAGATGAAATTTGAGGTGACGTCAAGATGACGTCATCATACGATTTTATAGTAATTTTTAAGTTTTTGAAATTCAAAGTTTCTTAAAGCCATATCTCATCAACAGAACATGCTAAATTCAAAATTCTTTTTGTAATAGCTTTGTTAGCTCCTATATTCTTTCACATACATTTGAAAAATGTGTGACGTCATCATGACGTCATCAAAAATGTGCATTTCTGAAACACACATAAGGGTACGTCCGATCGTCATAAAAATTAGTGGGTAGGTAGATAGTGCTACTAGCATGTAAAATCCGAGGTGACGTCATGATGACGTCATCGGCTGATTTTCTGTGATTTTTTTAGTTCTATCCCAAATCCCATAGACTTTGTACACGAATTTTGTAAGTGGCACTTTGGTCACTAAACAACCTCGGATCTTAATCAGACTTAACACAAACATAGACCCTCAGCTGAAAATGTAAGCCGAAACGTGACGTCATGATGACGTCATCACGTGTCATGTGACGTCATCTTAAATGTGCATTTTTCAAGGGCCTATATCTAGAGAACGGTAGGTCCGATTGCCTTCAAACCTGGTATGTTATGGGAGCTCGTGTTATAGATGAAAATTAAGGTGACGTCATGATGACGTCATCATACGATTTTACAGTAATATTAAAGTTTTTCAACTTCAAAGTTTCTTAAAGCCATATCTCACCAACAGAACATGCTAAATTCAAAATTCTTTTTGTAATAGCTTTGTTAGCTCCTATATTCTTTCACATACATTTGAAAAATGTGTGACGTCATCATGACGTCATCAAAAATGTGCATTTCTGAAACACACATAAGGGTACGTCCGATCGTCATAAAAATTAGTGGGTAGGTAGATAGTGCTACTAGCATGTAAAATCCGAGGTGACGTCATGATGACGTCATCGGCTGATTTTCTGTGAATTGTTTAGTTCTATCCCAAATCCCATAGACTTTGTACACGAATTTTGTAAGTGGCACTTTGGTCACTAAACAACCTCGGATCTTAATCAGACTTAACACAAACATAGACCCTCAGCTGAAAATGTAAGCCGAAACGTGACGTCATGATGACGTCATCACGTGTCATGTGACGTCATCTTAAATGTGCATTTTTCTAGGGCCTATATCTAGAGAACGGTAGGTCCGATTGCCTTCAAACCTGGTATGTTGGTATGGTAGCTCGTGTTATAGATGAAAATTAAGGTGACGTCATGATCACGTCATCATACGATTTTACAGTAATATTAAAGTTTTTGAACTTCAAAGTTTCTTAAAGCCATATCTCACCAACAGAACATGCTAAATTCAAAATTCTTTTTGTAATAGCTTTGTTAGCTCCTATATTCTTTCACATACATTTGAAAAATGTGTGACGTCATCATGACGTCATCAAAAATGTGCATTTCTGAAACACACATAAGGGTACGTCCGATCGTCATAAAAATTAGTGGGTAGGTAGATAGTGCTAATAGCATGTAAAATCCGAGGTGACGTCATGATGACGTCATCGGCTGATTTTCTGTGAATTTTTTAGTTCTATCCCAAATCCCATAGACTTTGTACACGAATTTTGTAAGTGGCACTTTGGTCACTAAACAACCTCGGATCTTAATCAGACTTAACACAAACATAGACCCTAAGCTGAAAATGTAAGCCGAAACGTGACGTCATGATGACGTCATCACGTGTCATGTGACGTCATCTTAAATGTGCATTTTTCAAGAGCCTATATCTAGAGAACGGTAGGTCCGATTGCCTTCAAACCTGGTATGTTGGTATGGTAGCTCGTGTTATAGATGAAAATTAAGGTGACGTCATGATGACGTCATCATACGATTTTACAGTAATATTAAAGTTTTTCAACTTCAAAGTTTCTTAAAGCCATATCTCACCAACAGAACATGCTAAATTCAAAATTCTTTTTGTAATAGCTTTGTTAGCTCCTATATTCTTTCACATACATTTGAAAAATGTGTGACGTCATCATGACGTCATCAAAAATGTGCATTTCTGAAACACACATAAGGGTACGTCCGATCGTCATAAAAATTGGTGGGTAGGTAGATAGTGCCACTAGCATGCAAAATCCGAAGTGACGTCATGATGACGTCATCGGCTGATTTTTTATGAATTTGTAAATGTTTCAAATTTCATTGTACTCTTAAAATTTTGCACTTCTTCAAATGCCATGAACTTCAAACTTGGCATATGCATTGACTATCTACTCGAGATGGGTGCTGAATCATGACGTCGTAATGACGTCATCACATGTCACGTGACGTCATCTTAAATTTGCATTTTTGAAGGCCCTATATCTATTTTTTTTCTGCTTCTTATTTTAGTTCTATCCCAAATCCCATAGACTTTGTGCATAGATTTTCTGATCGGCACTTTTGTCATCAAACAACATCGAATCTTAGTCAGAGTTAGCATAGGTATAGACCCTGATGCAAAGTCGTGCCGCGAAGAGTGACGTCATAATGACGTCTTCGTGTGGCATGTAACATGAACTTAAAGGTCAAGTTTGGAGTACGAAATGTTAATCATAAAATAATCTCAGATCTTAAACTTAGCAAAGACATAGACCTTCTGATACTTTATGTTAAATAAAAAAGAAAAAAAGGAAAAGCCATGCGTATGTTTACAACAGACGCACATTTTTTGGCGTTTCCGCTACAGCAGGAAAGCCTTGTTTTTGTTCTGTTCGCGCGATTGTGTAGTTTAGTACACTTTCGCCCAGGCATGAACACAATCTACTTGAAAATTGTTCGTTTTGCCACATTCAGAACAAAGGGCCACGTCGAAGAACATCTGCAGGGGTTTTTTGGAGTGAAATCGTTAGCTAAGAGGTAACAAAATACGTGATTGCGCAATACCCAGCTTTACACGGATATATAGCTGGTGGGAGAGTAGTTGACCGAGCCAAAACGTGACACAACGTAAGAAAATCGTATTTTCCGCCTTAAAAAACCTTTCCAAATCACAAAAGCACGTGTCATTGGGATTCAGAGAAGTCTACTTTAGTAACAAAAAAAGGCTTTTGGAATAATCAAATACTCCAGAAGCTAACATGAACACAATTAATACAGAAATCCTAAACTACACAATACCCACTATTTTGGTTTCTTCTTAAACACGAATTTTGTCTGCGGCACTTTGGTCACTAAACAACATCAGATCTTAAGCAAACTTAACCCAAACATAGACCCTAATCTGAAATTGTGTGCCGAAGAGTGATGTCACGATGACGTCATTATGTGTTACGTGATGTCATCTTAAAGGCTCATTTTTCAAGGGCCCATATCAAGAGAACCGTAAGTCCAATTGCATTCAAACCTGGTATGTTGGCTAAACAAGTACATGTTATAAATCAAAATTGAGGTGACGTCATAATGACGTCATCATCTGATTTTTATGGTAATTTCAAAATTTTAACGTTAAAGATTCTTAAAACCACATCTCATCAACAGAACATGTTCAATTCAAAATTCCTTTTGTAATAGCTTTGTTAGCTCGTACATTCTTTTATATAAATGCGAAAAATTACTGAAGTCATAATGACGTCATTAAAGGCATATTTCTTGAAAGACATATGGATAGACCATGTCTAATCGTCACGAAACTTGGTGGTTAGGTAGATTTGTCACTAGTTTACAAAATTCGAAGTGACATCATAAAAACACATGGAAAAGCCCTATGTTCTTAAAAACATAGACCTCTAGTTTTATTTGTTTTTGCATAAACACCTTATGCTCAGTAATCTGTGACCTGATTTGGGTGAGTGACCTTATTTTAAAGGGACGACCCTAGGGTATGTAATGATGCCAACTTGATGTCATTGGTTCAATTATTGTGGTATACTTTTTTGACTTGCCCTGTATATGCTTCACAATGTTGCTTTGATTCCAAAACCATTTAACCGGAAGAATGGAAATGCATATTTGTGCATGTTATATCCGTCAGGAAAATATAATTTTCAAAGTGAACAGAGAAACTGGCAGGAGCGGGATTCGAACCTGCGACCTCCAGGTTACCGTACCGGCTCTCTACCAACTGAGCTATCTTGCCCTATGTTGGCAGTCTCCCAAATTGTCAGTATCTTTGTTCGGGTGGGCGCTAGTCAGAAGTCATAAACCCAGAATGCCGTATAGCCAGGGATCACACCCAATTTTACGATACAATCTGGGAAGCGACATTGTGGGGATCACTCAATGAGTGATACGACTTTTTAACTTATAATTCGTCAAACAATCCACAATGGAAACTGACTAGGTAAATTTAAATAGATTTTCAAAGTGAACAAAGAAACTGGCAGGAGCGGGATTCGAACCTGCGACCTCCGGGTTACCGTACCGGCGCTCTACAAACTGAGCTATCTTGCTCATAATAACATTTTTTTAAATTGTAGATGTCTTTGAAAATTGTAGCAACTAACAAAAGTAGCAGGAATAATATCCTACTTTAATACACATGTATAATTGTTAACTAAACACTTCTTACATTCAAGACCTAGAATTACGGTTTGAACACAACCTCAGAGGAGATGGCATCTCGAAAATGATTTTTGTGCAGTATAAAATGACGGTGTATGTACATTGGCAACTTGAGAAAGTACTTGTTAATTGGTAAAAAAAAAATGGAAAGTTTAAATCATTTTCTCTTAGTTGTTACAAATATCAGTCTTAAACTGAACACACACCTTAGGTTGTGTAAATTCGTGTATTTATTAAGTGCTAGAAGATGTACATGCATTTCTTGAATGCAAAGAACAAGCACAAACGACACATTCCAATGTGCTGTTTGGTAGCACACAGGAAACTTGTGAATATACTGTCATAAAAAAATGAATTTGCTCGTTGGAAGAATTTGTTCAGAGAAAGAAGAAGTTCGCAGAATAATTCAAAACTTTCATTTCGGGTATATGCTTCGGTTTTCTTTGTTTTGTTGTGCAATTATATAACAGTGCGATTCCGGCAGAATTTAATTTTGTAATATTTGAGTGAATTTTGTAACACCCGGATGTCTTCAAGGGACGTCTTTGTGACCTCCATGTGGCCAAACATTTTGATTTTTTGTGGAGCTCTGTGAAGAAGCTGCTGCGTGTCATTTCTGTGTGGAACATTTTCATTCGACTCTTGGCATCTAATGGACGTTTTTTTTTCCGTTATGTTTTTCCATCGTCTTTTAACTCATTGACCATCAAAACTATATAAAAAAAAAAAGGTTGCCAAAATTACGCACTGATGGCCAACAAATGTGAATGTATATGTATAGACTCGACATAACCATTGTGTAGTTGTACATACACTTTTTATCAATTCTTTTTTTGTGTAATTGTAACTTTTGTTAATCATTTGGAAATATTTGAATTGGGAATGGAAATGAACTTTACTTTGGCCAGTCCAGTAGTACCTATACTAAGTTTATTGTGTTTTCAGTTTTTAACAATGAGATTTTTTGAAAAAGCGAAAAGACCCAGTGTGACTGTCTGATAAAAATGACAGCAAAAGTGAAAAATCAGGTAAGCGTTCTTATTTACTATAGTTTACAGTAGTCCGAGTAACTTGGACCCTTTATCGCCTTTTTTAACATTTGGACGTGTTAAAAAAGGCGATAAAGGGTCCAAGTTACTCGGACTAAGTTTACAGCAAGGTTTAACCTTATCTTAATCCTGTTTAGTGGACTAGACTAATAGTCTGTCATGGCGTGGTCAAGCTGATTATCAACAACAGAGAGCACACATTCAATCAAGGAACATTGGGTACCAAGTAGTTGATTTGTGACGTACCATACACCTTCGCAATGACAGTGAAGCGCAAATTATAGCGAGTCAAACTATGATATCACTGGTCCCCACTCCACTTGCCAGTTTAGTATGAGCATCGTTGCTAGTGATAACTAGCGCAACCATGCCCTGCAGGTTGGTTCCTGATAGTCGACTTGACATGGTCGACTTGCCAGCGTTCAGGTAAAACTAATCCAACACTTGTCGAATAGTCCTTGATTTGAAGTTGGTCAGTGTTTCAGTTTTTGATGAGCGAAAAGAGAACCAGTGACACAAAAGTGTAGTTCTACTGCAGTGGTTTGAGCTTAAATGACTGTGCACATATGCAAGGTTAGTAGAGAGTTACAGATCACTGGTTGACTGACGGGTCCAATTTGCTCTCGGGCCTTTCTCAAACCTGGCTTTGGTTCTAGCTCTGGTTTTGGCTTTGGCTTGCTCAAATATTAGGTCCTAAAGATTTTGCTAGATGATCTGAGGCACTTTCTTTTCTCAGTGTATGTCAAAATCTTTTATTTGAACCCAGAACTTGAGCCTGTTCATTTTATTCTAATTTTCTGGGCTTAGAGCTGGGGAATAGCTGGAGATAAGGCCAAAGCCAAAAAGCTGGGTTTGAGAAATGGCCTCAACAACCAAAATTGTGATCAGGCTGCTTCTGTCATCTCTTTAATTACACAATATACCTGTTATATGTGTGTGAAGTGACAGGGAACACAGCAAAAATGTGCATCATAGTTATGTATGTTATGGTGAGACAATAGTTTGAAGGTTTAAAGGGACACATTGCCTTCAAATGTCTGGAAATTTTGCTGTTTGGAAATGTTCCTTATCTTTTATAAGAGTTGTTCATGCAAAAAAAAACACGTATAATGTGTTGTAATTAGTGAGTAGTGGTTACAAAACAAAAAAAATTGCCTCTGACCCCTGACATCTGACCCGCGAAACATATACTTATTTCCAGTAGTAAATACCACCGTCTAAATAATGCGCATAATACGCTGTAAGAGTCTTTAGGCTAGCGCTGCAGCCAGTGGCCTTGTAAACCTATCAGATGATCGCCAGGTACCATTCTCTACCTCGCGACACATGTCGCCAGTGCTGCGCGCCGTGCAGTAAATCAAAATGGATTAACAGAACGTACTTCAACCAGCTGCGACTGGTGAACACGGTCCGCCATTTTGTGGAGTCAAAAATTTGGTTCTACAAAATGGCGGACCGTTATTTGTCACGAAATTAAACAAAAACCACGCAATTTGAAGGGATAGTTATGTGAATCTTTATATTCTATTTTATAAAAAGCTTCCCAACCATATCCATTTCAGTTTTATAGCCCAAATCGCAAAATCCAAAGCAATGTGTCCCTTTAAATTGTGATGTAGAGTTCTATTTGGGATGCCTATTCTGTAAATCACATCGTCCTAATTATCTCCTTTTCCGATTTTGATTAGAAGACCACGTCCAGGCGTTTTACAGTGTAAACATTTTTGATATAATGTGCACTCGGTCAACACAAAAAGATTTATGCATGTACAAGGTACGCATCATCTTGCGACTCTGGCGCGAGTGGTGTAAACACATTTTGGCGATGTAGGATTAACGAAAATACTAGGCATACAGCGGAGCTTGGACCAGATGTTAAAATGTGGGCATGTCTTTATATATAATTTACAACATACTACGCTTGCTTCATTTGGCCCAAAACCGGGGAAAATAAGTTGTAATTCCAGTAACATATTCTCTTATTTTTCATTCCATAATAATATAAACTACTACTAGTGGAACTACATGTACATCGTTTATGACATTTTTGATTCAGTGATGAAAATGATGGCGATGATAATGTTTTAATAAAATTGGTCTGCACGTAGACAAAAGGTCTATTCCCAATTTGACATTCTTGTGTGATGCGGTGTCCAGTCCGAATTACTTGACTACGGCTTGAAATTACACGCGAGTCTATGGGAAGTGGCTGCACCCCCTACCACAGACATGTGTGTAACATTGCCTCCAGGGGGCGCTCTTTGGCCAGCGCAAGGAAGAGTTTTGACATAAAGTGTCCAAATCGTTGGACCAAACATGGCGGATTATGCATCGGTGCACATAGCCAGCTACATACACGCTCCACCATACACATACGGTTTTCCAGGGCCCAGATCTCAAAAGAGGATAAATATTTAACAGATACTAAAGAAATTGTCCCAATTTTCAGACCTATAGACCCAGACGGGGTAACTTCTCCTTTTAATGTTGAGCGCCTGAAGTGATTATTGGTCGTAATGGCAGATCATCATACAAACGATTCTTGCATTGTCGATTGTCATTCCCCTACTATGATTTTAGGGGGGGGGGGGGGGCTATGCCCCTCCCCGTATCCTTCAGTGAATGCTTGTGGGAAAAAATGCATTTTAATACTTAGTCCCAGTAACTAGGACCTTACTTATCGCTTTTTTAACATCTGGACATGATCTGGTCATGTCCAGATGTTAACTTAAAAAAGCGATAAGTAAAAGTCCTTGTTACTGGGACTATTTAATACTAACAAATGTTTACAAATCCCTTTTCCCTTTCTCCTCTGTACATGCCCACCCTTGTTTTCACCCACTCCCCTCCCCGTCTGTTCTGTCATCTCTTTCTCTGTTTGTCATACTCTCTCCCTGCAGAAGCAAGTTCTGATCGGCGTCCTGGTTGCGGTGTTGGTTGCTGTCGTTCTGATCGCCGTCATCGCTGTTATTTGATCACCACGAAGACGTTACGGCAAGATTAGGTTTAAGAAGATCTGAATAGACCAGTTCATTAATAATTCAGATTTATGTACGCGTGCGCATAAGCGAGTACTGAGAGTGAGACGGAAAGGAAAAATGTGATATAAGTCGTGCATTTACGTGTAATGGCCCTTTCAAGTTGAGAGGGTGAAATATTTCGTCAAAATAAAATTCATTTTTTTTTTTGTCTTGAATGACATCTTAAACATCTAAAGTTTCAGGTTTGGTGCACAACCATGTTGATTTCAGTGAATAAAGTGAACAAATAACCCTTTTAGAGTGCAATGTTCCATTGCATTGTATTAGAACTAGCTATTTCAAAGCCTGTTTTCTCTGTTGTGCAATTTGAACTACATAGAACTAATTAATATGCAAAAATGTGATATCTCCAGAACGGACAGGGCTTTAGAGCTCTATCATGTACCAAATTAAAGCTTATATTGCGGGCTTTCCAAACATACATAAAACTAATTTTTCATATTTTGCAACATAATATACCTTTTTCCAGAGCGGGTCACAAATGCTGTGCGTAAAACATGGTTTCGGTGAATTGGTCGATTTGGCTAGAGTTTTTCGAATTCGGTCTGTATGCTTGTAGCTTTCGAGATGAAAAGCCTGCTTGCATGAATAAGGGCAGCCGTATCATTTCTTGTTTGGTGCGACAAACTACACATAGGCCTAAATAATTATTTACACATAATTCTTGAATCTCCCATATATAGGTGGGATGGTCTCATCTCCGACACATCTTGCATAAATCCTGTGCCCTTCAAATGGAGACACTCAAGGAAAAAAATGATCGTGGAAAAATTAAATAAAACACACCATTCTCATCAAATGTCCATTTCCTGAAACAAGAAGGCTATTGACCATGTTCGATATGTACAGTACTAACAATGTATTATTGTTGGGGCCGGAGCTTAGTTTTTCAAAAAGAGGTACAGATAATAAAAACTTACAAAAACAGTGTTTTTCACATCCATTTCCCTTGTTCTTTATGCTGCGCTGTGAAATACACTTGGACACAAGGTTCTTACATTCTTACATTATAAAACTTGTTATTTTAACCCTTTTGTGGGCGTGGCCTAAATATGTCAGGCAGGGTGTGAATAAGAGCAATTCAAGCAAGGAAATTTGAGATTTTGCTGGCAAAACACCAATTCTGCAATTGTTAACTATGTTAATTGTGCACTATGTTAATTGTGTAAAGTTGATTTTTAAACAGATTGTGTAAATCAATAAAATAAGCTGGCCTAACGTTTTGAAATTAGGCAAGTTTTTCCTTATACTCTGGGGGTGTGTATACAGTGTTTATATATAAAACGTCGAAGGACAAAACTCTAAATTGAATTTACATCACTCCGACGCAAATTCCTGATCGAGAGTTCAAGTCCTACCTGAGTGAGCGATTTTTTCTCATATCTCTCTGGTGTATGTGTGTATGAACGCACCCGGGAGCAAAGGGACAAAATAGGGACAATGGTACCCGGCAAGTCGGTCTATAGAAATTGATGGACCCGACGAGAAAAACGCTATGTATTTGTATACATTGTATTTCCATGGGAACAAAAGAGAATAGATGGGAAGTAGGGTCTAACAATGGAGGTCCCTGTAAGTAGGCAGGTGTATATTCGTGTGAGTACACACAGTCGTACTTTCCCAATACTTCCGAACAGTGGCGCACCCAGGATTTGACTTTGGAGGGGGGGGGGGGGGGGGGGGGAGGGTGGGGGTGGGCTCACCAATTTTTGTTTACATTTTATTTTTTAGAATGTTGAAATTTTCCAAAAAATGTTGCCCCAGATTTTTTGCCCCGGGAAATAATTTTGAAAAGGGGGGGGGGGGGTGGTGCCATTTAAACGTTGGTGGCGCCATTTAAACCCCCTTAAGGGTTGAAAGCGAGGATGGTAAACAATAGTGCTATTCAACAAATTCCTTCATGCATGAATGAATCACGCCATAAATGGCAGCGTTTAGCATAGTCAACTGCTTACTTAGCACTTGAGCCTCTTTTACGGAACTGCGCAGATCGGTGCTATTTTCGTCAATTTGGAATTCGTATATTAAGCACGGACACGACAGATTCTCCGAAACCTTTTTACGTTTTACGCACAGTAGTTTTACTTCCGCATATCTACTCGATCGCTTATGCGCGATCTGCATAGATCTGAATTTATTAGTGCAAGTGTCTATTATCCTCACAGTGAATAACAATTAATGAGCTTTCAACGGAGACATGCCGTCAATTTCACAAACAAATCTCGTCTTAAGCTTAATTGTTAAGGGATTGCACAATCACCATAGTGATTTATATTTTTACGTCACTCGTCGCTTAGCAAATACTACTGGCATGGTATTCTTCTCAATTAATTAATTAATTAATTAATTAATTAATTAATTAATTAATTAATTAATTAATTAATTAAGACACATCTTGCAAGCTTGGGTGGGGGATTGGTACTAAGTTATGCTTGCAAAGTGGTGGCGCTTTCAATAGCTTTAATTAGGAGTACATGTATTTCTAAAATACGAAGACCTACATTATATTGAGGGCGCACTTTTTGTTCCTGAGGGCCAAATATCACGTGGGTGAATTGGGAAGCTTATTTGGTGCTTATGTTCTCTTTTAAGAAAAACGCAATCATTTTGATTGATCATCCAATTTGTCACCCAAATTGCAGTTATATAAATCACGGGAATTATGAAGAAAAAACAACACAAACATGGTTATAATGATATATAACTGTACATTAAGTTTTATACAGCACCTAATTATAGGAGCATGTTAGTGGTTTAGGCGAGCACATATCGCACTACACCCTACTACTCTAGGATACGAATTTATGAGATGTTTGTTTGTCTGTTTATTTATGTATTTATTTATTTATTTATTTATTTGTTATTGAATAATAATAAATCCCTTGTGGATTGTTTAACGAATTATTTATTATTGAAAAAAGAATGTTGTTTTTCTCAGCGTAGTGCCTCATTGTTATTAAAGGGCCTTCATCAAATCAAGAATTCGTGGATGTTCACACATTCTCGAAATCTGGGAAAATCGATAATTGATGAAGTGTAAGGTGTATGTATCGTTGTTTACAAGAACTGTAACTGAACTATATTGAGCATAAAAGTTAAAGATATATTCTTCGTGCTCTTTAAAAATTGGATTCCTTCTAACGAATTTTAAGTTGTTTGTTTCAATTTAACAACGTCTGCAACACTCCGAAAAAAATGGCTCAGTGCTTTCGCGCCTCTAACGCAAAAAACGGTGCCATGGGAACTTAATTATTGTCGGGCTGCTAATAATTGGACATTTGTAAAAATAACTATTCGATAACTAAACGTGTGTGGGTTTTACGTTCAATATCTTTTGTATTGCTGGAATAAATAGCAATTTAAAAAGAAAAATTATTTTCGGGGTGATACTCGAAAATAGCACGGACAGTATATATTTTATAAATAGTATATTTTATATTAATGATTTATACAAAATTTGTGTAGTTATTTATGTAGCAACAGGATGTTCACCCATGCATGTTTGGTGTAATAATTGATCAAAAATAAGTCACACGTTATCTTCACAATTACAAAATAGTATACAAATATTTACTGCTTCGAGTGGTGTAGTAAAACTAGCCTCCCGAGGTGATCCATTAGCCTTTTAGAGGTATGGCGGACACAATAGGAGGGCGCTATTTGATTTGGGTATAAATACACAGGTTTTACCCAAATCAAATAGCGCCCTCCTATTGTGTCCGCCATACCTCTAAAAGGCTAATTGAGCATTCTATTTTCCCGAGGCGAAGCCTCGGGAAAATAGAATGCTCCATGGATCACCGAGGAGGGAGGCTAGTTTTACCACACCACGAGATAAAAGCAGTAAATATTTGTTTTATAACACCTCACCCACAGATTCTGCTTGATTTAAAAAATTTCACATTATTTAAATCTAAATACAGTTAAAATGGACTTCTATTTCAATACAAAATTTGTGGAAAATTTATTTGCTCTTTTCAAAACCACCCCTTAACGAAATGTTTGAACCCAGCTCTGTAGCGCTGGCACTTTGGAACAATACGCGTTACGCGCATGCGCTTAACGCGCACACCCGCATGCATCTGCACACAAATACCGCGCCATGTGTATAGTACTTTGGTTGCTACGGGTATAGTACTTTTGGCCGTGCACAGGAAGATAGCAAAAATAGAAAATGCCATGTGACTCGCTCTCGGCCAATCAAGACACAGAATCTGTGGATGAGGTGTTATAAAGTTAGCTAAACGAACATATATTCCAGTATAATGGGACATGCATGATACCAAAATAAACATCATTTCAATTCTAATACGATTCGGTTGCACAAGAGATTTGTGAAGAGTGCATTCATTGCAAATAGTTCAATGTCGGTGCAATAGTTTAATCGAAAATATTGAGTCAATTCTTATGCTATCCAAACAAAGAATTTTTCTTCAATTCGCAATTTGGCCTGTAGGATTTATAGTATTATTATACAAAGCTTATTTAGTTTACACAAGCCTATAGTATTAGACAGTAATCATGCACGATAAAAATTAAAGGCCTTTTCACACCGGGGCCGCCCCGGCGTTTTCAAGCCCGAGTTCAACCCCGCGTCGTTTCACACTCGTTTTGCGCAAACCTACCTCAGCCAACCCCGGGGCGAGCTCGCCCCCGGGTTGGGCATGAACGTTTCACGCTATTAAATGCGCTATATTTTCTACACTATTGTCTTCTCCATGATTATTGAACTGTACGACTATACAAATTACCCGCAGTGCACTGCGCTTTCGGCCAAACTGTACAATTAACAATAGCGCGCGCTTTGACATAAGCTTTAGTCTTCTTTTGTAAATTACGTCGGGACCACCTGTTTCTCAACCCGGGTTGTACGAAACCCCGCACGTGGGGGTGAGAATATGCGACGTTTCACACTAGCCATATTGCCCCGGGGCCACCCCCCGAGATCGGTCTCGCCCCGGGTGGAAAAAGTTCGCCGCGGGGTGAGGGGTGGCCCCCCGGGGCGAAAATGGCTAGTATGAAACGTCGCATATTCTCACCCCGCGTCGCCCCGGGGCCACCCCCGAGATTTTGTCTAGTGTGGAAAGGCCTTAAGTGTATTAAGTATGGAATGGAATAAAGCAGGACAATACAGGATACCAACGTTTTACTGAGAAATCACTAAATTTGAGTAAAGGTGTCCACATCAAACTTCCCTTTCCTCTCAGAATTATAGCAAATTATACATAACCAATTAAAAGCAACTAAATAGGGCGGACCTGAGGTTTTTATTGCGGGGGTGGGCAGGCTAGGCAGATTTCTGATTTGTTTTTCCTTAAAAGTCCCCAACAAACCTCTAAATAGAAACCCCAAAACAGAGCGGGGGGGGGGGGGGGGGGGGGGGTTCCGACACCTGAATTTATACCCAGCACGATACAGGGCAGGGGTAACCCCTTTTGTCCCTATTCCCTATACACTCGCCAGGCTATTGTTACCTAACACATCCCCCTGGACCTCTGAAAAGAATTCCTGAGATTCCAGGAACACAATGACCAACACAAAAGGGGGGGGGGGGGGGGTTTCCCTCTGCCCCATATCGCGCATCATATGCCCGCATTGGATCTGCCCTGAGCAATTGCCTCTGCGTGTTGTTCCTTGCCGTGGCTGGCGCTTGCTTTGAAAATATGCACAGTAAGATATGGGACAAGGGGCACGCCCTCTTTTCCCTATACCCTATACATACTCCAGTATTGTTACCTAACGCATCCCCCTAGATATCTGAAAGGAATTCCAGAGATTCCAAGAACACAATGACTAACACTAAAAAGAAAAGGGGGGGGGGGGGGGGTGGGTTCCCGCCGTCCCATATCTTCCTTCAAATGTAAAAATAAGAAGACTGGCAGATTATTATTTCCTCAGGCATTTCCGTGCTTTTCAAAACAGATGGTTCACTAATCCTGATGCTTCTTCTCCCGCATTTGAAGCGCGATATGTGGGCAAGGGAACGCCCCCCTTTTGTGTCGGTCATTGTATTCCCGGAATCTCAGGAATTCTTTTAAGAAATCTACGGGGGTGTGTTAGGTAACAATAGTCTGGAGTGTGTATAGGCATGGAGGAAGGAAAACAGTTATAGGGACAGGGGGGGGGGGGGGGGGGGGGGTACACCTTGCCCACATATCGTGCTGGGTATGTTCTCCATATAATATGATGCACGATATGGGGCAGAGGGAACACCCCCCCTCTTTTGTGTTGGTTGGTCGTTGTGTTCCCGGAATCTCAGGAATTCTTTTCAGAGGTTTAGGGGGGATGTTAGGTAACAATAGTCTGGAGAGTCTATTGTGTATAGGGACAAAGGGGGGGGGGGGGGGGGGGGGGGGGTACCCCTCTGCCTCATATCGTGCTGGGTATAATGTTCTCCCGTCAGAAAGGCGATGTTCATGTAGTCGCACCACTGACAATTCGGGAAAATCGACCGTATTGACAATTTATCGATGTCGCGCCCTCTTTTGTCCGGGATTATATTATGGCGCTCATAACGCCACGTCGGGACTGAGTCGAAACTCGCTTGTAATAGTCCCCGACGCAAAATTCCATGTTTACATTAACAGGTATTTTTTAGGGAAGAAAGAATGAAAGCAATGAGCAGAAATAATCATTAAAAAAAATGACATAAAGCCAATTACATCCATGGCATTGGCAAACACGGAAACAAAAATTGGCGGACGAGGGCTCTGCACAAACCCTGCTTTTTACAATTTATTGCAAGTTCTCAAGCCATCGGGGAATCCCCTTCTGAAACGCACCCTCGGGCTTTATAGAAGCAGTGTTGACACACTTTGCCCAACACAGTTAATCAAAACCATAATTTCTTTTTCGCGGAAACTTCGGTAATTCCACGCTGACAAACATTCATAAACAACAAGAACTGTTTCAAAACATTTATGACGGTGTGGCGATCGTACAAGGACGGTCGAAACGTAGACAATTATAGTTTGTGTTCGATCGGATATCGACTGTATTTACATGTGGATTGTTTGACGATGTATTTACATGTAATTAGATTTTCGCTCTCTGTTCAGTAATTGAAATTGCTGTTAAATTTGCACACTATGATCATATGATGTTCTTGAGAATTTTCCTTCGTTATTCCTTAGCACGAGTTTGAGTTTGGGTAGGCCTATGCACGATATAAGCTTGGACCGGATTGACTGAACTCTACTACGCAAGTATAGACAGTATCTAGAAGTCCCGTTGTTCACGAATAGGAGAAAGATAGATAACACTCAATTGGTTAACAGTTCTAAAGTTCATCAGCTGATAACTTGGGTTAATGGCAGAAATACGTCATGCTTGATTGTGCAGCGTCACCCAATACATGCGACACATTCGGGACGAACGGTAGTGTGCGCATGGTACGGGACTTTTCAGTTCTGGCAACGCGTTTTGTATTGGCCCTACTTACGGTACTTTGGGCCTACATTGTATTGTTTGTGTTCCTTCCTCCATGATGTAATTAGAATCATGTAAGAAGGGGAAGAAATTCTTTAGTTAAAATAAAGCGAATCAAGAATCAAAGTATAATTTCAGTTCACTGAACTTCAGTTTAACACGATATTAACCCCCCCCCCCCCAGAAAAAAGAATGCCCTGAATGAAGAACATTTTATGTCCCGAATTCATTTTATTAGGCCCCAATTCCATGTAGGCCCCCCCTATAAAAAAAAATCAGTTGAGCATGAGCAGCGGAATGAAAATTACTTTGAAATTTAATTAAATGAAGAAGAAAACCCAAACACCATAAACAAATCAGATTCACTGCCGCATAGTATTAAAATGATTGCTCAACGTTTTTTGAAAGGATCTATTTCTTTTATTCTGGGCGATGGAGAAAACTACGATGTCGGGTGTCAAATAGCGAGACAGGCCGAGAGTTTGCCTTCAAACTTGTTGGCGTGATGGAGGAGGATATCCCTCACCGCCCCAAATTGTTATTGACGTCATCACAGGGAACTATTGACCTTTCTTTGATTGGACAAGAGAGATAATGAGGAGCTCGCGCCGTGAAACTGGCCAATCAGAAAAAGCCACACATAACATTTCGGGCATTGCCGCAATGCATGATGGGGAAGTGACGATTTCGGCATTCACGTACTGCTGCTAGTTTGTGTACATGTGCGTGGCGTCGAAATGCACGGCCAGGGAGGTTGATTTTGAACCGAGTTTTCTTCTTTATCAAGGCAGGGTCGAAAGGAACATTTGGAACAAGTGGAGGAAAGTCGTACGAATCAAACTGAAGGTTTGTGGTTTAATTCCGTGGAGCATAGATAGCAAATTATTACCTCTGAAATTCACCGGTATGTTTGCTGTTCTGCAAAATGCTGACGCACAAGCCGTGGCGTGATTAACTGCGTAGTACTCTAGTAGTTGTAGTGTAGTAGTAGTGATACGACGACCGTACGTACGTCACGAACGTAGACGTTCGTACACATGTACATGTACTGTACATTGTTTTATCATGGAGGTAGTATGGTTTTATGTATAGTCGGACTCATTATTATCGCGGTAACTCTATTATCGCGTCATCGGAAATTACTTTTTTTTCCGTTGCCAAAACTCCTTCGACTGGCAATTTTATATCCAATTCATCAAGCATTAGTGACTTTCTGATGATTTGTGTAAAAAAATGACGGTTAAAAAAATGTTGTGTCGGGACTTTTAACGATTATTAAGAAATATTCACATTTTCCAAAAATTGTACATTTTGCCTCGCCGTGTCTGCTAAAAGGTACCGTCTATATTTTACCATGAATCTTTTAATGGTGCTCTGTCCATGGAAGTTCCATTTTCTGGTTCCCATTCTACAGCTGCAAATGCAAAATGACGCCGAAGGACGATATTTCCACCACGAAATCGTAGAAACATTTACGGGATCAAAATCAGGACAGTGCGGTAAAACAAATAAAATGACGCACCATGTAAAGTGAATGGCGCCCCCAATCGTCAATCAGTAGACTTGTCTCAGTGAATTTTGTCGCCTTCGAGGGGGGACAGGGTGTTAAGAAATCATCTTGCAGGGCCTAATCGTCTTTAATCAACTTGAACTTTACAGGGAAAATATCAGACTTTATTCAGGGGATGTTTTGGCCCAACATTAACCATGAATAAACAAGTTGAAATCATTGTAAAAAACACTTCCCACATACCGCGATAATACAGAGTCTGTACCCTGCCGAGCAATTACCCCTAGAACTATGGGGTTCCGACAGGAACCCCATAGGAAGACGCCGATTTTTCCCATAGGCTAGTACAGCAAGAATAAGAACGTCATTCCCATGCAACACGTTTCTACATTTTTCGCCGTGAATTACTTAATGGCTGCCCCCAAAAATAATAATATGCTGCATTTACATCCTCACCTTGCTTGCGCCAAGTCAATTTTCGCCTAAAACGGGTCCAATTTGCGGGAAAAAAATGACAAAAATCTGCAGTCGTTCCGAAGCGATCACACACGCACACCATCGAGGAAGCCGCACACACGAAGCTCCTGTTTTGCGGGGGGGCCGTAGGTCGGTCAAGTCATGATTATTCATCAAAAATTTGAAGCGCGGTACGACAGGCAATGCATGCAGACGGTATATAACGGACACGCGGCAGTTGCCTGCCGTACCGCGCTTCAAATTTTTGATGAATAATCATGACTTGACCGACCTACGGCCCCCCCCCCCGCAAAACAGGAGCTTCGTGTGTGCGGCTTCCTCGATGGTGTGCGTGTGTGATCGTTTCGGAACGACTGCAGATTTTTGTCATTTTTTTCCCGCAAATTGGACCCGTTTTAGGCGAAAATTGACTTGGCGCAAGCAAGGTGAGGATGTAAATGCGGCATATTATTATTTTTGGGGGCAGCCATGAAGTAATTCACGGCAAAAAATGTAGAAACGTGTTTCATGGGAATGACGTTCTTATTCTTGCTGTACTAGCCTATGGGAAAAATCGGCGTCTTCCTATGGGGTTCCTGTCGGAACCCCATAGTTCTAGGGGTACCGAGCAATGACGAGCATGTCTATTTTCACAGGCATCGCATGGGAATAAACCAAACCACCGTCGGATTTTTTATGTCAGTTTAAAAAAAGCAAGAGTTATACAACACAAAAGACAGGACAATTCGGGAAGGTTAGTGAGCAATCTCTATCCCGATCGGGAAACGTGATATCACTGATATAAGTACCGCGGTAATACAGCGTCCCAAAAATTAAGTGGATTTTCGCGTTCTCTTATAGAAACGTAGCTTGAAAATTTCAGCTCTAGGCTCATGACTTTTGAGATTTGCCGTTTAGAGCTGGAAGACATCCCATAAGGTTCGTAGCGGTATTTTTTGAGTGCCGACATCTTCCCTTTCCCTGAAACAATCACCTTACCGGCAGAGTAGTAAATCATGCAGCGACTGATGCCCTCAAAATGAGAATATGATCAAGTTAAACTCGACAAAAAGATGAATTTTTCATGCAACCCGGAGCATGCACAACGAGCTGTGTACAAAGCAATGGTAGCGGATTCTTGAACATGTTGCTACGAACCTTATGGGATGTCTTCCTGCTCTAAACGGCGAATCTCACATGTCATGAGCCTTGAGCTGGAATTTTCAAGCTACCAGTAATAGGAACGGGGTCCTAAACTCCACTATCGCCATTTCTAGCCCCAAAGTAAATTTTTCTTCCAAACATTTGCAGAGATTGATCATCGCCCAGGAAGGGGTCACTGGTCGAAGGCATGGTGAAAAAATGCATGCAGAACTATGCAAACCACAATTCACCCAAAGAATTGCATTGAAATGGGAGCATTGAAATGAATTCATTGTTAAGCGGTTTAAACAAACAGAAGAAAACCCCTCTTTTTTTCTTGTGACCTTTTTTGTGTCAGTAAGGTTTTTTCCATTTCTTACAGATAGTGAAAAAAAATATCAAGAAATAATGGAATTAGCACAGGCAAAAAGCGTTGCGGAAACGCTTCAGTTCTTCAGCGTCAAGGAGTCTCAGGGATTGTCACAAGCACAAGTGAAGGATGCCCAGGAAAAATATGGCCCAAATGGTTTGTACCTCGTCATCTAATTTCTTTTTTTTACTATTAGAAGTTATTTTGTTAAAGTACCTTTTAAGAAACAAAATTAGACCAAATGCTGTGACTACAATCAATTAGGCACCATTGAAATAGATGGCTGGTCTGTAGTTTCCATCCTTATTTCCCAAATTTGTTGACATTGTGTGTAAATTTTCATTGGAATGCTATTTTGTTTTGCTTTTGTTAAATGCAAGTGAAGAACTTACAGGTGTGTAGACATTGTGCATAGTGACCCCCCTAACATGTAGAGGGTGTTTTTGTCATTCAAATTCTGTAACAGAGTACATGTACACTGTACATGTAGGGCACAAAAGGTCTGCCCCTGCCTATGCAAGGTAACCATCGATCTCTGAGATGCTGAATAGTTTGTTGAAGTGAAAATGCAATTGAAAAGAACATGCATTTGGGTACTTTAATAATATACATAGAACACTGTTTAATATTTTGACTCGACTTACTCGTAGAATAGCTACATAATATGTATATATTTGTCCGCCATCTTGGGCAAAAAAATAACCAATGACAAATAAAAAGGCCCCTCATCCTCCTCTTTTTGAAAAAAACCCGGACGATCAACTGGTAATATATTTTTACTTGGCCTTAGATAGTATCGCTGTCAGATTTTCACCGTAAACATCTGTGCTTGTATTTCATTCATAGCTGATTGATTGTTAACCTTTGTTCTCTTCTTTTTATTCCACATTTATTTCCCTGTGCGATCGAACAGAGCTGCCAGCAGAAGAAAGTAAGTCACCTTAATTTAATTTTGTTTTTGTTTTTGCATCAGTATGTTCCTGTAGGTATAATCAGTATGGTATAAAATGTCAACCCAAGCAATGGGAACAAAAGATTTCTGAATTAGCACGAGCCTATGAGACTGGTATGGCCAAAAAAAATTGCATGTTGGCATCTAAAATGAAGATCCATGTGAATATTTTACTATAAAACAGAACACTGCTCAACAATAACCACGGAGTGTGGTCTGTGCTGTAACCTGTGAAAGTTTTGCGTTGTTGGATGGCGAAAAAAACCGAGAGAAAAACGGCGCTTGTTTTCAACCGTCGGGCGGATGATAGCCTTTAGTCAAGGCGCGCTTGGCTACCTGGACGTGTGACGTGCCCGAATACCAGCATGTCCGTGGCGCACCACTCGTCCTGGTAGCCACGCGCGCCTTGACTAAAGGCTACAGGGCAGTTTTCCAACGATTTCCAGCTGGAAATTGTTGGAAAACTGCCCGATATAAATTTCCACTTTTCTTGACGACAGCACACCTGGTGCCATCATTTCACCGGATGATTGAGACTACTATTAACTTAGTCTAGTAAGGTATTTCGTAATAATTCAGTAAAACAAAAATTGGAGGATTATCAATCGTGTACACTACCTTTAACACCATCTTTGGCTTCCGTAATGCACTCAACCAAATATTTGAAATGCCAGACTGTCTTTGTGGACGTCATTTTTGCCGTCACATGTGTTGTCACATACATGTACATGTATTGCCATTTTGTTGTCACGTATCACCTTGTGGTACATTCTGATGTATGCATATGTACCACAGAGTACATGAACATGTAGGTACATGTACCATTGAAGTAGCCTGAACAAACACGTCATTGGATGTGCGCGTTACTGAAATGGTTGATACATTGTGTAGCTGTTACGCTTAAAGGTAGTATGCAACATAAAAAAAACATCAAAAAACAAAACTACTAAATTATTACAAAATACCATATTAGACTAATTAAACAGCAGTCTCAAGTATCCTGTGAAATCATGGCACCCGGTGTGCTGTCGTTTTCAAGAAATGTATATTGTTTTCCAACGTTTGTCGGCCGACAATCATTGGAAATAGTCTAGTTCCCCCGACCTAATAATTCCCTGACTCTATAAATTGCTCCATTTTGTCTGAAGTATGGTCAGGGAACCATACTACTGCTGTTTTCCCAGCATCTTTGCACAAAAACTAACTTTAACAGGTCAGTGTTACAGTATTTGCTAGCATGGTGTAAAATACTAACCCCCAAATCCATTTATTTCTGAAAACAGCAACAAAAGCAAATGTTGTATACTACCGTTAAACTTTTCGATGTCAATATGTGAAAACCTACAAACTTCTTCAGAATGAAATTGATAATGTTGTTGTCGATAAAATAATAATTTGAATCTTTGTTTTTTTCCCCCCAGGGAAAGCTCTTTGGCAACTAGTTCTAGAGCAGTTTGATGATCTTTTGGTTAAAATCTTACTTCTAGCAGCTGTTATATCATTTGTAAGTACCTCATTTTTATTATTTCTTGATGCGAATTTTTTTCTCTCGGGAAAATTTGAGTTAGAAATTGAGATCACTAAATGACCGTGTGTAATACAGAATAAACATTGAGTGTTTGATATGTGTACATGAACTAACTTCAAAGCGGCAAAATTGTTCATTTGATGGTACAAAAAAAAATACAATTGTCACATTGGAGCCATGAGGAAGGTAAACATCGGCCCTTTTTGAGGTACACTGTAGATAATTACAAGTACATCACAAAAAGATGGAAATATTTCGTTAGCGAGATAAATCAATTTTGAAAACAGGTGCGGCTTTAGCTTTTGAATTTCAAACCAAATTAAGTGCAGCATTCTGTAAGGTAACAGTGCACATTACATCTATGCACATTACATGTACTGTAATGGTAATTAATGTTGTACATGTTCACACATATTGTTCAACATGTAAACAAAATGTTCTCTTAGTGGCAATATTTTTCTTTTCTATTATTTTATTGTCTTAATGCATATATTCATTGGATGTAAACTTTCCTAGCTTTCTGAACCCATAGATTTTTTTTAGAAACTTTTCGGCATTGAAACTACACATGTACCGGTAGTTGGATGCAGATTCCATGGCACTGTGCCGTGGCTATATGGAATAAGTCGGACATTATTTGGGGCCAATTTGAGATGGCGAATACATTTTCTATTGAATACGCCTACCAACTGTCTATGATTTGTCCGCAATAACAAGAATGGGAATTTCCCCTTGTTTTTCACCCTAAAAGGTTTTTTTTTCGCGGGTTTTTCGCCCATCCCTTAAATCAGCAATAGGCTTCTGGAGAGTTGAAAAGTTAACCGAAAATATATATATTTGTGTAAACATTACTGTATTTGTTTAAATATTTTGTATGAATGTGTAAATATTCAGTTTTAACTAATAATATGCAGGGCCCCAATGGAAACCAGTTTTAAACTGTTTGGGCACACCCTGGGTAAAGAAATGTAATAAATAAATAAATGCCCAGTGAACTTTTCATTCGCTCCCAGCTGTGCAGCATCAGAAAAGGCAATAATCTGGGTTTATGGGGCTACTCAATTTTCTATGCACAGTGCAGTGATCAGTTTTATTTTCGTATGCTGGGGATACGATGACGTACAGAGGATCATACAATGTAGGTGTGTTGTGCAGATAAGTGCAATAAACCTGTGACCAGCAGGGATATTGCAGAGAAGATGAAGAAAATCCATCTGGGAAGCTTGCAGTGTGCAGACAAGCAGTCTTGAAGCTGCTGCATGCGTGTTTGCACTTGTCAAGTGCATCACCCTAAAAAAAATTTCAAATTGAATATCTAATAAGCCAGTTCTGTATCTCAAAGGACAAAGGTTATTCGGGATAAAATTGCTGACGTAATGTCACGCCATGTTAGGCGAACGCGCATTCTGGATGAATTTAACAGGTGCGTGTTGTGCGACCACCTTTTGCGTTCACACGCGGGTCATTCGGGATCAAATGTCATTGGTCATTGTGCACATGCGGAGTTGAAATACCGAACTGGCTTATTGGTCAGTAATACGATAAGTCATAAACTTTCTAGTGAGACATTCCACCAACAATTGGCCAATGATAAGTAACATAAGTGTACATAAGTGTACATTGTATTGAATTTGTCTTTTGGAGTAAAACAAAAAGAGAAAAAAAAGTTTTTCGTCCATAATTCATAAGTGGGGAAAATCCATGAAATTGAAATTTTCAGACAAAGCATGGACATACGGCAGTAACTTTCAAGCACCCTGCTTTATCCAGCAAAGGCCAACAACAGCTGGTCAGTGCAACAAAAGCTTTTTCTAAGGCCATACCCTCGTGAACTTGATGGGACAGATCTAGCCTGTTGTGGAGTTTTGGTTAGCCAGGATTTAACCATTTAATGTGATGTAGGGCTGTTCCGAATATACTGGATATTGGAATATTTGATTGTCAACCAGTTCGAATATTCAGGAAAATATTATTAAGCACCTCCGTCCATAAAAAGTAACCGTCGACATTTGACACTGCTGAGTGCGGTAACTTTTTTATTAAAATAGCAGCAGAGTGGTATCTTTACGTTCATATATATGCATATATTTTTCAAATATTCGAACCGGCTAAAAAGTATTCGAATATGCGGTTGATTATCGAATATTCAAATATTCAGTATATTTGGGACAGCCCTAATGCGTCTGCGAGTCTAGCACGGACTGACCTTCTAGAGAACTCCCATCCCTGTAATGCACGTGTAAAAAATTGTCTTGATATTTAACTCGATCAATTTTCCAGTCTCGGCCGACAGAACTCCCAAATCTTAAAATGACTTGTCCTGACAGGTCTTTGACACAACAATAACCAGACGGGCAGACATCCCTAAAATGTCAAATTTCCTCCCTAGATCTAGAGACCACTCTCATCCCGGGATCAGGGATGAGGGTATCACCAGACAGCAACAGGGAGCATGCTGCTTCCAACACATCCATATCAATGCATCTTTGACATTTTATCGGCATGGCGGGGCGTAAAGTGATCCTGAGCACGCTGGACTGCCCGGCCCAGCACTATGGTGACATTTAAGTCCCAGGCTTGGAGGAATGCCAGGCATGCCCTGGGAAATGTCTGGTATGGAGATCTCCGTCAGGACCCATGAAGTTTGGGTCCCTTGCTCTAATAGAAAGACAAGTTTGCATCTTTATATAATATTTGAATGAACAGGACATTTTGACAGTCCTTCTAAAGAAACACTTCATTATTTTTTCTGCTAAGTGTGTTGTTTATTTTATTGATTTTGATGTAGAAAAAAGTTTGTGCATGAAACTTGAGCATTAATGATCGACTATCAGAACTGGGTTTAAAAAGTTTGCTAAATGAGACAATTTTAAATTACATGTATTAACTTCATCACCGTGTTAAATGTCCGCCACACATGTATTTCCTGTTATTGCCATCGTAAAATTCAACCTGCCCGGGTCTGGAAGCTAACGTAGACTACCCCCAGCACGCTGTCGTTGAACGTCTTGAGATGAGTCTACATGTACATGTAGGTCTAGACAATGTTTTGGAGTTTGCAATCTTGGCCTCAGTCTTACATGTCTTGAGATAAATCTGATAAACCAACTGATGTATACATGTTCTTGCAGTTTGACGTGGATTTTGACGTCTGACCTCTTTTCCGAGGCGCTTTTAAATCGGCCTTTAAAAAAATGGGACCATCTGTTAGTCTGCAGGACGTAATTCACACCTGCCCTGATATCCTCTTATCATGAGACGGGAACGATTCTCCCAGAGATCACCGTTTGATTGTTGCATTCAGTAGCATAACCATGGTAACCGCCTTGACGTCTTTGCCTTGGTCAATGAGTCATTTAAAAAAATATTGCATGGCAGTGATTAATGCTTTACAAAAAAGTTGTGCCAACATGTAAGCAGGAAAGTTATGCTAACTGTATTCAGCAGTATTTCAGTACGTAGAATACATGGACATGTGGTTGTGTAATTATTTTCAGCAAATTTTGAAGCAAGCTTATGAAATTACCCTACAATTTTCCAAAAATGGGCACCGGACCCCATGCAATGGGAACTTTGTATACACACTGCTAGGAAGCTACCTTGACCCGGTCCCAACTTCCAAGAGCTGGGAAGCAGAAAATGTCTTGACAAATTAACCCTAACCCCAAGGCTTGTCCACTAAATGAAATACCAAACCCATCAAACTCCAACAACCAACCATTGCACACACATCGGAATGTACATGTACTGAACCTGCCATAGCCTAACATGCTGTGCAAAGGCAGTGTACTGGGTATGCCAACATTCTAAGTACTGCTCGATTTTGATGGACTTTACATGAGGCCCTGTGCAATGTTTCAAATGTGTTGCCTCACAATATTAAACTCCTTAAAATCCAGCTATACATGTATGTTTGTACACACATTTTGTTTGACTTAGACTCATGCAGTGTATCTGTGCAAACTTTGACCATCACATTTCTCCACACCTGGGGGTATTTCCCAGTACAGGCTTACACAACCCTGTGTGCCCCCCACTTTAGTGTCCAAAACCCAGTACCACTAGCCGGTCACTGCACTGACCCACCCCTAGTGCCCCCACTCAGTCAAAATCCAACATTATCAGCCTGGACCATTGTTCCTGGGTCTAACAAAGTCCAGTGCCATGTTCATAATATTTGGTACTGAACCATAACATTTAGTACTGAATCAAAAACTTGGCAAAACCTATTGTTGGAATTTGATGGGCCTGGGTTAGTAAGAGTTAAGCTAGGCAAAAGCTAGACGAGGACTGGTTACATAGCACATACACATCATACATGTATGCCATTTTACCTGGTAACCTGTATTTTTTCTGCTTCTAGGGCAAATTGTGTGCTTGGGGCAATATTTGTCACGTTGCAGAAATAGTTCAAAATTTAATAATTTCTTACTATTTTTTTTGCAAATATTTGCAGTGTCGTGGAACTTTTTGCAAAACACCAACCATCTCAAATTTGCGACATTGTAAATTGTCGTGAAAAAGGAGAGTTGAAGGATCTTTCTTGTTCACAAGACGACATGCATGTGGATCTAAGAGGGCGTCTAAGGAACGATAAGCCTGTCGCGTCAAAGAATTACATGCAATGATGGAAATGGCTTTTAGAGATTGGGGGGGTGGTGGCAGAGAAAATGACTTAAACTTGGACTGAATTTGCATTTGTGCTGAAATGTAGATTCAGTTGAAAAGGGAATAATGTTTGTCAATACTGTAAAAACAAGGTATCAGTTTTTGATACAAACCAATTTTGTGTTTTTCTTGGCAAGCAAGTTTAAATAGCATGAATGCTCAATTTGTTTTCTTGTTCCTATAATAATGTGCTTTTTGTTTAACCCCTTGAGTACGGATGACTGCGAAAGCCGCGGTTTGATGCATAGCTACATGTACGCCCCTTAGTAAGTTCTAGGGAATTTTGTGCAGGAATTGTTGTTCGTCCTTGCTTTTGCTTTACAGAGATACCAGACTTCCGGCAATTGCCGGAATTTCGACTTTTTCATATTAAAAAAAAACAAAAAAACTCCGGCCTTCGGTATTTGTGGGCCGGAACGACAATATTTACCGTAAGACCATACATGTACATACAGCGCTTTACTACCTTCATGCTGCAATAAATGTGTACAACGATTCGATTTACACATAGCATGGGGCACTGTATACATGTAAGCAGTGTCCTTTGAAATATACTTATGCAGCGGACACTAGACTTACATACTATGTCATGTATGTACATGTAAATTCCAGTCTGTGAGGAACGGTCACAATTTTTGTGTATGTTGCATACCACTGGTGCGTACACACAATGTGCATGCAGAACAACATGCAATCAATCGACGACTTGGTCAAGTTTAGTTCCACACAGATTGCTGATTTCGTTGATTCCCATGCAACTCGTATTCACTTTACGCAGTCAAAGTAGGGAACCAGTTTTGTTCGTGCATCAAATGGTTTCGCGAGCGTGCTAGTGCAGCGTGTATACAACAGGGCAGAATAACAGCGGGGACTTCTAAACGTGTACAAATGGAAGTTGAAATGATATTATGCATAGCGGTAACATCTACGATGTGATTGATTGTGTATACTAGCAGGCTTGACTTTGTTGTTTGTTCGATTCCCGGCTCCTTCAGAAAAAGAAACGTAGGTGGATAGAGGACGGAGGTATGGGGGTAGATAAAAAGGAAAGATATGGCCGGATATGAAACTCTTTCCTGATTCTACTGCAATAGAGTACTAAAGTGATGACGTCAATGCAATGTTTGGAACCAGAATACTTTTTTGTTATTTTGTGTCAATATGTTTGCATGACTGGCTGTTAAAGGAACAGTTGAAATCTCCATTCGTTTGGAGCCAGTTGTCGTGCCAACTGACGTCAGACTTTGGTACTCTATACGTCTGTTAAATATGTACATGTACATTGTATATTAAGTAAATTGTAAAACATGGTCTGTTGCAGTGATGTTCAACAGATTGTAGAGTAATTAAAATGCTCGGTGTGTGCACCTGCAGCTGTATGGCTTGATGGGTGCATCGTACCGAGGCATGGCACGCTATCGTACATGTACATGCGGCCCTGCACCTTGCCTTTTAACTTGGACAAAAGCCGCAATAATTAGATCTGGTTTGCTTTGCATGCTGCTGTCAAGTACATCTAATGTCCCCCATGCCTCGTCGTAGTCGGATGTGTAATAGTCAGCTGGGAATCTTGCAGGATTTATAAATTTGGTCAGTTGGGTCCCATGGCAGCGCCTTTTATTTACACACACCTTAAGCTGCCTGTTAATTGCACAGCGACTTCCATGTTAATATAATAATGTCATTCGGTGCTTATTTCCAAGGGGTCATTATTTTCTCCCTAGACAGAAACTGCATTTGTTCCCATAGAAATAGTTCTTTAACACGCACTGCCTAACTGCATTGGCTGAAATACATCAAACAAAAATTATTAGCCGCTTCCACAGTCGCTACTTTCAGTTAAAAGAAGCTAGGAATAGACTTGTTCCCATGGAAACAGTGTGTATTGGGATGCACAGGCAGTTACATCGGTTGGACAAATCAAATAGGACAAGCAGGATTGATATGTGTGCAGTACATGTACAGTAGCATGGAAGGCACATCTCTTTGGACTGTGATGCTACAAATTGGTTAATGTGCTGAAGTTGTTGAGGGGGAGGGGAGTTAGTTTGAACAAACTGTGGTTTAAAAGATTTGACATGCTGCCATTCGGAGAGATATTTTTGCTGCTCTGCATGTGCATGGAGATGCTTGACCCATGTACAGTTACCTGGGAATGGGAATTCCTCTTCACACTTTTTCTCTTCCCAGGGAATTCATTTTCATTTCACAAAATAAAAAACACTTTTTCCCCCACAGTCATGACAGTAAGAAACTATTTTCACGCCTTTTCCCACAAGTGGGACAAATTTCCCACTTGAATTTGCAGGGAAAAAAAGTTTTGTTTGAAATGCGAATGGGAATAAATTCTTTTCACAAAATTTCCCATTACCGTGCAGTGTTAACTTGCAATTACAAGCTGAATGTAACCACAAGTACAATGTACAACATGGGAAATGGTTTTAAAAGAAATTGTTCTTTTGTTTTTATGTAAACTACATGTACATGGTATATGAAATGTACATGTACTTTTAGCTCGGCAAATACACATATATACGTGTAAATGTAGATCCTATGAAATGAGCCTTAAGGAATTTGTTTGGACTTATAAGCTTATTACCTGCAATAGAAAGAGCATACTCAGCTTTTCATTGATGTACAATGTACAAGTTTCACTCGGTTTAACATCCTGGTGAATATGAAAATGATGCAGTATTGACAGTTTCTATTGCTTCCATAGGGCCTGTAACTCAACGTCCAACTCATTTGGTTACGTGTGATCAGTTTTAATTTTTGCGAGCACAATGACAAGATGCTGTGCTTGTGTGCAAAGGTACAGGTATTCTGTTGGATGTTACATGAAAGTTCACTGGTATAAATTTATACTGTAGAGAATTGTCGTAGACAGTTGTCATGTTTAATGGCTTTCCAGTGGATTTGAAAGGAACCCACACTGGGTTTTTGAGTATTGAAATGTAGTCATATTTCTTGCATTTGTCAGATTGTTTTTGATAAGTAAGCCTGCTGAAACAAAACTAATTCTATGTGTATTTCACACTTTAATCCCAACAATTGACCAGTCGCATCAATGTACAGGGCTTGCCAAATGTCCAATCACATCAGTTGTATAACCCCCCATAAAAATAAAGTTCTGCTTCCGGTTACCCTACCTGCCCTATTTTAAAGGCCCCCGACCCTAATTTTGTTCAGGAAAAAAGTAAAAAACAACAAAAACCCATAAATGCTGTAAATACTACCTTTAAACCTTAACCACACGTAGACACGTACATGTACATGTACATGTACACATGGGTGTTTCTTTTTATGCGGGTACCAATGAGGAATTCGATGTGATGAATATGAAATGACCATGATTCAACATGAGTGATAATATTTACCAACATAAATTTCATTTATTATCATTAATCAATAAACAGTGAAAATATTCATATTTGTTGCAAAATGAAATGTTGAATAAAAATGTACATTTTGACCCAAAAATGTTATGGAATCTCCTTATTTTTTAGGTACACTGTGTGACATTAAAACTTGCCTCCTTTAAGATACCTTCCCGGTTGAATAAAAGTACAGACATCGATTATTTTTTATTTAAATTATCAGAAGTAAGCCAACTCACAATAGTGAGTGCAATTTCAAACTTTGAGCGTCCTGGTTTAGGATGCAGGTGAAGTTGATTCCCGGTAGCACATCGTAACTTTTCGTTACTCGGATTGTTACGTTGTGAAAGTTCATTTCATGACGAGAAAAAAAGTAAAAACCGTTCTAAGAGAAAACGAAGTACATAAAATTCAACTCCAAACAACTAATAGCAAATACCTGGGACCCCTATTTATCTCAAATCCAAAACATCTGCAAAGATATCGCAGTTTATATGCACCGTAGAGTATTTTGGTTTCTCACGAAATAGTTACGTTGTGCGAAATGAAGTCCACATAAAAAGTATACGCGAAGCGAGCGCAACGATTCAATGTCCCGGATGAAAGATCACGTGATTCATCAGGTGATTATTGCAGCGTGCGAGTTGCAGCCATTTTTTCGCGTTCTAAATTTACGACAAATGTTTTCGACTCTGCCATGTTACGCTGTTAACATTGTTACGTTGTGTGTGCTAATTTGTAAGTTGTACAAGGTAAAACTGCGAAATCATCCCACTATATACACGAACAATTATAGCCAAAAAATCCAGTGAATATTGTAGACAATGTTGGCTTTCGAAAGGAACCTTTGGGGTATCTGTCTGGATGAAATGTGTGTGGAAATCATTCAAGACGAGTCGAGTGTGTCTCGCCTCTCGCGATACGATGTATCGTGTTTGGACAGGTGTTTTTTCTCGCTGCCTGTATATCTCACTAAAACGTACTGATTATGCATAACATTTTGCACTTAGAATTGCAACGTACTTGCAACTTTGTTTCAAGTCATTGTACGTGCCATTTGTAACTCAAATTGATTGCACTTCGTATACAATTTACAAAATAACAATGTAACGGAGAGACTAGTCTCTCGTGACGTTGTGAACCCGTGTTTTTATGGGGTCGCGACCGATGCACGCACAGTTGATGTGGCGATCGCTGCACAACTGTGTAATCGTGTAGTTTTGGACACCTCTAGAAGCTAGAACACCTACATTTTTTAAAGTTCTTAAATAGTTTGTACAATTCCAAAATGACTTTTGTGACTGGAGCAACCCTATTTTCAATTTTATTAATTTCGGAATAAATTTTGGAATGATGCAAACTATGCAAATTAAAAAAATTGTGAAAGAGTTACATATCCGGCCATCACTTATTTTCCCTTAAAATAACTTAATAACTACCAGAAAGGGTAAACCTGATAAAAAAAAAAAGAATATAGGAGGGAAAACAATTTTAACTTATTCTTTAAAAATACTTTAACTTTTTCTGTCATGGCCCGCCATTAATAACAGTTAGACTTGATGGCCGGATATGGAACTCTTTCCACAAGGCTGATCTACGTTTACCAGTGTGACTGGATCAACCAGGGAAGCTTTTTGTGGATTTTTTTGTTTGAGAACGTGGAATTTTTAATTAATTAATTAAGGCTTATTTTTTTTTGGGGGGGGGGGGGGGGGGGGTGTGTACATGTCCCTCTCCACATATTTTTTTTTCTTATAGCCTACGTATTAACTTATTTTTTTAAAAGAATCATTCAGTTCAGTGACAGCCGCCTCTAATGTGCAAATAGCTGCATACATGTACATGTCCTTTTCACTGTACCTGTATATGCAAGTGTAGTTGTCTCAGAGGAACCATTGTGCTGTATTTTACAACCAACAGGAAGGAGTTGTAAACACTGACGTGGATTATTTCACGTGTAACAGAGACACCGGTTTCTCTGTTACACGTGAAATCATCTATACAGGCTCCTCTGAGTACATTTCAGTACTTCCAAATGTCCTAGTGAAAGATACACAATCTTAACTACTTTCATACATCAAATATTTCACATATTTATTATTTCACTCGCTTGGTTCTTGAAAAATCCAAATTTTGTGTAGCGCACACCTCAACTGCTTGATTTTATAAATGAATTGAAAACTGAAGGTTCAGTTTTTTTTAACCTGAAACTAAATTTATAATGAACTTGTTATGTTAAGAAATTGTGGTAACTGACCCACCAAAAGATGACAACAGTTGAAAAAATAAACCATCATACAATTGGTAAAATGCACTATAGTTTTAAAAGTGGTTTCTCCGTTACACGTGAAATACTTTGCCACATAACTGTAGTCAATGAGGTGCCACAGCGGAGGAAGTCACTCAAATGAAAAAATGCTTTGATTTATTGAATGTGTTCATTATCAATTACCTGTCAATACATTTTGGTTGACTCTTGACCTTTTTGAAATTTTGACCCTTATGTCACACATTTGGACCCCATATTAAAAGATCTACCCACATACATGTACACATGTATGATCAGCTAAAAAAAAGTGAAAAAAAAAAAATTCCCTGCCTGCCTACTCTATTTTTAAATGCCATGTAATCCGAAGCAGAACTGTTTTTTTTTTTGCACAATTCAACATGGAACATGCAAAATCTGAGACGCAACTTTTCGCACAAAATTCCACAAGGTGATGGGTGTGGTTAATTCACAAAATGGCGATAGGTCAATGAAAGTTTGGCCCACAAATAAGACTAGTAATGTGCACTTGGCTTAATAAATTCCTGCGACGGCTGAACCGATAATCAGCTTGATTGGCCCGATTAACCGTTGATCCCAGAGGATTGATTTAAATGCCAGTGAAATGTCACACGACTCCTGGCCTGGGCATCGTTTCCTAATATGCCCTATGTATAAATTTCGTTCGTTTGGAACGGGGCCCAGTTTTGAAAACTTGAGGGCTGATATCATGGAGCTTCGAAGCACAACGGCTATGTTCAGACACCGTTTTAAATTCCCTTAAAACACCAGTTGAACTCAATTTGGTGTAACTTTTGTAAAATGGTGTCTGAATTTTTTTTAAGTTGCACCGAATCGGGTTTATCTCGCCACAAAACGGGGATTTAAAACACCTCGGTGGGAGGGTTAGCGCTAAACCAGAATGGTTTTATCTTCTACATTATACTTGTACGATGTTTTAGCTGCATGTAATGCGCTTTCCGTTGCAGCCATAACCTTTTTTGTGGCATGTTTTTTGTTGTAAACAATCGTGGTTGTCTACGTCCAGCGACGCGTCCTACACACTGTATATCATACCGTGCCAACGTACCGTGGGCCATCAACTGCCAATTTTGCTAATAGCATTCATGTTCATCTTTCTGCTCTTGGTTTACCCTCACATGAATTTGTAGTCAATTGTTCTAATATTTTTGCTGGATGATTGATTTGAAGCAGTTGTTGGAAGTATTTCAGAGCTGATCCACGACAGTCATGGCCAAGGCTTCAAAGTGTTTTAATTAAGGAAGCAACACTGGCAGACCGATACACACAGAATTTTATGATGTACATGTACACACGAACTAGCGCGTGCTTTATGTAAACGTGTGGAAGTTCTACGTCACCCCAGAACAGAGATAAATCACTTCGAGTTGAACTATATGAAGTAAAGTAAAAAGGCTGATCATTTGTCGGACAAAATCCCCAATTTATTTCATGCCATTTCCTCAAATTGTTTCTATTTTTCTCCTTTTGTTTGTTCTCACACTAGAACCCCCGTTGTTCCCATATTATTTTTAGGACCCGTTTTACCATGGAACCTATTGGCAGACCATTTGTTTCAGCATTCCCCCACGAGACATTTAAAAAAAAAATTGTCAGAATGGTTCAACAGGACAGTGAAATGTACAGTACATTGTAATTGAAAGTTAACATCAAAATGGGATTTTCTTTTCTCTTCCCAGGGAATTCATTTTCATTTCCCAAATTGGGAAAACATTTTCACACCTTTTTTACAAAAGTGGGAAAACATTTGCATCTGTACATTTTCATTTGCAGTGACATTTTCAGATATTTACAGATATCCGCAGAAGACATGTACATGTGCAGAACAGCAGTGGGATGATTGTTTTCCAGTCACACGGAATACCCGCGCCTTACCAATCATGGCTGTGTAGGATGGTTTCAGAGTATCTGCGTAATGGAATGAGGAGTTAGCACTCTAGTAATTGAATAAGGCTCTCTTGTATGTCATCTCTATTATGCAATATCCCATGTGTTTTGATTTTGTTCCCTCTCCTGTCTTCTCTTGCCAGATACTAGCCATATTTGAAGAGGACGAAGACGAGAAAGTGACGGCATTTGTAGAACCTTTTGTCATTCTCCTCATCCTGATAGCTAATGCAATAATCGGAGTATGGCAGGTCAGTACACGCACTTTCATATTTCATTATTTTTTTATTTCAAATTTTTATTTAGAATTCACATTTGATGCATTTATTTATTTAATATTTTCTTTATTCTTATATATTTTCTTTTATTTTGTTACCTCTGTAAATGTTCTGCCGCATGTGAAGTTAAGAAGCAAGAAATGCAAATTAATTAAATGGTGCATATAACATACACACTTAATTGTTTTCATTATGTACAGTACCTGTGTGAACAATACTGGTTGGAATAGTCTGTTAATGTTTGCAGTGTAGACATTTTTTGCTTGGAACTTCCTAGTTACATGTAGTTCCCTGACCTGAAGATTCCCCGACGACTTTATCAGATAGTCGCCGTGGTTTAAAATAGATCATGAGGTACAATGTCAGTGCGAGTGACATCAGTGGCATTATTTAAAAACTACTCTAGCAAAATTACTACAAGAGTAATGGCATTTTCTTTTTTACCTTTGATTTAATTTAGAATTCAAATTTCAGGCCGGACAACTGGCCCGACAATAAATTGTTTGGCTAACATCAAGCGAAAATGATTTGTGGAAATTTTTGACATTTTGGGAAAAAAAGAGGAACTCCTCCTTGATCGTGTGACTTTCACAGCTGCCGAATGTACATACATGTATCATCGAATAGTCAGATTCGTCAGGTCTGGAAACCAGAATAGGAACTTTCCCAAATCTTCCAAAATCCAACACTTTGCAGTCAAGAAACATTTTTTGTACTGGTACTTTGAAGAATAAAGCGACATCAAGTGTTTGAAAAATCTATTTGACCATTGTTATGTGTGCTGTGCACATCATATCAAACAAATGAAAAGACTGAACTGCCTTTTGTGAGCTTTAATGGCAGATTTCTTTGGAAGCATATTGAATTTTCGTCCATTTGATGATCAATATTTTGAGGCCATCCTTAATAAGAACGGAGCGCTTTGAGAGTTGACAAAAGGTCTGCAAGGTCAATGTTGCTGATGGTTGAAATCTAAGATGGTTGCAGCGCAGGGCGCTCATTGAATTCTGCATTTGGGATTCCTTTGTCCCATTGTGAGCGGCAAGTCAGAATTGTGTTAAAAGTTAATGAATATGTGACCGGCTCTGCAAAAAGGGGTATTATGTTATGTGAAAACACACACAGGGCAGTTCTATGTGAAATGGGCGAACAAATCTTCACGCAAGTGATTTTTTTTGTTTTTGGTTTGTTGGCTTCTTTTATCAGAAACATTAATATTGATGAATAAAGATGAAAAAATAAATGTTGATAACAATTATTTTTATCTTATTTCTTTGCACTTTTTGTGTTTAAAGGCCTTTATCTCTAAATGCACTTCTGTTAAATTGGGAAAATATGAGTATACAAATGTCACGATATCTCGAACACAAAATGCCACAGGGGTAAAACCTACACCAAATTAAAGCTTAGGATGTGACAAATTCAACTATGTATATAACCAATTTTTCAAATTTTGCGACATAATAGCCCTTTTTTCAGAGCCGGTCACATATGGGAGATATAATTTTGTAGCTTTATGGCCTTGTAACATTGAATGGGTAGATTGCTGTGTCGTTTCATTCAGGTGTGATTTATAAATTTTTGAGTGTCTTTAACCCTCCCTGTGCCAAAATGGAGCCAACTACCCTATTTATCAACCTATCGAGTGATAGGTTGTAACACAAAAGCTATGAGAGAGGAAGGGGTTGGTTTTTTTATATGTTGTGATAGCTATAACAGTAGGAGGGTTAATGTACATTTTGTACCATAATCCTTAGAAATGATCTGTGTTGAGTTTAATTTCATACAAATATGCACTAGACAATCGGGCAGTTGTATGAATGATTCAGTAGACCAGAGCAATCTTTTCAAAATTCATTAAGGTGTGAAAAACCGTATTGAAATTGGAGGATTCAGGACTGTTAGGGTTAAGGGTATTCTGTGCAGGTGTGCCATTCACTACATTTTACAAGTGGAGTCCCAACCTTTGAATAATTAAATTTGCCAATTGGCTGAAAAGATGCAAGGCAGACTTGATTTTTAAAGTGAGAAATCGTAGAATCATTTTACATCAAAGGTGATTTGAAAGAAATAAAATCATCGGCCCACTTGCTTAGACCCATGCCTAAATGACTCGACTCGGTCCACCGATCCAGTGCGAATTTCAAGCCCTGCATATTGCAGAAAGTTATGGGTAGGAAGACGGAATAGGACGGTGAGGGGAGAGTTGGGGATTCATGTATATGGCAATCAAGCACTAGAGGTTGAATGTAGGAAGAACGTAAAATCGCAAATTAAGAACAGGAGACTTTTGAGATGTGTGGTGGCAACAGACATAATGATCCTTTTCCGTTCTCACCAGTCACGTGCATATTCAGCACATGCTCAGTACTATGCGCACATACACAAGTACGTATGCATGTTCGGAACTACATGTATGCGCGCATGCTCTGAACTATATACAATATGTGTGCATTCTCAGAACTACATGCCAGTATATCTGCTGCCACTAGTGTCTCAAAAATCTCCCATGGTCAATGACCTTTAAAAGGTTACGACAAACCCTTTTTTTGTTTCTTGCTCTTGATTGTACACTTGATCTCTTGGATTCTCTTTCCTTCTAATCTTGACTTTTGCTGTTTTTTTTACCCTTCCTCCTAAAATTCTCTAGGAGAGGAACGCGGAGAGCGCCATCGAGGCCCTGAAGGAATACGAACCCGAGATTGCCAAGGTGATTCGGACGGACAAATCCGGCGTGCAGAGAATACGCGCCCGGGATCTGGTGCCAGGCGATGTTGTAGAGGTCTCAGGTATGTGTGCTGCTATTTTTATCCATTGTAGCTAATTCCACATCATCCTGCCTCATGGGCATACCTCCTGAAAATAAATACCCTAATCGCTGATTGGTAGGGTTTTAAATTATCCCAATTTCCAGATGTACATGTACAGGTACATTTTGTACATGTAGCTACATTTCTGGGGCACTTTTTTTCCCGCAATGCTCATCAGTCTTTGATTTGAGCCCAGAGGTAGAACCTGTTTTATTTTTACATAAGGGTTTCAGATTGTCAATTGAGCTGGAGAGTAGCTGGAGATGAAGCCAAAGCCAAAAGCAGGCCTTGACCTTAAGCTTCAGAGGGGCAAGGCCACTTGGCCTCAAAGGCTCCCCCCCCCAAAAAGGGCACCGAGGCCAACTGAAAGGGCACCAAGGCCATTTTAATAATTGTAATTTATTGATGACTTAATGCACTTTCCTTTATGTGTGGTATTTGACTTTTCAACCCGTATATTGTTCATTGTTACTACTGTTCACACGCAATGACACTGCTTGAATAGTTGTTAAAAAAAGAGTAAAAATAAAGAATATCAAGATACTTGTACCATTTGGTGTTGTGTCTTTAATTACTTTTCATGATGCAACACTGTACAAATGAAGTTGTAAACATATTTGTTACTGGATTTTTTTTGTAGCACAGGCTAGCATTGCAAGTTATTAGCTCCCCCTGTTGTTACCCTCTCCCCCGTTTTCACCAAACCCCCCCATGTTTGTTTAAATTCCCCCACCCCCATTAAATTATATTCTCCACCCACTCATCCCCAGCCCAACCCCCCACTCTCCTGCACTGCACCCACCCAAATTGAGCAAAATCTGCTCCTCTGAATAATTCCAGAATATAAAATTCTTGGAAAAAAAATCATTTAGAAAATAAATATGAATTCCCCCCCCTAATGATTTTTTTAATTCCCCCAACCCTTATTAAATAAATATCAGGCATGAGAATGCAAAATCACAAAAGTCTGAAAACTTAATCTGGTCCAGAAACACCAGGAATATGTTAATTTTGAAGCATTTCGGTAGCCTCTACATATACATGTACATAATACAACTTTATACTCTAATAAAACTCCCAATACCGTTGCCTGAAAAAACACTATGGTATTCTTTGGATTTGTAACCGACACAAAAATCGTTTTAGACAAAATTTATTTCAATCAAACACCAAACAAAATTGTATAAAAAAGTAATTACAATGTTAACTATGGTGCATGCATCGCAAGACATCATCTACTAGATATTATTACGCTGAAATCATTTACTTGCAAATGTAGCTGTGCAAAATTCACCCGGAATAATTCTTACTGCGGGCATGTCATATATAAGTACATAAGAAACCCATGTTTCTAAATCATGGTGTGCAAACTAAACTCCTCTTTTGAACGTCTTACTACGCATGCGCGTCTTTGGGATAGCCTTTTTTTCAAGGCGTGGGTTTGTGCAGTGATCCCTTGAATACACGTGCTTACAGTTGTAATAATTCTTTGAGACTTGACCAGAGGTTACGTACTAAAGATCACATTGAGAGTTGTCTGGTGCTGTGTTCTTAGTATTATACAACTCGGCTACGTTTGATATGGTTGCCATGCCACGTTCTCACTTACGATGCATGTCGCACGCGCGCGATGGCCAGCCTGTACAAATCATGGAGGTAACGGTAGGCCTACGTCCCGAAACAATTTTGTCAATAAGTCAGTGTTGCTCTTGCCTGTCTTGATGACCTTCATAATCACAATATTAATACCACTTTCGAGTACATAATTAATGGAATGGAAAAGGGCACATCGGCCAACGTGGCCGTAACGTACATATGTTAAGAGTAAACAAGGAAACATTTACACTTGTACTCCCTCCCCCCAATAAGGACGTTTGTCAGTCTTGCATTTTTTATCTCAGCGTGGTATCCTTACTCATTTCTCATTTCATACTGTGCGCTTGACCAAAAGCCAATTCAAGCCTCCCCCCCCCCCCCCCCCCCCCCCCGGTCCAATTAATTACAAGATGGTTCTAGCACAAGATGGGCCTCAGCACAATGGATTCATTCAACTGAAGGATTTAATAAAGAACATGAAATGCTAGCTGAAGAGTGTTAAATGTGCAATTGTAGGCTCACTGGATGAGAATTATTATATGCAAGACCACCTACATGTACAAGTGTGTGTTGTGAATGGAGACTGATTCGAGAGCTGCCAGCAAACTCTCATATTGTATGATTGCATACGATGCATGCGGAGACAGTGCAATTTGTATATGAAATGCTGTTTTTGATGCAGACAATTTTTGAAAATGAATTGAACTGCTAACTGACTGGATTGACCTGAAATGTACAGTTCAATAAAACTAGCTTGGCCTAACATTTTGAACTTAAGTTCTTTCACAAAGAACGTGCTAAAGTTTGAAATGTTAGGCCGGCTAATTTGGTTGATTTGTACATGTACATGTTGTACATCATACCGTGTGCAGGTTGCATGTATAGAGCTGTGTAGCAAACATAACTTCATATGCAGGTGTCTTTATGTACAGGATTTTTTGTTGGGATTTCAGAATTTGTAAATCTTTTTTGCCATCTGGAATTCCTGAGGTGTTGTCCTAAAGGTGTTTTTACCTGTAAAAGTGGATATACATTGTACATTGTAGACAATAAAAATAGATATTTTAGGGGATGCCTAAAGGCAAATACAATGTACATGTATACATGTATGTTGATCTGGGGTCCTCATGGATTTTGTGGATTTTTTGCCAATCTCATCCCTGATTACAAGTGATTACTTTTGTTGACTGTTGAAAACCACGTGTGCATGATTCTTTTTTTCATAAAGGAACCTTGTGTCGCATGATCAGAAAAATAATGCACGGGTGCTGATTTCTTGCATCTGCTAAGCACATGAGTTTGCTTAAATATCAAAAATGGTTTACCAGCCAAAATATAACAGACATATTGCTTGTGTGACTGGTTCTAGGCTAGTTTTTTTTCTTTCTGAGCTTGAAAAATTGCTCAGCAATTTTTGTGTGTGAAGGAACTGCATGAAATACTATGTAGGTCTGACTGTAGGTCTGTCAATTTGATTTTTGCTTTTAAAACCCTTTTAGTCCTACATGTACAGAGGGATGCCGGGTTGAGCTGAAGGTTATTCCTGGTTTATTCACAGAGCTGCTAAAACACAAACAAACCTTGCTTAGTAAAATCAGGTTACCAGCGGAAACTTCATGTGATTGCCATGCTTAGCAAACATCCAAATACATATACCAGCCACAAGCAATATACAACACATAGAGTTTTGGCTGGTAAGGCTGGTAACCTGCTTTTATTCAGCAAGTTTGTTTTGTGCTTTAAGAGCATTTTATTGTGCTTTAGCTGTTCTATGAAATTGGCCCCAGCCCCCATTTACATACATGTACATGTACATGTACATGTATGTAAATGGCCTAGTCTTGTACATGTACATGTACATGTACATGTACATGTACGAGCACATTTTAGTCTGCACTTGTGTACGATTGCAATTTAACCCCTTGAGTACAGTTATTTACAGGAGGCGCCGGGGTGTCGCGCCGGTCTTTGCAGCAAAGCGAAATGGCCACTATGCGTGTGCAGTCAAGCGTAACATACACAATAATCCAACAATGAATTGAAACTGCACAAATATCGGCAAATGGCGTCATCCGGCCTGGTGGCAATTTTCTTTTGCGCCATTTGGGTTAAATTGATTCAGAATACCTTTGTTGTACATTGTTGGATTTTGAGCAGGTGTCTCACTGTCTCCTACACCTTCCATGTTCACAAAATCCATATTTTATTAATACATTCAGCAGTTAAGCGTGCTTTTAAGCATATACAGAAAATATGTGTGGATTTTCTCTCTGCAGACCAGTCTACCAAACATTTCAAAGAAAGTTACATATGTACAGTACATTATGTACATGTACATGTAGATGCTGTCAAAATCGCTACATGTATTGTACAATGTACATGTAGGAACATTGCATGCATTTTGTGTTTTGTAAAATAAATTTACTGTATGTACGTGTACATTTCTTGCAGAAAGTTCCATGTTTCAGGAAAAAAGCTGAATAGCATTGAATGGCTTGTTTGGAATCAATTTCTATTAACACTTGTGCGGAATGTTTTTGGCTATTTTGAAGGAATTATTTTTAGTACCGTAATTATTCACCGTTTGTCAAGGCGTTCCTTCTGTTACCGTTAAGAGTGCTTAAGTTTATGAACAGATTGAAAGCCTCTGACTTCCTTTCCTTAAAATGGAGGGTACATGTTGTAGCATTCGGATAATGCCTGTATTACATAACATTGCACATGTACATGTACAAAAATGTATGTGTGAAAAACAACTTGAGCTGGAACTCAATTACAATTTATTTTTAGCTTGGCTAAAATCGGCTGTCATAAAATCCAGTGATATCAATGGCTTCCTTTCATTATACATAAACATGTACTCTGGGTGTCAAATTACATATTGCATTGTAAGATGGCTGGAACAACAGTTATGTACATATGTACATGTACATGTATGAGGCCAAGTTAAAAGAAAAAAAACATGTTTAGTGTCTGTGATTTTTTTTTTTTAAGGAGGGCCTTTTTACTTATTTTTTTATTTTCAAGATGGCTGCCATTCTGTTTAGATTTCCAACAACCGTAGGTTTTCAACTGTTTAACCCCTTGAACCCGGGTCAAACAGGGTATTTCACGGGGTGCCGGGCCAGCAGGCCGGGTTATGCAGCCAAGCGAAATGGAAACAAGAGGCTTGTGCAGCAAAGCATAATGTACACAATACCCCAATCATCGTTAAAAATGCAGAAATTGGCGGGTATAGACATCAACCGGCCAGGTGGCAATTTTCAATCTGCACGTATTTGTGTCAACCGTAGGGGTTAAAAACACAAAAATGAAAGACATGCTGGACAAGAGAATTTGACATGTTTACAGTGGTTTTAATAGTTTTAGTAAGCTTGTATTTTATTTTCCAATGGATCTGTTGACATTTTATTTTTCACCTCATTTTTCCACTTGTAAAAATAAAACAAAAATCCATGTGACCCCAAAAAGAAGCAGGCTGGAACGCTAAACTTTTTTTTTTTTACTTCGCCTTATCTTGGACCAGTTGAACTGTCGCCGTTCATAAGCGTTAGACAATCATATAGTGCCTGTTGAATATCACGTGCTATTCTGAATCTTAGACAAACATAAAACTTTCAAATGTACGCAAGCGCCCCCTTGTGTGTCTTGTTCGTTGTAATGCAATACGCGAATGCAATCCAAATGCAAATATGATTTTTAACTACAGGTGTAATGTGGTCCATACATTGTACATGTACATGTACATATACGTTAATGCATGTAAAACACGATGAGAAGTTTTCCGACAAATCCGAGACAACTTCAATCAGATATGTGCAGTAAATGTTTACAAGCACTTGTGTACAATATGCATTGTGCTGTTATGTGCTAGATTTTGTGTGCTACATGCGGTCAGATTTGTCTAAGAACAAATCCAGAAACAATGTAAACCTAGTGAGGAGCCAGACGTTCTACCTATGACCTAGGGAAAGTTTTTTTTCAAGGGATAGATCAGATTTAGTTTAACCCATTGAACCCGGATGACGGCTAAAGCCGCAGCATGAGGCAAGGCTACTGGGCCGGTTGACGTCTATAGCTGCAATCCTGCATGACATATGTAGTCCCATGAGGCCAGTGGGCCTGTTTATGTGAATTGTATACATGCATTGTAATTCAAGCATGTACTGATCTATTCATCATTCAGCTGTGGCTGGTGTGGGTTTAGCGGTGAGTAGAGTTCGGTGAACTATATTGTTCTTTAATGGGGAGTGCAATGAATGGATACTTGGCCGCATTGGCATCAAAAATTCACCGCATGCCACCACTTTATCCACGGCCTGCGTGCCCACTCAATTGTCCGGTGTTCCGCACCGCCCTCTATCGGTAATACCGACCAGGAGTACGCATTCTCGATAACAGTGCCCCAGACTCAAAGGCGTAAAGATTTGGTTGGTTCATGTACGTGTACAATGTACGTGTACAAATGTATGTGTACGTGACACGTTCCCATGATGGAAAGTGTCAACAAGTTCAATTTGTTGAGTGTGCTCAGAGCTACATGTATTCCACCACTGTGACCCTGGTTCAAATCCCGGCTGGGGCCAACATGTGGATTGGGTTTTCAGTCCCTACCTGATTCCGTGGGTTTTCTCCAGAATTATGCTCTGGGGTTTTCCTCCCATGTCTTAAAACTGTAACTTTCTTCCTCATCTGTCATATGGGACCCCACTGGAAATAAGTCAAAAGACTTCCGTGGGCTATCCCGGCTGAATGCCGAATAATAAACATAAAAATACTCTTTTTCTCCCTTTCACTCGTTTCTCCCGACCTTCATCCCCGGTGCCGAGATGCTCACTGAAGCAGCAATCACAATAAAATGCTAACGAGTTGCAGCCTTGATGTACATGTATGACAGCTTGACCCAGGCTTGTCAGCTATTGATCCTGAAACGTCTTCCCAAGTTGTTTAATGCAGGCCTCGACCTTAGCACTAGCCCGGCATACAATGTCTAGTAAAAACTGCTCCGGGCTAGTGAAAAGCACTCTTTAACTTGCCCGGCGGGCTAGTTAAAAAAGCATACCTACCTGCTTAAAATTGTCACTGTTGCTTAATATGAATCAAACAAACGTTCTTGGTAAGTTTGAGTGAATCTTCTTGTTTCATTTAATGACCGAGTACAGCGCTGCGGCGTCCCGCACAGTCAATACTATGCCGAGCCGCCGCGCTAGCGCTATGCATGCCGCTCGTTGTCTTACAGCAGCTAGCTTGTGTCCCGATGGCAACATGTGTACGTGCGTACACATGTATGCCATTCAATGCGCGCGTGATGCCACAAGCGCACATGACTTGTACAAGGTTGGTAGTCTCATATCAAGGCACTTTTTTGCCAAATGCTGTACGCATGGGACATGGTTGGGTGTGGGAAGAAAAGTACTGTGAAAGTGCACACAAAAAAGACTATGGATCTTTTCTCAATGCTCGGCTTTGATACGGCTGACACTGAAACATTTTTATTTTGTACATCATCAGTGTTTGAAAAAAAATGATTCAGGACAGTCACATTTTTGGCCCATGTAAATTTGAAGGAAAACGCCAACTAATATTGGCGGATTTAATGTCATGAATGTCTATAAGACGCAGCGAACCGTACGCCGTACGCGGCGCTATACAATCTTTGGTACGTACTGAAGCCAGCTTTGATTAATGGGCCCAACCGGGGAATTCCACGTGCATACTGAGCATGCGCATCGGCACTTGACCTCAGCGATTCCATGAGCCATGCATGCAGTGCATGAAAAATGGCATGAAAGGTACATCGCGCGCGTGCGAAGATTTGTGCGTGTGGTCTGTACCGCGCCGGGCCGGTGTACGTGGTTGGTGAGAAGTTTTATTCACTTGGGTCTTAACATTTTCCGTCATGTGGCGATATCTAAATGTATCCAATCCGTCCAAAAAAGGAAGCAAAAGAGAATACGATGCAAACTAGAGCAAAAATAGAAGACAACTGGCCTACAGACAAGACTGGGAGCGGGACTTTGGCTGGCTTAGCTACGATGGAAATATGATGTTTTGCCGTGTTTGCCGCGAAATGAAACTGACCGGAGGGAGTGGAAGGAAACATACTACCTTATCATTCAGTAATTTCTTTTCTATTTTATAGTTTAAACAAATCTCTTATTAGTTACAACTCTACTGAATCCTCCGATTTTAATACGATATTTTGGACACCGTAGGGAGTTTATAGTTAATGGGATATTTACAATGTCCATTAAATGTGGGCTAGTAAACATTTCTGCGGGCTAGTAAAAACCCCAGTTAACTTGCCCGGTGGACTAGTTAAAAAAAAGCTTAAGATCGAGGCCTGTTTAATGTCAGTCAGTGATTTAACCTGTACATGTACATGGGGGAGAGAGGCTGGAGGAGAGCAAAAATATATTTTGTAACTCTGAAGAGATATGGGCAATTCAAACGTCACTAATGTTACATCTATAGACTGTTGTCATTTTCACCCCTTGTAGCTTCAAAGCCTATTGACCCATTTAATGCAAAACTACATATACCACGACATGAAATGGTGGCGAGGGCCTTCCAAGAGACACAAAGAACTGACAACTTTGAACCTGTTTTCTGAACATTCAGTTTATTGGTCGTCACTGTTACAAAAAAGGACATGGTGCATTTAACCCCATGAGCACGGGAGACGACGGGGGTTTTGCGGCGGCTCTGGCAGCCAAGCGAAACGGCCACAATGTGTTTGTGCAGTCAAGCATGACATACACAGTAATCCAACAATAGATTGAAACTGCACAAACAGCGGCCAATGGCGTCATCCGGCCTGGTGGCACCGTTTTTTTTGCGCCATATGGTGTCATCCGTACGCAAGGGGTTAAGGGTACTGTTAACACCGATTGTCTTCTCAACTGGTTAGGCTCACTTTAAAAGTACCTGTCTTTTTAACACGTTGACTGCCAGCCATAATTTATAGGACGCCACCACATTGCCATTGTGCAATCTGGACATACAGCGCATGCGTCCATACTGATGAGGTGCTTTCAAGCTGTCTCCATCGATCACAACCATTCCATACATTGATGTACTCATACTGCCAGCAGCGTATTTGATGCGTCTTTGGTGATGCCAGAGTATTCAATTACCATAACAATAGTGTTTGGTTCACTACGAGTATACTCGTAGTGGCAGAATCCGGTGCACCCGTCACTACGAATATACTCGTAGTCGGCAGTCAACGTGTTAAACACATAGTGGTCAGAGCTGAACATTTCAATTAACATGAATTCAAATCAATTAGCAATCTACAACGTAGGGTGGACTTGCATCAAATCATGCAGTACCAGGTGACGTCAATTACATGTACATTGTACATGTACGTTACGTCACTAATGTTGGAGAAATCACACAAAGTCCTCCTTTGTTCAAAAATATTATTTCACAAAATATGAAAAGATAATTTAGTAAAACAGATTTGTTATCCACGGAGAATGCAATCCAAACATAAAAATAGCGTATCAAAGTATTTGAATTTTTTTTATCCGTATTCCTGTGGAATTGTCCTATACTTTTTTAAAACGTAGCAAAACCGAACACATTCTTGTACATACATGTAATGTACAAGGCAGATCTTGTTCATACTGCACATGTGCTTGTAATACACATGTACTTTGTGCAAAGTACCATTTGCCTTTTTCATGACGACTACCAAAAAGTAATTGCAAAAAGTAAACATTAAAATAATTTTATTGGGAAATTCATTTTATTCTTTGAAAGTTAAGTCTTTCAATCTCCATCAGATTATTAATTTGATTATATTGCACATTGTTTTGATGTTCAAAACATCTTCATCACATACATACATGTATGTAACATTGCTAGCATTACTATGTTTCATACCTACTTGTAAACCTTAAACAAATTCAATCAGAATATTTTATTATTGCAATAAAATATTGCTTTGGTTTTGCAATCCTAGCCTGAACCTAAAAAATCTATCAAAATATTGATTGTATAATTATTCTGGGTATCTTCACTCCATGCCATTGCTGTTGCTACGTGTATACCAGGATGTATAGTAGTAGTAATAAAATTTATTTCCAAGAACTCATTGCAGGATAAAAAAAATGCACGCGCATAATTACAATGTACTCACATACAGGATTTTGTCGTACATGTAGTTGAATTTTCCCAAACCTATGTACAGTATTTACATGTACATTGTATGTGTACACGTGTATGGTATTACAATTTATGTGCAGCCAATATGCATTTAATTGAACGTGATTGGCTATATATTTATACGCTGCGGCTCTTCGTTAGCTGGGCGCTCATGGACCCAGACAAATTGTGTATAATGCAGGCATCGCCTTATGGGGAGCAATAGGACCCAGTGACAGGGGAAACCCTGGCTGGTATGCGCGGTATGGGCATGTGAAATATGAGAGACACGCTGCTTTCAGCCACATCGGTTGCATCATGTAGTGTACAGCTCCTTCAGCATATAGTGTATACATGTGCATGTTGTGTGTGTACACAAAATGTAGGTTTGGGTGAAGGATACAGATGCAGTACACGTGCATTACATTTTACATCTTAGTTAAAGGAAGTAGGGCCTATACATTTGCTTTTGCTGCAATTTTCAGAAATGAATCAATTTGGGTGTTAGTATTTTTTACATGTAGCAGATACATGTACAGTTGTACATGTATACTGTAACAACTGCAAGTTGTGGGTTCGAGTCCAGTCCTGGGCTATAGCACTTCTACGCTTAATATGGGTAGAGGCATTATTAATGCCTAGCAGTGGACTATAGTTAACCATCCCGACCCTATTCATACTGTGAAGAGATCAGATATCGTTTCAGTGTGAGGGGCTGGTTCTTCCACACTTTCCTCTGTAGCCCACACCCTGAGTGGCCTTTGGCCTTGAAACACCATTCTTCCTCAATCCTCCAAAATCATCTTTTTCTAATTGAAATACCATTCATCCTCAATCTTCCAAAATCCTCTTGCAAGTAGGATTTTGGAGGATTGAGGTGGGTTAGGGTTAATGTTTTTGTAACTTCCTGGGCCCTTGCAGTGAGATTAGTGAGAACAATAAAGGACCGGTATACATGTCATCTGCCACCACCATCTCAAAAGTCTCCCCATTGGAGGGTACATGTACATTGTACATCAGCTGATAATGGGGGCACTCCCTTCTGTTATCAGGGAAACACTATAAATGTCTCTGGTATATTTTGGAATACTTATCACCACACATCTGGAATAACGTGGCTACTATTGGAGGACCATGCATTAACATTAGTCATGTGATGCGATCAAGCGAAATCTGTCGGAACTTGGCAATCCTTGTTTTGAGATATGGGCCAAAATATGTTTGTAGAGGTGGAAAAATCGAAATTGACTTTTGTTTTTTACAAAACCAGAAGCGAAAAACATTCTTCTTTCACATGAAAATATGACATGTATTATAAATGTACTAAAAATGACTCAAATAAAGTACTGTAACTTTAAACTTGATTTTCTCAGTTTCTTTCTTTTTAATGTGCCGATGTTTAAATATTTGTAACTTTTTAGCCAAAGGTTGTAATCCATGGGGTTTTCCTTTATATGGAGCTTGAAGTATGCTACAAATGAATATGTAAAATTCCCAAAATTGACCAGGGCCTACTTCAGAATGATTTTGCTTGATCGCATCACATACATGTATGACTACTAATCTGTGTACATGACAAAAAATTGGTCAATATTTACACTTTGATTTGTCGCCATTTCATCCGAGTCAAGGTCCGGGATTTCGCAGTGTGTACCTGCACATTTTACAAATCGCAGATTCTCGTCAGGAGAAATCAAGGTTAAATTGTTTTGACGGTTTCCATTAAGTCTTGTTTTCACCGTGTATAAAAATGTGTTGTTCAGTCATGCACACATTGCAAGCCACGTAAATGTACACACTACATGTAGCATGACTAGTCATGCCAATGCTTGCATGCGCATGAAAACTTCTATTTTGTGTGCGAGCTCAATTGCTTTGCTTTGCTGTAAGTTAGAACCTACATGGACTCAATAAACCTGTGACTACAAAATTTACAGTACCGTAATTTCCGGAATATAGGCCGCGGCTTATACGTTGATTCTCACGCTGAAAAATGTCCTTGCGGCTTATACTCCGGGCGGCTTATATGGCAACGTTTGAAGAATAAAATCAGTCACACAAGGTTCGAAATTCACGACGGCCACTGCCGTCGATGCCCTAAAAACTTTGGCCGTTGTGCCCTTCTTGCCGAACCAAGCCCTCAAATTGCTCAATTTGTTTAGTACCAAACCGTTGCCGGATCCTACAAAACGGCGCTTTTCGATCGCGCTGGTAATTGCCCGTGCGCGTGATGAGCGATCGCGTTAGATTCCCCAAGCAGACTGGTTCCCGTCCGTGCATTATTTTTCTTCTTTCTCACTGGGGCGGGAACCAGTCACAGCCTAAAAAACAAGCTCTGAATCCGCGGCCGAATCAGCGGCTACATGTAGCTTTAGCCAGGTAGCTCTTACTACAGTAACCCGAACCCCCCAAAGCCGGCTAAGCCATGTGTGCGGTTTAGCGATGGTCCAGAGGGAGTAGCGTTGCCTGTTCAACTTAACACAACGAACTCCCACGTGCAAACGATCGTGCATAGTGTGCATGTGTGCTGCGATGACTCGGACACGTGGAAACCGAAGCGTTTTCTGTTTGCGATTTATTCGAAAATTGTGCCTTGCATCGCTTAATTAATTAAAATGTTCCAGACAAATTGAACTCGACAAGTCGGCTATTAAGTGCAAGAATGACATGAATCATGATATAACTCATTTCTGCCCCACGGAACCAAACTCATTTTTACTGGGTGACTTGGAAAAGGAGATCGACAACGTTGACGCTTTTTCTGCCAGCGATATAGCGCACTGTGATTTCCCGCATGGCCCGTGCGGGGCGTGAACGCAACGTGGCCGGTGAAGATGGCGGCAACGCATCGCACGGTAAAACCACTCATGCCGTCGCGCAGCATGCCCGGCACGGGCCGTGTTTCCTCCATGACTATACAACTTAAAAGTTCAGGCAGTGATGGAAATAAGATGCCGTTTACGTTCGCTCTACTCACTTGTTGGAAATAAAGGAAACCAATCTAGAGGGACCGAATAGACTTGCAAATGTACCATAAGTACCGTTCACACCTCACAAATCGTGTGGTGCGTCTGTTCGTTTTTGTCTTTTATTGTTGTGTAATCCATGTTGTTTATTATTTCACTGGTCAATTGGTGACTGTTGAGCTCAGATTAGTGGTTAAAGTTGTCATTGTCTTTTTTATTCCCCCGCCCCGTCAAAAAAAAAAGAACTGCCGCACGGCCCACCCAGCCAGGACGCTCATCCAGCCCGTCAAAATTGGTAATTTCGAGGACTTATGAAAGTTTATTGGGCTCCGTGCGCGTCGAATGAGGGCGCTGTCCACAGATACTCGTATACCACCAGTGGGATTGCTTTGTCTGTTTGCCGACTCTCGATAATTGCATTTTCAATAAGAATATCATAGCGGGAACCAGACACTTACATTGAAGTCAGGTAAGATGACGTCGATATTGAACCCAAACTCGCCTTTTCTTTCCGCCTATCTCGTTCTTGCGCTGCTTACACTTTAGGATTGCATGTGATTTCGATAGTGGAACTATTTTACATACGAGCGCTTTGCAGCACGATGACTTTTGTGGTCGGTCGTCAGCGCCGCGGTGCGGTTTATACGCCGGTGCGGCTAATACGCCAACTTTAAATCTTAATTTGTAGATTTTTGCATGCTGCGGCTTATACTCCGCGCGGCCTATATTCCGGAAATTACGGTAGCTTTCAAAAGATGGAATTTTGCTACATTGGTTGTACTACATTGTACATACAACATGTACATGGAAAGACAACCCTTGTTTACACAAATCTCTCCTTGCCCAATGTAATGCGATTTGTGGCTTATTTTGTTGGGTTGGGTCTCGGACGCTGGCTTGGTCAAATTGTCCCTTGCATTTAAGTGCTGGATTCAGTTCATTAGTTAATATTAAATTTTAAATCTTACTGATGAGGTCAAGGCCTTGTAGCTTGTACATTTCTGGTTTTGATGATGGTGGTATTGATCGTATCTTAAGTGCGGTCAATGCCGAAGTGATTGGTATTGATCTAAAATAACGCTTGCAGTTGCAGACACGCAGGGATTTATTTATTAGACATTTTTACTGCAGTCATCATATTCTTGAAGCCATAGATACATGCATACATCAAGCCAGGATATAGTGTTGTACAATCTTTTATGTTTAAGGTTAAGTAATCTTATTTGTATAAATGTGGTGGATATTTTGCAGACAATTCAGCACTGGCAACGGGTTTTTGTCAGTTTTTCCGGCAGTTTTTAGCTGACTGGTTAATATCCGTGTGAGGTTCTCTGACTTGATTCCCCCCCATAACAAAAATCCTCAAACTATGAACTAGGAAGAGAAAAATATACGAAGTTGACTGTAAACCTTTTTTAAAGCGCAAATTCCCAAATAAAAAACAAATAGGAATAGAAAGGGGGAAAAAAAATAAAGTTGATTTGTTAAAGTGGGGTTGAACTTCCAACCCGTGCATCTGTTGCACTGTCCACTAGGCTATGGCACAGCGTCACCAAAGATCACAATTGAAATCTCATGTATAGATTAATTTGTATTGACCAATCTTACATGTAGAAGATTCCTGCCAAAACAATTTCGGAACGTTTTGCGGGTAGTGGCTATATATCCACTTCCTTGTACAAATCATGAAATCCTAATTTAGATCAGCCAGTGCTCTTTTTCCCCTGGATTTCTATTGGTTTCTGTTTAATAAAAGATTTGCCATTAAAAAAGTTTGATCTCCACCGGCCTACGCCTACGTATGCATTTTTAAACAATAGTCCCCCTGTGTTGATTTCATTGGCCCCTGGCTCTGCCTTGCAACGCATACTCCCATTTTCACTTCCCTGTCGGCCCTGGTTGTCACTGGAGACCATGGTGCAGTGGTTGCCGCGACGACATTGACGTCATTGCCCGAGCTGGGTTTAGGGGTTCTGTTTTTATTTTCAACAGTTGGGCCTGGCTGTTTTTTATATATTTTCATTCATGCTCGATTCCCAGGGTTGTCCATTGTTTGCGCTTGGTCGTTGTTTGATATTAGCAGGCGCCTCTGATATTGCTTGCAGTGGACTGTGGAATTTGCATATGTGTGGATTTACTTGTAAATGTGTCAACTTTTTTTTAAAGGTACAAAAAATAGACCCTATGGGAGAGCTGGCAAGACTAACAAAGCAGTCTTCATTCTTTGTGTGATTCGCATTAAACAAACGCGTGAAAGTTCAAGGTCAATCCCTCACCCAAGTCAGTAGAAAATAGTGACAAACCGTTCTGCCTTGCATGTATCAGTGATTTTGTGCCTGTTCATACTGTGCTTAATTTGATAGTTGAAATCACAAAAGCCCACAGTGTTCTAGGAGGTCTTCAGATACAATTTCCTCGAAGATGATGGAATACCGCTGTCATCTTAAGCTGTCATATTGCAACTGACCATTTTTTTTATCATCACCAAAGCTATATTATACCGTTAAAGTTCAAGGGCCAGTACTTCAGTGGTGAGATTTGTCGGGCTTTTTCCTGATTTCAGGATTTATTTTCAGAATTTGTAAAGAATCTTTTTTGCAATCTGGAATTCCTGAGGTGTTGTCCTAAAGGTGTTTTTACCTGTAAAAGTGGATATAGACCAATAAAAATTGATATTTTAAGGGTTGCCTTTAGGCAAATGTACAAAGTATATTTGATCTTGGGTCCTCGTGGATTTTTTGTGGATTTTGAGGATTTTTCATTTTTGGCCAATGTCACCCCTGGTACTTGTAACGGTGGTGTTACTTAAATCCCCCGCCTTTATACAATTGCACGTATGACAAGCTACCCTTTAAACTAGAAATGACATGAAAAATGTAACATTGTACATTTGAGTTCAAGAATGACCACTGGCAAACTTAAAAACATGACATACATTACATATATATCATTCCATAAATTTGGGGTCCAAACGTGTGACTTTATTTGGTGTCCCTGTTACACCTGACCTGTGTAATTTCCAATCAAGTATCATTAAAATTGACTTCACACTATTTTGTACTTGTTTGGCAGGTACATGTACATGTACTTTGCTTTACAAAATCACTCTTGGAGATGGAAGGCATTAATTAATTAAAGAATGTGTCCGGAATTGCAAAATCTTATACATCACTACATGTACATGTATGTAACAGGAACACTAAAAATGTCACACCTTTAGACCCAAAATCATTTGAAATTTATACTTTTCTGAGGTTTTTGCTGAATTATATAATTTTTTTCCACTGGTACATGTATTCTATCTATTTCATCATTCATAGAATATCGTAGTACCAGCGATACACGTGTAGCCACTTACCCACGCATGCAAAAACTGCAAAACGAGGGACGTTCGCTTTCGGGTTGTGTTGTATCGTGTGAAAGCCTGCGATGAAATCGCAGGCATCTTTGGGCATCAGACACCCGGTGCCAATCATCATCGCAGATGTTTCCAGCGCTCGTGTGAAATGGGCTTAAACCAGCCCAGCACATATTTATTCCCTTATTAAAATATTGGATAGAAATGGTTAATATTACATGTACATGTACGGGTGTGAAAGTCCTCACGTGTATAGCGAAACAAAAATACCCGTAGAAGTACACGTGGGGTGTTTTTGTATGGAAGATGAATCCAAAAACTAAACACTCAATTTTGCATAGTGCACAGTGAACTACATGTAGGGAGATTTGTTTTATGTTAACATTCACATACACAGTATGTATTTTTTTGTGAGACAATATTCTTTGTGCACGTTAATTGTTCATGCCATGCATATATTGTGTTTCGGCCTACATGTAGGTATGTGTACGTGTGTACACGTACATGTCCAACTAGGCAGAATAAAAGAACAGTAATAAAAGTGAGTGATAATTATTTACTATAGATGTGTCCTTCCTCGGATGCCGTAGGGCATTATTAACCACCCCCCCCCCCCCTCCCCCCTTTTGTCATTCCGTCACCTACCTCGCTTCAAGGCCAAGGCAGTATTTTGATTCGCTTTTCTCTGTCCTTCCCCCCCCCCCCCCCCCCATAAAATAATGATTACAGAAACCCAGTCAGGTTAGCCTTCATTGTGTTCTCTTTTGTACCTGTTGCCTTGGTAACGGGATGCGGTTGCACTGCTTCACTATTGGGCTCTTCGGTGGGAAGGTGAAATAATTGCCGAAGATTGGCAACCATTTTTATTACTACTGACAGCGGTCATATATTATTAATGCTCGTGATTTTTTTTTTGTAGGTGACAACTGCATAAATTATAAGTGCGTACAATGTACATGTACGGTTTAATGTGTACTGGTGGTGTTCATTTCTTGTGGCAGATCTATTCCATCAAGAACTCCATTCACTCATGCATGATGTTAAAGAGGGAGGGCTGTGTATAATACATTTTTATGCTGAAGGCAGCCTTTCTTGAGCCTGCTGGATTAGTGTGCAAAATGCACGAATGGTTGGCATGTGCACGCAGACCCCAACACCATGACCTAACCAGTCCGGCGGTCTTTTCATTGTTCTTTGAATTGAAGTGTATGAAGTTGCAGCAAAGTGTCTTGCCTAAGGATACAAGCATCCTTATCCCCCAATCTGGATGAATTTTGATTTGAAAATAAATGTTTGTGTTATTTGGTCTTTGTCGTATACGTAGGTTCCCTGATTATTGCTGACTAGCGATAATGGACTTGCCCTTGAAGTCATTTCCATGGCTGTTCAAGGCTTAGGCAAAAAAGAACTTGTGTTGCCCTTAATATTTTGTATACCATCCATGAAAACAAAACATGTACATGTCGTGTAACTCTGAAGTCGGGAGGCAAAAAGTGAGCTTATTTAAACGTGAGATGGGGAAATGCATGATTGTGCCGTCGTAGCTGTATTTAAAGACAATGGTTTTAATAAAACTTGCTCATTTTGTGCGGTAAAAGGTGAGATTTTGTGATTTTTTTGAAACTGCTTTCATCTGTAGTGCAAGGGTTATACAATCTCCAAAACTTAGTTTTGTATTCACCCCTTCTCCACCTAATGTAAAACCCCTAATGTAAAGCCACTGCCAGTCCTGTATGTTTTTTTACGGGAGACGTCGGGGTGTCATGGCGGTTCTGGCAGCCAAGCGAACCGCTACAATGTGTTTGTGCAGTCAAGCGTAACATAAACAATAATCCAACAATGGATTGAAACTGCACAAACGGCGCGGCAAATGGCATTATCCGGCCTGGTGGCACTTTTTTTCTGACATATGGCGTCATCCGTACGCAAAGGGTTAACTCCCCCAAGAACACACCGAGTGGTGCGACCAGATACATGTACGTCTATGGAAGAAAAATTTGCTTGTTTGATATGGGTCGTACAAACAGCCGACTGATTGATGAATACAAAGTGTTTGAATATCTGTCTCAGCGCCAGAGTTTGTATACAAAACCAATATTAACTCGGGATGGCATTGTGTGGTTGGAGATCATGCTGGTATTACTGCAATGCCTTTTGCAGGTTGACGGCCCTGCATTGGTTTGAATGAAGGCCGATTCTTATCCTTTTCTAATCCCGGCCGGTGTGCACGCAGATTCCCTCATATTATTATGGTGTACCTGGACTCGTTTTCACCGTCTGTTTTTTTTCTTTCATTAGTTTTGTTATTATTCCACCAGGAAGCAAGCATACTGCCCGTTTGAATTATGCCTAAATGTCACAAGTGAAAATGGGAAAGATTCGAAAGTACACAAGTTCATGTATGTTCTTGTCATCATCATATGGGCAATTCCACTGCAAATTGGACACATTCGTATATTAATACATGTACACGTACAATTTTATTCACTCATTTCAGCATTTACAAATATTAAATATTAATAAATTATTAAAACTCCACTGAAAAGTCACATAAATAGCTCCAGACAGGAGAATGGACGAGGCCATATAGCCCCTTCCATAACTCTGCAGGATCAAACAACATTTACACAAAAAGATAAAAACGAACTTAATAAAGACCAGAAAATAATTAAATAAAAAAGGACACATCACGCCAGCATGACAGCTTAAAAAGGATTGATAAAAACATGACCTGCAAAAAAACCCCGGGGGGGGGGGGGGGGGGGGGGGGTTGTTAATACCTGTAATGGTGAAAACAACCTCCTCGGGGGTTTGTCCTCCCGAGAGCATGGGGGAAAAAGAAGACATGTGTACCCACTATAAATGAGTGTTTCTTTACCTTTTCTCCTTGCAGTTGGCGACAAAGTACCGGCCGATATTCGTATATCAACCATCAAGTCCACCACGCTACGTGTGGACCAAGCCCTACTGACAGGTGTGTAATAAGTTTGGTTTTTCTTGTAAAGGAATGTTATTGTACTTCTGTGCCTCAAAGCCTGTTATATTCTGCATAAAAGCAATTGTCGAATGTATACAAAATTCGTTTGACTATCTACATATACATACAAGAAGTGCCGTAAAAGCACATGGTATGCACAAACCTAACCAAACAGAATTGAGTAAACTCGAGCACGCCCTTTGTAGGGAAGACAAACTTTCAACAGGATTTTCAGAAAATAGAGTTGCCTGCTTTAATTTGACGTTTCACTTTCAGTCCATAAATGATAATCGCTTGTGTGAAATTAAAGGAACACCCCTACCTTGGGATGTGTAAAAATCATTCGTCTTTAAATTGCTATGCTTGGATAGATAATTAGAAAGTAGAATGAAAATCTATCATTTGTCTGAAAATCATTGATAAAAAATTCTGCATCTTTTTCGAACCAAACTTTTTTCCTGAAAAGATTTACAGACAAACGATAGATTTTCAAGGGATGGTCGTGTGCGTAATTGTATTTCTACATTATAATGATCTCCAACCATAATATTTCAGTCCATGTGATGGCTTGTTTTTTTTCACTTTTTGTATTGATGTAGATAAGTTGATTTGAAATAGACATTTTTTGGGTTACGGTTCTAACTTGACCCTTACTTACCCTACACACCAACAGCTTTTTACCATAGTTAGGGTTAATGAAGCAGTGTGTGCCTGATGATGTACATGTACATGTATACATGTAGCTGTGCTGTCGGCCCCCCCTGTGGGGGTACATAGTGTACATGTATACCTGGTATGTTGGGGGTACATATCACAGTGGGTTGGCTTCACTTCCAATACTTTTTCTTTACGAAATATATTGATAATAATAATTGAACCTTTACAATTTTAATTAGTAATATCAAGGCTTGAATTTCCTTTTTTTAAACTGTCAAAATATAATTTTATTTTAAAGTTATAGACACATTTGTGTCGTTGTGGATTTTCATCATGGCGTCTTTTGCCTGATGCGTGTGTCAACAGATCGATAGTCAAGCTTGATTGTTCACCAGCTGATCGTTAATGTAGACATAAAAATACTACTGTTCATGTGAAAATGGTCTCACAAGTTAATGAATCAGGTAAAAAGGTGATGTATTTAGATTTTGTAGGGTCTTTTTGCTGAAATAAACTGCCGTTTTTTTGGGCTCGGCACTGCGGTTTGCTGCGCAATGCGACTGGCTCGTTCAATCGACGTTGACGTTCGGAAAAAAATCGAGTTCATGCGGTTGTCCCAGTTACGAAATACAGCCAAATCCCTTTCAAATCAAGATCATACCTGATGTATTTTGTTTATTGTTGATGAAATTAACCATCATTTTCCTGTTAAAAAAAAACAGGAGCTTCTACCCCATTGTGGGTTTTTAATTTTCTACCCTGTAGTAAAAAATGGATCATACCCACTCCCACACCCATATAGCTTTATGGACTATTCTATTTGTATTACATGTAGATGGGGGCTTTTTTTTTTTTTTTTTTTTAGGTTGGACTTGGTCATTTGTCAACCTTGCCGTTGGTAATTTTTGGTGTAAAATTACATTTTTGACATCCATTTTATTGCACATTAGGATTTTTAACAACTCAAAACCAACTGGAACCAATAGTATTTCTGGAAAGCAATAAGAAAAAACAAGTTAAAGGTTACTAAAGCGTTTATTTACACTTTGACAGATATTTAAATATGCCTTTTTATTCAGTTTCAAAAAAATTGAACATTTTCGTAGACATTTCCAAAATAATGTCATTTTGAGCGACATATATTTGGCCCTAACTTTGGATTGCACTGGTCAATTGGGGCCATTTTACCATCATTTTTCTTTTTTGGTGGGCTTTACAATGAAAACAATCTCTTAAACAAATAAAACCTTTAAAAAGAAAAGTTCACTGGCCCTAGTAATAGTGTAGGCATTGGAAGCCGTAACGATAAATTTAATGGGTTTAGTATATTCAGCATGTACTTGAGAAAAATCATTTTGGAAGATCTAAAAATTGCCAAAAGTTCCTTAAATATTTAAGAGTTATTGATTAATCAATTTTGGGTGCTGGTTTTAGAAGCAACTTTTTTGTACGCTTTTTATGCTTTCCTTATAATTGGAATTTTGGAATTTTGTAACTTGACCCATGATTAAAAAAAAAAAAAAAAAGTGACACAAAAATATTTCTGTAAAGACTCTTTGGATAACCTTTAAGCCACCAGCAACCTTTTCCCTATCACCTTTAAGCTGTTTACTCGCGAGCATCCCTATCAATTGATGGTTGATGTAACATTTCCCCTCACAAAGCTCTAATGGATTACCCACCGGCTTGGGCTCCAGTTTCACGTGTCAGGTTCGTCGACCAGATTCATAAAAGCATGCCTCATCTTGAACTCGGGAGAATAAAAAAAAAAAAAAATGCCAGCCGATGCGTTATCATAGTTTTTTACTTTGTTCTGTCACATTCTGGGGAATCAAAACACCTATGCACTTAGCAAGTATAGATTTAACGAGGAATGATACTTAACAGAATCTGCATTCAGCGAATTGACAAGGGAACGGGATGCTTTGATCCGGCAAACTATCCTTCCCTGTCCTTTAAGCCTTTGGAGATTTGTCGCTTGAGATAAATGAACAATAGAGTGATGTGTAGCCGGTACGTGTACCTTGAAAAAACAGTATTTCCACAGATAGTTGCATGTTATTTTGTTGATCAAAATGTTGCAGTACCCAAACAGGGTTTCCCAAAGAAAAGTTGAAGAGTGGCTGGTTATGAATATGCAGCCAGCCTTATTGGTCGCAGCATGGTGCGTAAATTTTAAGGGGTGGTCCATCACACTGATCTCTATATAAACTGGATAGCTCATTGGCCATTGCGCACTGTACAAGCAACTGAAGCCAGCACCCGACATATTACCACTCCCAATTTACCACTGATCCCGATGAAAGGAGACCCTGGGGACAAGGTTAGGAAACCTGTTGTATTGGGAGTGATAAAATGGCAGACGGTGGCCTCAACTTGAACAGCCGATGCGCTATCCAGTTTACATTGAGATCAGTGGTCCATCAGCATGCTCCGTCCCTAAAATGAGTTTGTCGGGGCTGAGATTTCTCTGGATTTTTTCTAAGGAACATGTACATGTATGGTCAGAAACCATACCACTAGAACATAATGCACACACAACTTCAAACAGGTCATTAATAGAGACACTGAAAATCCGTTCGAAAATTTTAAATTTTCCGTTCTGCAATTTTGTAAATTCCGTTTTTTTTTTTCAAATTTTTCTGGAATTTGAAGCCTTTTGAATAGAATTACCTCGTCGATGAGTAAACGGTACGTATTAAAAATTGGTAAAATCATCAACCTGAAAACGTCCCCATTGCATACATGATTTTGAGTTGTCTTGTGTAGTCGGCCAATTACATGTACGTCCCTCCCCAAAAGAAATATCCAGAAGTGAACAGTTAATAAAGAACCCAAAGCTGTAAACCTGACAATCCGACTGATTCTTAATGATTTTGGACAGGCAGTTTTCAATTTTAACGAGCACAGCGGGCATTTTAGAGATGAAATAAAATCTTCGCAGCGTGAAACGTTTAACAGGAGTAGCATGTGCACATCCAAATCACATCCAGTAACATGAGGTTTCACCCTTATGTCGGCTTGGCATGATTTGGGCCACGAATCCGACCGCTGGTTCATTGCGCCTGTTCCCACATTAAGGCACCATGGATTAATGCCAATTTGCGTGCGCACGCGTTCCTTTGCGTGCCTTTGCGTGCAAGGTAAAACGAGGGAGATTTTGGCACGCATTTGCACGCATCGGCACTCATCGGCATGGACTTGCACACAGTGGCACGCAGTGGCCTTTAGTGGCATGCAAACGGACTAATTTGCAACCAGCCTGAGTGTACAATAGAGATCGTCTCTGGCGGCACCTTTTATGTCCCAGATAATCCGCTAATCCGGATTAGTGTGCAACTGGTAGAAATAATCTTTCTTTCTGCAAGTTGGGGCTTAAGCGATTTCTCATAACTATTAATTGAAGGCTTTTCTGTAGAATTTGCGATACAGTTTCTCGGACTTGTTTCCCTAAAAAAACTCCAAACCACAAATCTGAGACAAAAGATACGAGAATTTGAAAAGGTCCTCCATGAAAATTCTTGACTCTTCAAACCCAATTCTTGACTCTTCAAACGCAATGAATGGAAAGGTGAACATGTACATGTAAGTCCTTATATCTTCATCATGTAAAAGTTGTTTCAGTTGGCTCAGCCATCTTGAATTTCTCCAGTTTCATAATTCGTAAGCGCCATGTTAGAGCTTTTTAATTATCTCACAATCAAGAAATCATTTTTGTGTATTTTCTCAATAAAGCAAAGAAATTATGAAATACTGCAAGATTATTTAACATTAACTTCCAATCAAGTCTAGACTCTTAAATTTGCTGCCCTATATTGCCTTGCCCGTAAAAAGTATAGTTCGGGTGCGACGTTTACATCAATCACGCAGCGAAAACATTCCAATGAATGATAACATGAATGATAAACATGTAGGCCTATCCCCCGACGCAAACAATCTTCTGAATGTATTCCTATAGCTGCGCCTTGAAAAATCTGAAACTGTTTTTCGTTCGATTTTTCGTACAATAAGCCGTGTTTTGAATTTCCAAAGATTTATATCCAGTGATGACGAAGCACTGCTGTTTTTATGCGTGGTAAACTTGAATAATGGTGTACATATCTACATGTACGCCTAATTTCTTCAAAACGTATTTTTCTCTCAGAAAAGATCGAATTTGAGGAAATAAATGATGCCGTCTTTCACCAGATTTCCACATTTGTAGAATAAGTGTCATGTCCAATGTTTTAATGAAAATCACAGAAACTTTACAAATACTTTACAAATACAATACTACAAATCTAAGTCCCGCTAGAATCATCATTACGTTAGGAAAGCCTTTGAATCGCCAGTTTAGTTAAGTGTATTCTGACCAAAACCACCAAAAGATGAGTCATCAGTCCACTATTGTGGTACACTAGCCCTTTGTGAAACCCTGGTCCTTTTATGACCCCCTCTCCGTCTGGTAATCCATCTGTCTTGGCCAGCCGGCCTGCCTGTGTTCCTTTGTTATCGTTAATCCCAGATTGATAAACAGCGCAAGTAAAGATAGGGTTGAGCATTGCCTGTGCTCATTGGAACGCATCGGCACGCATTAGCACTCATCGCCATGCACTGGCACGCAATGGCACGCAATGGAACGCAGGAGGCCCGTGCCTTTGCGTGCGGACCCGTGCGCACGCGTGAGCACGCAAATTGACATTAATCCATGGTCCCTAAGGTATTCGTTCTGCTGCTGCATACCAGCGGAATCGATTGAAATCGGGTCAGGTCCCAAGTGCATGACTAGCCCAAATTCTAAATATATTAGCGTACGCGTGGTACTGTGTACACTGTCATGTACATGTACATATTCGGCTCATGGAGAAAGGACCTCCATGATCGGCTGGAAATTACGTTGCGTGATTAACGATATGATGCTTCGTCATTTTAACGTGATTCTTCTGTTATTAAAGAAGCTCATCAGTACATTTTTATAATATTTAATTGAATTTAATATCATTCTCATAATTCAATCTTATTTTGAAATGCGTTTTCCGTTTGTTTCTGTTCAAAATCTTTAATTCCGTTTTTGACACTTGATTCCGCGATTCTGTCTGTGATTCCGTGATCGCGGATTTTCACTGTCTCTAGTCATTGTAACAGTATTTGCTAGCATGCTATGAAATACATGTACTAACCCCCAAATCCATTTATTTCTGAAAATCTACCTTTAAGTTTACTTTTTGTGTGTTTGTAAATTGTTATTTTTCTCGCAATACAAAAGTTATTTACTTTTGATTGATATATTTAGCATAAAAATCCGCCCACGTTTTTCTATAGAATATTTACATGTACATGTACTTTACAAATGTCAGATTACATACTGTACATACATATATTTATAGCCCGACAATAATTCATTTGCCTTAAGGCAGATCTTTTTTGTGCATTAGAGGTGCGAAAGCAACAAAGAGTAAAAGGCCTTTTTTAGAGGGTTCGCAGATGCTCAAAAATAGCTTTTTGTTAGAAAATAACAGTTTGAAAATTTGTTTAAAGCCCTGTGAGACCAACCCTTGTCTGCAAAACACGGCGGCCTTGCCGTACTGCAGTTTGCAGTCCGTTGGTAAAACATGTATATGCCCTCTTTAATGTGGACAAAATACTTTTTTTTAAAAGCTACAATGTAATGACCTTTCCAGAGGTTGTCAATTCGACCTGTTTAACGGAGGAACTTGAGAATTTCTTTTTTTAAATTACGAAAAACTGAACGAGTTATAAAAAAACATGCAAATACGGACTGCAGTTTGCAGTATGCCCGCACCTCGCAGGGTTAATGGACCGATCCGGCCTGTGAATCAAACAGCGCGCATTGACCAATAGGATTACGACTTTTGGTCAGGTAAATTAGCAAAAGCTTGACTGAGGTAATGGCGTCGCCATGCCGTTGCTAAGGTGGGCGGGGCTTATGGTCAAATCCGGATTGGTCTATTAAATAACACGGACAGTAGATTTTTAAAGATTATTTTTTTCAAGTTTATTCCTGCAGTCGAAATTTTGAAAGTCAAATAAACCACATCATGATAAAAAGCCACATCCACATTGAGAGAGTATCCCCTCGCTGCTGTTTCTCTGGTTACTTCTTAAAGTTTGGATGTGATCCCTGACTGTAGTAGGCACTATCGGTTTATGCCTTCTGACAAGCGCCCTCTGAACAAAGATATTGACAAATTGGTAGAGTGCCATTATAATTATCAGGAGATCACTGGAGATCCAAACCTTCATTCTTGTCAATTGTCTTTGTTCGGTCTTAAAATGTTCCAGTTGTGAATCACAGCATTCCTGTAAATTATTATTTTTCTCTATACACCTGCCTTTCTTCAGGTTCAGAGTCGAGTGAGAAAGACTTTTCAAATTTCAGTCAAACTAAATGACATTTGTTGCTTCTTCAAAAAATTATAGATTTTTTTTTTTTTTTGCTTTCAACCTTGTGGCTCATCACTCTGAGAAGTATAGCCACTTGTCAAGGCTTGTGTCAATGACTTGACTGTTGTTATACATCTTGCCAGTAGTTGTCCGTTCAGTAAACTTGCCTGTAGACCCTTGTGCCAAGGCGCTAATGAAATTCTTGCGTGCCGTTGCGGCGTATTTTCTTAAGAGATGCATTTTATTGAGAGGCCAAAATCACCTACATGTGTACATGTACAATGTAGCATTCGTGATGGTGGGGAAATATTATTTTCACCTGATCAAATTTAACGGGAAATTATTTTTAACTTAAATCTTATGCTTTTTTTGGGCTTTGTGTTACACAATGTGCTTTGTATTGGAGAATTGCTCTTTCGTGCTGAAATTTAAGTTCCTGTACATTTATATGTATCATATTTAAAATGGTCGATGAAACCCATACCAAATTACATGTACATGTTATGTTGTATTAGTGTACGTTTTTGCCAGAAAAATCAACTTTGCCATAAAATCAGCAACTTACTGTTATAGAACCATAGTACAATGTATGTTTTTATTTACACACATGCTGTACATATGGGATAGTGAAATGTACACTTGACTTGTCCCAGGGGCTGGTCAGGAACAGAAAAATTAGTACACGGCCTGACACTATCATGAGTATGCAGGCCTTGCACTATTTTTTTTTTTCATGACACGCCCCTTTGGTTTAAAGTCAACTGTACAATGTACATTTCACTAACCCTTATAAAGTTTCACTAGCCTGTTGCACCTTGTGACAGTTTTAAAAAAATTTCCATGAGGAATGCTCAAATGATGGGCTTGCCAATAGGGTTCCATAGTAAAACGGTTCCGAAAAATAACACGGGAACAACGGGGGTTTTAGTGCGAGAACAAACAAAAGGAGAAAATGAAGGGGATTTTGTCTGACAAATGATCAGACTGGTTACTTCATTCAGTTCATAGTTCCATTATAGATAAGTTGCAGATTTTTTATAAGCCCGCCAGACAACCTAAGAAGCAAGTTTGACTAGCCCGGAGCAGTCCCTAACTAGTGTTTGTACACCGGGCTAGTAACTAAATTGAGCCCCCATCTCTCAATGTTCTTCCTTTCTGTTCATGTGTACATACAGGTGAGAGTGTTAGCGTGATGAAACACACAGATACCATCCCGGACACAAGGGCTGTCAATCAGGACAAGAAGAACCTCCTTTTTTCGGTAAGTTGATGGCAAATCTCATAATTTTGCAAACTTATGATTCACTTCGGCTTGTTTTTTTGTTATCGGGGTCTAGACAGTACAGTACATTGCAATTGAAAGTTAACCTGAGAATGGGAAAGTGTTTTCACACCTTTTCACAAAGTGGGAAAACATTTTGGGAAAATTTCTTTGGTATCTATTGAAGATTTATCCTCTACATGTATTTAGATCTAGACCCAGGAAATTCATAAGGGTGGTAGGGCTGGCAACCTAAAACTCGGCCAACCCCACCACTTCTGTTGTAACCCTTTGCCAAGAGTGGCTTTTAGCCTTGTATTGGGCTACTTCCATTAAAAATAATTGGTAAAAACCAAAGAATCCTGAATAACCTCACAGAGTTGTAGTTGACCCCCTGCAAGTCCTTTCACAAGTCCTTTAGCAAGTCTAGTCAAAAGTCCTTTCATAAAGCCGGTCACAAGTAACTAGATGAACAATGACAAAGGAATGCCTTCATCAAAGCTCATTTGAATAGCTTGGGATTAGGACTGGAGGGCTTGTGATGGACTTGTGATGGACTTGTGATGGACTTGTGATGGACTTGTGATGGACTTGTGATGGACTTGTGATGGACTTGTGATGGACTTGTGATGGACTTGTGATGGACTTGTGATGGACTTGTGATGGACTCGACTACATCCCTGTAACCTCAGACTTTAATTAAGTATAACCATTGCACTTTGGCTCAACCACTGTTAATTCATATGTGATCATATGTGAATCTGTGTCAAGCTGCGTAGTTTCAATGTACCCAAAAATCTTATTTTTCCAAATTGAAACAGAATTTGAAAACCTCAAACATGAAACGAACTGAAATCATTGTGAAAGATGAAACTTGTCGCACAGTGTACAAGTGAACAAACCCAATATCTCATCTCTTTTCCCTCGGTCCCTCGTTATCAGGGTACAAACATCGCTTCCGGCAAGTGCGTTGGAATCGTCACAGGCACGGGCTTGAGCACGGAGATAGGTAAGTGCGTTCACTAGAGAAAGAAACCTTTGTCCTTGATTTATTCTGTTCTCCACCCCCCACCCCCCCCCCCCCCCCCCCCCCCCCCCACTCTTCCTAGGAGCTAGGTTAAGAGACACTTGCGATAATGTCAACACAGCAGAGAGTAATTGAACTGTTACGGGAACTTGGTTACTAAAATATTTTTTTGTAGGGGAAAGTATGTGTACGAGCAAAGATCGCTTTTCAAGATTTTAACCGATTTAAAACCCTCCCTCTCTCGGAGCAAACTACCCTATATATCAAAACCTATCAAGTGACAGGTTGAAACACACAAACTGTGAGAGGAAGTGGGTATATTTTTTGATAGGCTGTGATAATTATAATAGGAGGGTTAATAGGGGTTATCTTGTTGGTTTGTTATGGAGGATCCGTGAATTGACCAAACATTTTCTGCTAAGAGCTCCTTTGAAATCGGGTGAGGCAACTTCTTGTGGTGTTCTTGCATATTTACATAAAGTGGAGTTCCCGGCGATGTTTGTCTGGTCCCGTCTATGAAATAAAAATTCACCCTAACCCTTCTGAATCCAACAATGGTAAAAATCTGTTGTAATTTGTTGGATTTAGCAGTCAACACCAACTACATATGTTGGATTTTGTTGGTATTTGTAGCAGGGTGAAAGCTAAATATACCTGTTGGATTCTGTCGTATTGAGCAGGGTAGAAGCAGACTAGTAAAATTTTAGTTGGATTTTGTTGGATTTGGCAGGGCTCATGCAAACAAATACCTGTATCTGTTGTATTTTGTTGGATTCAGAAGGGTAGCTGCAAAATGCAAAGGCTGGTGTAAAGGTCGTACACTGCAGAATCCAACAAAATTTGCCGTTGGATTTTGTTGTATTTAGCAGGTTTCTCATTTCAGTTTTGTTGGAAATTGTTGGATTTAGCAGGGCCATATGAAAAATGCTGAAGGGGGTTAGGGTTCTAAAATACGAACTCTGAGTTTTTTATGCCAGTGTTGTAACAATTTCAGAAATTTGTGAAATGGGACCTCCCAGCTGTGTTGGAAACTGGTTGGGCTATTTTGGAGATGTTTTGAACTTTTTGGGGTAAGCTGGCTTCAGCTGATTAGGAAATTGGTTGGGGCCATTTTGGAGACTGGTTTGAATTATTTTGAAAACCGCATTCAGCTGAAAACAGGATCGGTCTGTTTTGGAGACCGGTACAGAATTAACTTGAAAGCAGATTTCAACTGTTTCGGAAACTGGCCTGGCCAACAGGCATTTTGGTTGGAACTATTTTGAAAACCGTTTTCAGCTGTTTCGGGAAACTGGACTGCATCCAGCCAGTAACTGGTTGACATTTTGAAACGGGTGTACAATGGTGTAGGCTAGTTTTTGCTAATGCTAGCGTAAAGTGTTTACTACTGTTAGTTCAGTTAAGCAGTGCCATGATATTGAGCCCGCTTTGAAAAGCAGCATCATGTTAGAACTACAATCCCAAGTACACTGTAGAGGAAATTGCTCCCATTTGATTTACATTGTATTGCATGTTTTGAATCCGTTTGGTGGATTCCACACTCTTAAATTTGTTTCCCTGCGGAGTCATGTCTTGTTCTTTCCTTCGTTCCTGTACTTGCACAAATTTCCTTTTGGAGACGACATCCTCTTTAGAATTTCCTTGTGGAGACCTTTTCATTCTTTTGTCCTCAATCACGTGTTCAATCACGGAAGAACCCTAAATTTCAAAGCAAAAATATTCCCATTCTAAGGATCTATACATGTACATTGTACCACTGATTTCCATACACAACCAATGAATATACAAGTTATCCCAAAATAATCATCTTTCGACTAAACATGCTCATAGAGGAGTTATTATATATCCGACAGCTGTTTATACAAAATGGCAGCTGTTTCATGTCTTAACCCGTTGCGTACGGATGACGGAATTTGGCGCCAAAAAAACAGTGCCACCGGGCCAGATGACGCCATTGGCCGCTGTTTGTGCAGTTTCAATCCATTGTTGGATTATTGTGTATAGGTTATGCTTGACTGCACAAACACATTGTAGCGGTTCGCTTGGGTGCCAGAGCCGCCGCGGCACCCCGACGTCTCCCGTAAAATACCGTACTCATGGGGTTAAAAGTCAACACGTTTAATAATATCTTTATAATACAGATCAATCTTATACCAAATGAACAGCACGTTCTGTACAGGCATATCTCAATCAAGCATTTTGTTTAAAGTACATGTAGATCATACTAGAATACAATTATAAAAACTTACAGGTTGGCTGGCAATCCTGGTTCTTGATATGTTGAAAAACCTTGCTTGCTCGATTTTCGGATTTTCATCACTGATGAGCACTCAATTGCTCGAACTCTCAGAATTTCTGATTTTGGCCTTATGGGGCCTTAAGCTTTCAATAGCTGGTATAACTCGCAAGATTTAAACTTTTAAAATCATCGAGGCTGGCAAAGCTTGACCTCTTCTCGGGAAGTCTCAGATGCAAGTCATCAACTCTCTCCGAAAATTTTCTCTACCAAAATATCTGAAAACCCCGCGAAGAAAATGTTCCCGTGACTTACTGAAATCTTTTGTTTTTCTATAAACCCTAAAAGCCACGGAGAAAACATTTACTCAAGCGGTAATGAAACTGCCAATCCGATATGGTTATTCCTTTCCCGTGAAAGTAAATAATTTAAATAAGAATAGCCTGCATGTACTGTACGGGCATCCGAAGGCCCACTCGCCAGATAAACCTCAGTCAAAAACCAATCATTTCAAATTTGCTTGGCCACAAAATACAAAATTGTTTTTTCTCTCAAAACGGTTGAGCGGAAAGAGTAATTTCTCAATAAATCACTTTCGCTATGTGACACTATTCATCAAACTCCCATTCAAGAACAGTGTAGTTGGAACATGAATGGATTGAGTATACGGAGGAATGCGTGTATAGATGGCAACCGTCCGGGTGGGCTTTTTCAAACCGTGGCTATGGCTGTTGTGCCTATTCAAGAGTGCCTATTCAGACAGTGCCTTTAAAAGCACAAGTCACTTTTATAGAGCGTGCTTAAATAATGAATGTTTATGAGTGCGATGGTAAGAATAATTTTATGAGGTGACAGATTGAATGTTCCATTCCACGAGGCAAAGCCGAGTGGAATGGGGACATTCCATCTGTCACCTTATGAAATTATTCCTACCATTGCACGAATGTGAAACATTCGTCATATGTTTTATACAACGCCTGAATAAATCCTCGACAGATTGCATGCATTTGTGTGTACAACGTGCCATTTACCTTCTCGGTCCCGCATAAAACCGCGACAAAAAGTGGTCCAGTTCCGAATCAGTTAAAGCTTTAATTGTTGTTCCTGCATGTCTTGCAAATTCCTCTAATCGTTTGACTGCATATTTCATTTGTCTCTTTGTGTTGGCAGCGTCAGCATCAGCTCCAATATTTCGTCGTCTGTTAATAGAACAAACTGCGGTTCGGAAACACCCTTTGCCATTTTGTGTGAATGACAGCCTAGACTGGTTCCCGGTCCCCATATGTATATAATATACATTTGATGTCCGAAGGACAATGGAGGGATCGGAAACCAGTCTGTTGTAGCGCCGCCAATAGTGACTGTAAAAATTAGGGAAGTTCTATCAAACGCGTATGATAGAACCATATGATAGAACCATATCTTTTTTGCGGTGCGGGTTCGCGTCATGCGATGGGACGAATAATTCAATTCACGTGATCGACGATCCACCAATCAGATGGCGGGGATTTATTCAGGCGTTGTATAATAACAATTATCCCACCAAAATCTGGGTCGAATGGTTTTCTAAGTGAGTTTCAGTTGCATCCAAGGCCTCCAAATCGTGCTGTAACATTAAGATGGTCGTACATTCCCTGTGGACAAGACAGCTGCAAATTCTGAACTGCATGCATCTTTTTCTTGCATTTGGCAATCTCGTTTAGTTTTCTCCTTTCCATTTGATCAACAAGGCCTGTCCGGCAGCCTGCATCTCTTGGAAAATGGAAGATAACCATGATTGATGGCCCACTAAGAAAACTCAAGACGTTGGGTAATAAATATGGGGGGGGGGGGTGGGGGGAGTAAGTTTAGCCCTTGGAGTTGGACTGTGGACGGGGCAGGAAGCCGTGGTGTAATGTGTCATGCAAACATACATTTGCAAGATTGCAGTGCGCGATACGTGTGCACGTTGCTGGAGTTTTATCCATTTTATCATGAACAGGTAATAAGTAACTTTTAAAGAATTTCCTCTGAATGTTTGGACAACACGATGCTTTGATCGTCAGCATTTTTCAGTGTATTTTTATTGGTTGTTTGCTTTTTGGCAAGATTTTTTGTCTGCTGCGTGTAATTTATTACGATTTAGGAATCCCCCTCCCTCACCCCCCAAATATAAATTGTAGTTAAAGGAGCCATCTTGTCAAGGATATCATAGGTTGAGAAGTGTGGACCCTCCAAAAAAACCTCGCACTGAATTGAGAGAGTAGTGTGGACCCTTTAAAACACTCCAAAGTGATAAAAAAGGATTTGTGGTGAAAGAGGGAGCACTGTAGTGATCTTGATTGTAGAATCTCACCAGCAGATCAATACAGCCATATTCCACATAGTACAGTGTAGTTAACCCTTCACGTGAGAATATCGTAAGTGTTTTGAAGTACATGTACATGTACATAATACATAGCACTTTGAGGGTTAATTCAAAATGGCTTCCAGGTTAAAAACAACTCATGAATTTGAAGATACATTTAATAGCCAAACTCCAATTGGCTGCCGATTTTTTTTTTAATGTGGTATTCACATTCATCAACCGAACAGCATCTTTCAATTTGTCAACAATCCATCCCCCCCCCCCCCCCACTTCCGCTCCCAAAAAGTAAAAATAAAAATCACTCTTCTGTCAGCCAAGGTTTTACCCCAACCTGTCTGGGATGCTGGGCATCTCTATACCATACATTCTCCATCTTGATGGGAAAACATTCAGATAACAATTTGGCCGGGTCCTTGAGTTGGCACGACTCCCGTTTCGTCGGGACCCGGCAGTGCCATTTCCTTTCTTTTATTCCGGAGAGAAACAAATGTAAGTCGTGTTCATCACCTGCCGCAGACCGCAAAGATAAAAGAGAAAGAGCTGAGGCGCTTGATAAGCCCTCCTTAATGGATGCGGCGGAAAAGACCGATGGGGAGATAATCCCCGCCGTCGGCAGCTGACTCTTGCAGCTGATACATCGGATAATTGATAACAAATTGTTGACTTTACTGATGGTTTGGAACCGAGGATGTTGGTCGCTGGATGCTTGGGAAATAATAGGGAATGGCTGGCGACTCGATGTGGGTGTGAAACCCAAGACTAGTCTCCTCAAATCTCGCCCCATTTTCAAAGGGTTGCTTATCATACCATTTTTCTGCTAATGGAACTCTCATAAAGAAAACCAAAACAACAAACTTAGAGGCAGGTTTTCAAGTATTCCTACTGTTCCTACCTTTTCCTTGAAATTACTATTTTTTCCCCTACTTTTTCCTACTTTTTTGTCCCTCAACTCTGGAAAATAGAATCTCATTGAATATTTTTCATTCCATGTCATGTAAAAATCACACTTTAACCCATTGCGTACGGATGACGCCATATGGCGTAAAAAAAGAAGTGCCACCATGCCGGATGACGCCATTTGCCACTTTACTTCCAAGAGCTTACAATGTAGTTGGGGATAGAGCAATAAGTGTTGAGTACAGAGCATGCCAAATGAGGCATGTGATGCTGTGGACTTCGGTGAGTATCAACGAAAACTACTTTCAGCCCGCAAAAGTCCTACTTTTATCCTGATTTTTGTCCTCCGAAGTCCTACTTTTGTCTTTTTTTTTACTTTTGATACTACTATTCTACTTTTTTTACCTGGGTGTGCTTGAAATCATGTAGAGGGTTTACACACTACATGTATCCCATACGCTCAGTGGTCAGCTTCGCATGCAGACTCAATTGTAGCTTTCAAAGAATACATGTAGGTTCAAAGTGAGAAAGTTGAGTGCCGAATGCCTGGATGTTTAGTAAAAAAAAAAATGATTCCTGGCTGAAGCAAACATTTAAGTTTTTAATTTTGATATGTAAGCCCTGCCCCCTTCCCGTGGAAATCCCATAACTGTCATTGTCTTACCCTGACAAACAGACGGCCGTCAGCTCCATTCTCAATAACACCTCCTGGTCTCCCTAGCCACCCCCCCCCCCCCCCCCAGTAACATCTTAATGTCATCATTTGCTGTACCTAATGATACCAACTCGCAACACATTGTCGTCATGTTACGTCAAGACCTCTGTTGATGTGTTTATTCCAATAAGTGATAGCAACTCTGCCAACTTAACACCCCCCTCCCCAGCATTTGGTCCCTGTAATTTAACCTGTAGCCAGTGGGGATTCCAGCGGCAGCCAGCTGATACATGTACATGTAGTATTCCATAATCCCATAATCAATGTAATGACGTGTCTGTCTGCACATTGACAGCTGTCCTGACGGGAACTGGCATGCTAGGCTCGCTCGTAGAGCCGCAATAGGCAAGAGACGACAGTTGTATCATTGAAATTTGTACAGATGGAATGGTATTGACCTCAAAGAGACTTCACTTTTAAAGCATCTTGTCATGAATTTTGTTTTATTTTATGGAAGTCACATAATGCAAGGCTAAAAGCCACGCTAGGTAAAGGGCCACAACAGAGGTGGTGGGGTTGGCCACATTTTAGGTTGCCAGCCCTACAACCCTTTATTTTTTGCTGGGTCCAGATGTACATGTAAATAGAGGATAAATCTTCATACCAAAGAAATTATCCCAAGACCTATAGACCCAGACCGGGTCGCTTTCACCGTTGTTGAGATCAACTCACTCCCCCAAGTAGGATCAGTGAAGAAACATGGTTTCTCTTCCAAGACGCTGAATTTTTAACACAATCCCCCAAAAACGACGGGGCCAATTTCACGGAGTTGACAAGTTGGAGAATGTTACTTCATAGCAGATTTACTCTCTGAGCTGAAATCAGCTGTGAACCAGTCACCTGTGAATGGGAATGGGAAATGTTGTGAAAAGAATTCCCATTCACAAATTTCTCAACTTTTCCCACCTGTGAATTCAAGTGGGAAATTATTTTCCCACTTTGAGAAAAGGTGTGAAAATATTTTCCCACTTGTTTAAAAAGGCGTGAAAATGTTTTCCCACTTTTGTGAAAAGGTGTGAAAATATTCTCCTATTTTTGTGAAAAGGTGTGAAAATGTTTTCCCACTTTGGGAAAACATTTTCACATTTTGTGAAATGAAAATGAATTCCCTATGAATAGAAAAAGTGAAGAGAAATTCCCGTTTTGAGGAAATGTATGTAGTTAAGGCTTTTGAGATTCATTCTGATGAGGTTTCTTCTACACTAGTACTTTACTTCTCCATCAGGTATGTTAATTACACATAGTTTCTAATAATCTATATCAGTGTACAAGTATCCATTAAAATCATCATATACATGTAGTTATTATCTATATCAGTCTATCTGTTTAAATTATCATGGTAGCTACATGTACATGTATTATCATAATAGCTATGCATCGTCTGTGTCAATCTGTTGTTACCCAGAACCCATCAAGTACAAACTCGCATTTTGTAAATCTTCAGTCTTTGAGAAAGGTTCTGGTAAAATCGATATGGACCCTGCTAACTTTCAACCAATTACAATCATTAGAATTACTGAAAAGCCCTCCAAACAAAATTCAGCAATAAAAAGTTAAAATTAGAATTTTCCCATGAATTATTTTCAAGAATTTCAGATTTGTTTCTAGTTTTTTTGTGTTTAATTTTCAAACAATTCCAATCCCTCCTGTAAATCAAATTGACTAATATTAATGCTTTAAGCCGCCCATTTCTTGGGTGTAGAAATGTGTCTCCACTGCCTCGTTGTCATTGAGGACAAAAATGTCCAGCCAGCTGGTCTCTTTAATGTTAATAAATCCCCAGGTGCATGGACATGTACGTGATGGTATGTGACGTTCTGGTCCCTGCCTGCGTTCCGCCTGCCTCATCTGCTTCGTATTGTCAACACTCTCATTTATATTTGCTCTTCCCTTGTATTTATTTTAAGTGAGGACCAGACTGCAGCAATTATCTCGAGATACCACCGATGGCCAGGGTTAACAAGCCTTGGGGCTAATTCCCCTGCTTCAGATCAGCTGAACAATTTCCGCTTCAGGCCACATTAAAAAAAAGTTGATCGTCCCTACCCGCCCCTACGAAAAAAACACGCCCCCATTTTGTTTTAAGTTTTTATAAAGAAAAACATTCATGAAAATGGCCTAGATTGTCCCCCATCTGTATGGACATGCATTGTGCCATCTGCTTGAACCCTAAGGCCGTGTCCGAAACGAGCTTCCAGAGCTGCAACATGTATGGCTACATCTATTGTCAGCATGTCACGGGTATTTCCAATGGAGCGAAGATCTAGACATGCTAAGACCTAGCTCTAGACAAGATTCGGATGCAGCCTAAAACATGACTGGATGACCTTTGAATCTTCGATCATATAATTCCCAGGAAAGGTCATATTTTGCCATGTCAATAAAACTCAATTGAATAAAAAAAAAACGCCCACCCACCCCAAGATTTTTGGGGGAAAAAGGACGCTCACCAACTTTTTTTTATGTGGCCTTAGTCCGAGTCGACTTTGCGTGTTTCATTCTGAATTATTTCTGCAGGAAATCCATGCTAAGCTCAGAATTTTAATTTTATTTTGGGGTACCAGGCTGCACTGGCGTAAATCCTGGGGGGGGGGGGGGCCGGAGGTTCATCCCTGCCTAAAATTTCACTAACGAAAAAATAATCATATTTCCAAATATTTCCAAAATGCAAATTGAAAATTGCCATAAATTTATATGCATACATATTCAAAGCTGCATATGAACATAATTATGGTATACATGTAGCGGTTTTGAAAAGTGCCCCATGTTCTTACCTATCCTTGTTCTCCCCCTCCCACCCCCACCCCACACCCCCCTCCCTCACCTCCACTCCACACCCCCCCCCCCCCCCCCCCCCCCACTCCACCATCACGCAGCTTTTCGGAAAATTGTGGGGTTGAAATTGTTTGTGGGGTAAGTTTGGAGTGACTTCCGAAAAAATATATCTTGATCATCCATCCTCAACCCCATCCACTGTTAGGAGTGGATCTGCAAGTATGCCACTGCCAGAAGCCAATTGCTAGACTTGTGACCTCCGACAGATAATTTCTGTACCCAAAGAAATCCTGGCAAACCTTTTTGATCATGGTACATGCACACGTGAGTTGGGGGGCCTTACCCCTTCCACATAACGTCCCAAGCAGGAAATTGCGGCCCTTATTTCTGATCTGGCCATGTTGACAAACCAAACATTACAGCATTCTGCAGGTCTGAAGAAATGGCAGAACGGTTCATTAAGAGTTGAGAGCATCGATACATCACCGCTTTTAGATCTTAAACGGCAGTTTCCTCGTTGGTTTTTAGAAGGGGAAGAGGGTGGCTGTTCAAGGGCTTCTAGGAAAAAAATCTGCTCACATGAAATTGTATTTTATTTTATTTTTAATTTTTTTTGGTGGGGTGGGGGGAGAGGGGTGGTTGTTGAAGGGTTTCTAGGAAAACATGAGCAAAAGCCTGTTCTGCAGAATGGCTGCATTTATGTCCCACCTGCCAAACTGACATTAGGAGATAAATGAATTACGGACTGCTCTTTGTGCTGAAACTATGCCTATTCAAGTACATGTAATGTGCCTCTGTGCAGATGTGTGCCAGAATGCACTGACATTCCAGTGAGAAGTTCAGGTAGTACATGTAGTTTCGATTGATTATTCCTGATGTTATTGAAGGAGTAGATCGGTGAGTGGACTTTGTCCTGGTGTGACTGTTCGGCTTTAATAATGTGAACGTGGAATTTTGCATCGAAGGGAGAAATCTCTTTTTGCTGTCGTGTATTGTTTACTTTGGAAAAGGCGATTCATTCTTGTTTTCTTCAACGTAACGGTATGCCAGACAAATATTTTCCCGAAGGTGTTTTGCTGTTTCTGAGGCATGTTGGGGTTTGATCCAGAATTGCAAATCTGCCTGCTCCACTTCCGGCCAAATTGTGTGCAAGGTGACCCTTTGCTGCAGTTTAAGTTTGTGCGCCCTTTTTATGCCTTATGTTTTAGTGGAAATATCAGTTTTAAAGATAAAAGGCTTGTGCATGTTTTACTTGTACAGACAAAAACTAAGTTCAAAATTGAAAAAAAAATTTCCTGTGCCTAGATAAGACACAACCTTGTCCAAAAGAAGTCCTGACGCTGTTTGGATGGGCCTAATATATACTCTTTCCTATAAATGTATATGTTCTGTTTCCCGATATAAGTACCTGCGTGTAACTCCATTTCTAGGCAGCCAACAGAATCCAAAATGACAACAAAGAGTGATGCCTACTAATTCCATCAGAATACAACAGCTGGACCGGACGATCAATAAAGTCCAACAGAAATTGACCACTGTTGGATATTGTTGGATTTAGCATGGTCTGTAAATTTAGGATGGTATAGGGCCGTAAAGTTAGGCCCCGTGGTTTGATTAGAGCTAGAATGCTGAAAAAATCCTTTGTAATTTCATAAATTTATGAACAAACCCCAAAAGAGTCCATGCGTGTTGTGCTTAACATACATACATGTAACATGTACACGTTAAGCATTTTAGATTATTGCCACTTTTTATTTGTTGGGCGACAGTTGGAAAATTGTCACAGGCTTTCAAGTATTCCTACTTTTCCTACTTTTTCTGGATTTTTGTTACCTTGTTGCTACCTTTCCTGCCTTTTTCTTGGAATTCCTATATTCTCCCACTTTTTCGTACTTTTTTGTCCCACAACTGTGGAAAATGAAATCTCGAGAAAAAAAAATTTCATTTGTTGCACAGTCATATAAAGATCAGACAATGAAGGGCTTGGGTGCAGGAGTACTGCAACCTTACTTTCAAGAGCTTGGTTGAGGCTGGAGCACAAGTGTTGTGAGTACAGAACATGCCAAATGAGGCTTGTGATGCTGTGGACATGGATGAGTGACAACGAAAACTACATGTACTCCTGAAAGCCTGCAAAAGTCCTACTTTTATCCCGATTTTGTCCTCTATTCTTTTTTTTTTTTTTTTTTTTTTTTTTTTTTGGATCTACTTTTTCACCGGGGTCTGCTTGAAAGCCTGATTGGTGAAATTAGAATTTTTTTTTTTCCATTGGCGTGCTAGAAATATTAACCAGATGTGAGGTAGCAGTTTATGGCGTCGTTATCCTCTTTTGATATTTCTGTCCTGAGTTCAATGCAAACATTTGTCCCAGCAGCCAGCACTATTGGCTGAATCGATAATGTCTTGCAAATGCATAAACCGGTCATAATTACAATCTGGAGGGTAAAAAATAAATGATTGGAACCAGGTGCAGCCACACATTTTTGTTGGAAAGCACGGACGAGGCTGAATGTTCATTTGTGCAGATACATGTACTCGGCTGGGTATCGGTTCCTGGGTGAGATTTCTCCGGATTTTTCCTGATTTCAGGATTTTTGTTGAAATGTCTTTTTTTTGGGGGGGGGGGGGGGGGGGCTGAAATAGCTTTTAATCATTCCAAAATGACCTCTGCAACCTGAAACAGTATTCTTTTAATTCTAATTTTGAATCGTATTTTTTTGGTAGAAAATAGTTTTCGTATTTTCGCATTTTTCGGTAATGCCATACAAATCAAATGCCTCTGAATGTTTCCCTGGATTTTTCATATTCCTTACTCCTGTCAGTTGAAAGGCCCATCGAAAAGGTTGGCTTATGGGGATCTCTCCAGTTGTGCTACATGTAGATCCTTCAAGGCACTTCGATATTTGCCACGAGGAAATAGCCTGTGTTTATTGCACTGCCTGCCAATATCCGCCCCGGCATTCCAAAATACCCCAGAGGTAACATAGACTGATTAAGCCCTGCCCCTTAACCCCTTAAGTACATTTTTTATGGGAGACGTCAGGGTGTCGCGGCGGTTTTGGCATCCAAACGAACAGCTACAATGTGTTTGTGCAGTCAAGCGTAACATAAACAATAATCCAACAATGGGTTGAAACTGCACAAACGGCAGCAAATGGCGTCATCCAGCCTGGTTGCACTTTTTTTTTTATGCCATATGGCGTCATCCATACGCAAAGGGTTAACTGATTGAACACTTACACCTGCGACTGTGGTCCAACATGCCTGTCCGACACATCCGGCGTGTGATCGTACGTGTGGTGGATGCATCACTGTGATTTAGTCAATATTTCAAGGGGGTGGAGCTTAACCGTATCGTATTGAAATTGGAGGATTCAGGACTGTTAGGGTAATAATGGATTGGTCTGTTGCGATCGTCTGGCAGGCAACTGAGCGTATCGAACAAAACAAGGTGTTGAATTTCTGGTGGATTTGGGAGGTTGTGGGTGCAGGTTTCTAGCCAGTGTGAAATTAATGCGTAGGGGAATTTTGCTCAAAGATGGACAATGCAAGCACGAAGCCCTTACGGTGTGAGGTCTGGGGTCCGATTAAGGGGCCCGAAAATGTTTGGATTCTCGATGCGCTGTGGTACAATCTGAGGCAATTCCTGGCCACTTTCCCATGATTGTTTTGAGCAAAATATGTTTTTAAGATTATAAAGACAATATAGTTCATTTGAAATTGTTTAGACTACTCTTGCTCTTGAATTGATAGCGTAGGGGTAGGATTCAAGCGTAGTGCTAATTCCCGAAAGCGTAGTGGGTGCTGGCACTATTTAATGCCTGAATTTAGCATTCACTTTAAAGGGGGGAAGTGAGTTGGTCTCACCAACGGTGGAAGTTACCCCACCTGGGTCTGCAGGTCTGAAAATTGGGATAATTTCTTTGGTATCTATTGAAGATTTATCCTTTATTTAGATCTGGACCCATGAAAACCATAGGGGTGGTAGGGCTGGCAACCTAAAATGTGGCCAACCCCACCACCTCTGTTGTAGCCCTTTACCTAGAGTGGCTTTTAGCCTTGTATTGGGCGTCTTCCATTAAAAAGAAATTGCAAGTAGTGTAGCGTCTATCTATCGGTATATCCCTATACCAGAGCTACATGTGTTCCGTCTTCAAGAACATTAATATCCTCATGAAATGTACACTTGCTGTACAAAGTGTAGCAATTACATTATGAACAAGGGCGACTCACATGGGATATGAACAATTTGGAAAGTATTTAATCGAGAGCCTAACATGTAAACACATTCTGTGCACCACGGTAGTCATTCTCATTGATTTCCTAAAATCCTTAGTTTTGAAGCAGTGTATCCTGTAATCCTTGGCGTCACCTTGCCGAGTTTTCTCTCATTGTGTAAACATGTAAACATGATCTCTTCCTGGCACCATTGTTGTGTGGATTAAATCTGGAGGTCGCAGGTTTGAATCCCGCTCCTGCCAGTTTTCTTTGTTCACTTTGAAAATGGATTAAATTGTGACTGATTTGGCAGTTGAATAGCTATTTATTCCACTAATGCAGGCAAATGGTTAACCCCCTCGGACATGAGTGTTAGTAACTTTGCAACTTGTCTGGGAAACAGTTTGTGCAGGTTTAGACCGGATGATAGATGGTCTGTTTTGCTCATCCGTCCCCATGGCAGTAGTGTCAGTGCCTTGAACCGACATAACCGTGACGGGAGAGGCAAGCAGTCTCGGCTATCTAATCCCCCATCCTCACGTCTCTGAGATCGAAAGCTTTACACAGCTGTTAATCATTTGTGTCCTGTTTATTTAACCCACTATTAAAAGTGATCGTGTCATTTTATTTTATCTTTGTTTTGGTGATGCATTGCAGGCAAGATCAGAACCGAGATGGTGGAAACAGAGACGGAACGGACACCCCTGCAGCAGAAATTGGACGAGTTTGGGGAGCAGTTGTCTAAGGTGTGTGCCTGGGCTTGAAGTTGGGGGGGAGGGATCAATCTTTTTCACTTAAGTGCTTGGAGCAATCGCTGGCTAAGATGCCAGGGATTTTTTAAAGGCCCAGTGACATGAATATCATGTACCTCTGTTTTTTTTTTTTGACACGCTGTTGCTGTAATTGAGATTTGTGCGCGCGCCCAAGTAGAAAATAAGGAGTGTTTAGCATGCATTACTTGACTCATTTCTAGAGTATTTTACTCCTTTTTTAAATTTTTTTTTTTTATTCTGTTCTCAAAAGAAATCGATTTAAAATGGATTTTGAATCATCTGAGAGATTCAGTGGTAAAATAAATAAAAGGACAATAAACATATTTTTTAATATTGTCAAACAAACGAGAAATTGGGGTACGGTATTCCGGAGGTCGCAGGTTCAAATCCACATCCTGCCAGCTTTTAAAAAAATACATTGCCGTAGTCACATATTGTATTAAAGAATTTGCGCATGGTGACACGCACACTGAATTGGTTATAGAATACTGATTGCCTTTCAGAGAAACATGATTAGTTTTTATTAGGGAAACCCAAAGTCCTAGAAATGTTTATGTACAAATCAATTATGATAGGACTACATGGAGTTTACATGCAGAAGGCGACATCACTGCTGTGCTCACGAATGTGAAAATGCATTTTGCCATATTGGGAGATTGCCATATGGGTTAATAAGAGAAGGGTTGGAGTTATGGGAAATTAGACACAGGTGTAGCCAATATAAAGAAAAAAATACGACTATACATGCATTATTGAAAGCATTTGTATAAATTTCCATATGAGTACTATTCATGCAAATTTGCATCATGAGGTCTTCCTAATCAATATACTCAAGGTGAAATGCATGTGCATGTATATGGTTAAGTGGTAATATCTTGATTTAGTCTGGCAAATTGTTTGGCAACTGCAGTGCTACACCTATTGTGAATTTTATACTTGCGTATATTTTCATAGTGTATAGAGTACCAAAGTGATGACGTCAATGCAATGTTTGGAACCAGAATACTTTTATTTTGTGTCAATGTGTTTGCATGACTGGCTGTCAACAAAGGAAAAGTCGAAATCTACATTTGTTTGGAACCAGCTGTCGTGCCAACTGATGTCAGACTTCGGTACTCTATAATAGGCCTTTCCGTTTAATTTTCCGAAGGTCGCAGGTTCGAATCCTGCTCCTGCCAGTTTTCTTTGTTCACTTTGAAAATGTATTCATATTTACCAAGTCGGCTTCCCTTGTGGATTATTTGACGAATTAATTTTAAACCCATATTTTGAAAACATTTAAACTGAAGTTGTGGCGTGCACATTGCAAATTTACACATGACCAAGGCTAAGTTGATCAACAGTTAATTTTACACAGTGCTCATACAACACAATGTGAATGGGTGTTTATTTGTTCTCTGTTTTTAGTTGGTTAATAGCCCTATGTATTGATGACATCATGTCAGTGTTTACTGCATGACATTGCAGTTTTCAGTTGGGGTCGACGCTCGCTATACTTTTACGTGCAGAATGCCGACGTACGATCGGTTTTAGACTAAAAGACAGTCAAATGTGCAGTTCTAGCCGTATCTGCCGTGGAAGACAATACCATCATAAATTATAAAAGATGATTACGGTGAAGGGGATTTTTTTCTCGTGACCCACAAGGTTGAAAAATGAGCGTGGAAAATGCTCATGTATGTAAAAAAAAAATTATACGAGCCGTGGCGGTGACTACCATTTTCCCCCATGATGCACTTCGGTAAACAGTATGAAAAGTCATCAATACATAGGGTTAATTGAAACGCTGGAGTTCTATCATTTTTATTCCAGCACTATTGATTACAGAAAAAAATTGTATTCGGTCACTTTTTAAATTTATAAATCCACCTTCTGATTAACAGTCTTCCCCTCCTCGAAGAACTACCCCTTAGTAAGAAATTACTTTGAAAAAGGATTGTCCCGATTTTGCTGTTTAGGTTTCATGTAACCCTTTGAACCCGGCTGACGTCTATAGACGCGGTTTGAAAATTACCACCTCCCCGGTCGCTGGCTATACACGCATCATCTGCATTTTTAATCCTTTGTTGGGTTATTGTGTGTGTTACGCTTGGCTGCACAAACCTCTTGTGTCTGTTTCGCTTGGCTGCACAAGCTGGCCTGGCATTCCGGCACCTCATGACAACACCCTGAACTCATGGGGTTAAACATTTCGAAGATTAGTAAACATTTAATTTTTTTTTTTAAACAGTTTAAACGTTTAACTGTTATAAATCACAGGCCTATAGAGGAATCCCACAACGACGAGTTTAGCGCCGATCTGCCACTTCCGCGTTTGAAAACGAGGATCTCAATGTCACAGTAAACAACTTTATGCCGATCATGCGCCTGCGCTTCCTTTTATGGCCTGATTAATTCATTCATGCATGAATGAATGCTGAAAAGCATTGTTTTGTTTGCCACTGACACTCTCGCTTTCAACCCGGAAGTGCCCAGAAGGGGCTAATGTGAAATTCCTCTATAGTGCCTGACAAACTGTGTTTGGTATGATGTCCGTATAAAGCAGGGGCACTCAGAAAGAAATACAGAATGTAGTTGATAATGCATAATCCATTATTTTGCGACAAACATACAAACATAGTACATGTACATGTAGTTCTGCAAAGTAAACAAATTGCCATATTATGTCACTGGTGTGGTGATGAATCTTTTACAATTATTTTTGGTCGAGTAAGCATGCACATTATGTACATGTCACAATATGCCATGTATGCTTGCATACAATATGGACAGACATACATGTATTGTGCTCCAACAGCTGGCAACTCCGAGTTGCGTTTCTGAGTTTGTCGTTGTCTGTTTGGTTTATTTGTTGGAGTTTGTACATATCAGCCAGTGATGAACATCCCGTCCGATGTTGTTCCTCTTTAGAACATTCTGAAGATTCTCACAATTCCTCGTTCTGAGGCTGATGTGTGCATGCAGGAATGTAACAAAGAAAGTTGTCATATCATCAAGCAATGCGGTTGAGCGAGCGGCTTAGTGTAATGCGATTAACCCATAAGACGTCGTGTACGTGTATGTTTTGATTGCCTAGTTTTGCAGTTTATGGGAATGTTGTCTGGCAGAGTACTTTTCAGAAAGGGAAAGATTTTACAGTAGACATGACAGAAGCTTAAGCTTAATAATTGCTTCTCTTAAGGGTGTCACACAGGTCAAAATTGAAATTAAGTCTTAAAGGTACAGTAGTATACACGATTTGCTTTTGCTGTAAATAGATTTGGGGGTAAATATTTTTATAGCATTTATACTACCTTTAAATCCAGCTTTATTTCCTGAAGGTGTTTTTAATTTTGGTTTTGTCAGTTTAGTAGATGGCATTAGTAGATGGCATTGGAAGAAGTACTCGGGTATTCATCAGTATTAGCCTTTTAGAGGTATGGCGGACACAATAGGAGGGCGCTATTTGATTTGGGTATACCTTTTGTGCCATACAAAAGGTTTACCCAAATCAAATAGCGCCCTCCTATTGTGTCCGCCATACCTCTAAAAGGCTAATGGTGTTTTAGTGGCACATGCATAGAATGTACATGTATTTTGTAGCCCGTCTTATGACACAGCACTGTTCAATACATTTTAGGACTGCTCCATTCTGATCTTTGAATGTGAATCACTAGTCATTTATAGCATCTATTAATTTGAACTAACATTTTCTTAAATTTATTATATTTTTACCAGACTGATTTTTGTTAAGTTTTGAAACACGGATGACGGCAAATGCCGGAAAAAAAAAATTTTCCACCATGCCGGATGACATCTATACACAACATTTTCTGCATTTTCAATCCATTGTTGGATTATTGTGCTCGTTACGCTTGACTGAACAAGCCCGTTGTGTCCATTTCCCTTGGCTGCAAAGCCGGCATGGCAGCCTGGCGCCTCATTATGATAACTGTACTCAAGGGGTTAACTTCATTGGGTAATTTCACGTTTAACCTCTTGAATATGGACGACGGCCAAAAGCCACAGCTTGAAAAAGAAAACCTGGCTGGTTGTCATCTATACATGCATTCCTGCACGTACTCGATCATTCATGTTTTAACTAGTGGAATGAATAGACAGAGCTTTTTCAAACAAAGCTTTCATTCACATGAAAGTGCGATGAATAGGACCACTCTATTCAGTGTGGTGCCTATTGTTTGCATTTACTCTTGGCTGCACAGCCTGTTCTTGACATACCAGCGCCCCATCACTAACGGCCTGAAATAAGGGGTTAATTGGGTAATTTTGCTTCTGCACCTAACGACCCCATGGACCAGACCTGTTTTCCCTCTGTTTAAAACAATCTGTTACGTGTGACCCCTCCGATTTAAAAATTATTGACCCACGCGTATAAAATGAAAGTTTTTGCTGTTCTTGACCCACCCCTCAGGTCATCTCCATCATCTGTGTGGCTGTTTGGGCCATCAACATCGGTCACTTCTCCGACCCCTCCCATGGCGGTTCCTGGGTGCGAGGGGCCATCTACTACTTCAAGATTGCCGTCGCTTTGGCCGTCGCTGCTATCCCAGAGGGTCTCCCTACAGTCATCACAACATGCCTGGCTCTCGGTAAGTTGTCCATCAGTCTTCTTCATGCAGATTGTTGGCTTGCTACGATTTCATTGAGATGATGACATTTGCGTCGGGGTTGATGTAAATTCAGAGTGATTGTTTGCCCTTTCCTGACATAGTGTGTGAAGCACTGTTTGCTCAGTGGTTTCCAAGAGCCTGTGGGAAACATTTTACAGGCTTACATGTACTTAGTTGGGACTCGAACCCATTACCTGCTTACTACTAGACATCTTCATTAGTAAGCAGGAAGTCGTGGGTTCAAGTCCCGCCTGAGTAAGCCTGTGAATTTTTTTCCCACAGTCTCTCAGAAGGCACTGAGCATGCACACATCCTCACATATGTACCCATACGGGGTACCTCTTTTGTGGACTTTACTTTCCTTCTTTTATTCTCCTTTGTCCCTATTGAAATATCAAACTCCATAGCGTTAACTTTGTGGGGTACCTGGATTTCTAAAGACTCCCTCGTGGGGTACCATTGTCCCCATTGTTACCCTTTCTTCCCGGTACCCCATAAGGAGACTAATGTACGAACAGTGCTTTGTACATTGTTGGGAAAGGGTGAAGATCTTTTTTAAATTTCATTGAGTTAGTCTTTTTTTTAAATATCTAACTCAGTAAACATGAAATTGTTACTGTTTGTGCTCCTAAAAATGACGTTGTTAGTGTCCCCCATTCACTCACAGATCTAGAATTTATACAGAAAATCCTTATATATACGAAACTGGCAGTTTGGCTTGGAACTTTCCGAAATCTGCCCAAATTAGACCCTTTTTTAACATGCAAAATGCTGCAGTACTAAAATCCACCAAAATCCATCACTGTGCATTGTGATGCAAGGACTGAATCTACTAGAATCCACTAAGCACATATGCTTGATTTTTGTCAGACTCGGTACCCATATACACTGCAGCATTTCCAGTGTGCTCAAGCATTAGGTTGTTTGTTTCAAGCAGTAAAAAGGTCTCATCGCTAATTTTCAAAACTACCCGCTGTCGTACCAGTTCTTTTGCGTTAACAGACAAACCTTCCTTGGCGCTAAAGTATTTTTCATCAACTTGTACCGTCAATTTCCACTTTGTTTTTTTTAGGCACTCGTCGTATGGCCAAGAAGAATGCTATCGTCAGAAGCCTGCCCTCTGTTGAAACCCTCGGCTGTACGTCGGTCATCTGCTCTGATAAGACGGGAACCCTCACGACCAATCAGATGTCCGTCAGCAAAGTAAGTTTTCTTTGGGACCGGTTTTTCTTTGCACACAGTTCTAAGCGGAGAATAGATTGGCTTAGCACAAAATAGCTTGCCAGCCCACATCATGTGTGATACGTCTTGTTAATCTGCTTAGCATTATTTTCTGCTAACAGCTACATGAAATTAGGCCAAAAAAATTAAGTTTTGTTGCCCTCCGCGACCGACCCTAAAAGTCACAAAAGTCGGTTTGCATTTTTATTTTTAAAGAAATGTTCAAAATCTAACCTTTTCCCGCACAAAATGAACAAGTTTGATTAAAATCATTGTCTTTAAATACAGCTACAACGGCACAATCGTGCATTTCGCCATCTCACTTTTAAATAAGCTTACAATGTACTTTTGCCTCCCAACTTTCAAATTACACGACATTTAGTACTGTTTTCATGGATGAAAAAAAAAATAATAATAATAAAATCAACTGACCGACCCTCTCTCCCGATTTTTCCCATTTAAGGGCAATGCAATTTTTATTTTTGGGCCTTAGGCTCTGCTTGGAGGCTTATACAATTGTGGGAATTAATCAATGGTGGATTTTGTTTTCTTTTATGGAAGTCGCTCCTGGTCCAAGAGTTTTTACATTTTTTTATATTCCATGTGAGTCACCCTTGTTCATAATGTCATGGCTACACTTTAAGAAGATCTTGATGATGCACTTGAAAACACATTTACTGTAGCTCTGGTATAGACATGCACTGATTTATGAAAGTCTCCCAATACAAGGCTTAGTAAAAGCCACTCTAGGTAAAGGGCTACAAGGGTGGTAGGGTTGGCCACATTTTAAGTGGCCAGCCCTATCACCTTTAGTTTTCCTGGGTCCAGATGTAAACACAGGATAAATCAATAGATACTCTACCAAAGAAATTATCCCAATTTTCAGACCTGTAGACCCAGGCGAGTATAAAACTTCCACCGTTGGTGAGACTAACTCACCCCCCCCCCCCATCACAATTTCCTGATATGCATTTGAATGGGACTGTGGCTGTCGGATTGTTTCGTGGCTGCAATGTTGGTGGCTGTTGATATGAAAGCAAGAGTTGAGCCCAGGATAATGCTGGCGCAGTAATTAGTCCGCCTACAGCCTATGATGAACTTCCCGTCTGATGTCATTCCTCCCTGGAATAGACTGACGATTCTCATAATTCCTCGTTCTGAGGCTGAACGCATACCGAATACCATCAACAACTCCCATAGTGATCGGAAGAGGTGTCCCGGAACCTGCACCACGTTGATTTTGTGCGGTGCACTGTGACTGACGTACACATAACGAGAGCTCGTTCTCCCTTCACTTGCAGACCTTCGTCATGGACAAGATACAAGGAGACAAAGTCAGCTTCCACGAGTTTGAGATCAGCGGGGTCACGTACGAGCCCAAGGGTGAAGTGTAAGTACCTGTAGCGACATTCCTGTCGGATTCCGTTTGCCCCTTTTTCCTTCTCAAGTCACAGTCCAGGGATAATACACTGATCAATTAACCCTAACCCTGCCAGACGCAGCACGGTGCATCTGTGCTGACAGCTCCACTTTGCTGCACTCTGCACACAAGTCAATTTGACAAACTATGCAATCTGATGCGTCTGGCAGGGTTCTAGCAAAAATTCCCCGGAGGGTTAGGGTTAATTAATTTTGTCCAATCACAGCTGTACCATGTCTGACGTGCGTGGCTGACGTGTATGTAGTGTTAGTGGATGTGGTTGGTCAATATGGCCGTGTCTGGATTACTTGGCTGCGGCTTGAAATTACACACATGTCTATGGCAGTGGCTGCAGCCACATCACATAGATTTGTGTGTAATTTCAAGCCGTAGCCAAGTAATTCGGACACGGCCTATGTCAAGGGGTTGTTGTCTGAGGAGTGCGGTTAACTTCCATTTTTCAAGATGGAAAATAAAGTGAAATTGTGTGTGTAGGCCACAACAGTTCTATACCCGGTACCCTGTGGAGACACACTTGTGTGTATTTGTTTTAGAGGGGGGAGGGGACCAGTAGGTTTGCTTACACTCTTGAGAAACATTTCTAAAAGTCTTCTACAAGAAAAGCCACTATTCAAACTTGATGTAGTGAGGCTTTGTTTTCAAACTCCATATTTTTATTAAAGGAACCATGCATTAGATATCCAGTTTAATTTATTTTTTCCCACCTACAGCCATATCGTACAACAATACGAGCATGATCTAAATGCTTCGTTTCATTGGAAGTCAAAAGAACGTTATTGTTTTTAATTCTTCAAAAAGACACTGACAATTTGGGAGACCGCTAATGTTGGGTAAGATGGCTCAGTTAGTAGAGCGCCGGTACGGTATTCCGGAGGTCGCAGGTTTGAATCGCGCTCCTGCCAGTTTTCTTTGTTTACTTTGAAAATTCTTTTAAAATCTTCCTAAAAAGTAAAAAAAAAATTTCAATAGAAATGTTGGTTAGGAATCGGTTCCAAACCAACCATTCAACCCTTTCAGCCCCAATGGCGACTATAGTCGCCCGTGCACTATAACCCCCCTTCAGCCCCACAATGGCGATTAAAGTCGACCGTGAAGTGCTTAGTGCGTGAACAATGTGGTCACCACAGGCTGCATGCCAATAAACAATGTGGGGCTGAAAGGGTTAATGTGGAAATAAATATCCTATTGCCCGGTCTGCTTCAGCCGTATGACATGAAGATTAAGCCTAATTTTTCTTCCCTACCAATAATGCACATGCATCGTGCACATACATATAGCACATTTAATGGTTTGGTTGTTTTTTGGGGTTTTTTTTGGGGGGGGGTCACCGGCCTATGTTATTCATGACCGTTTGGACATTACTGTAATCTAACTGGCATTCGACAGGAAATGTTCGGATTAATGAGTTAGTTTCACGTCTCAGCTCATGATGAACATCCCTTCCGATGTCGTTCCTTTTCAGGAACATTCTGAAGATTCTCACAATTCCTCGTTCTGAGGCTGAGGCATTTGTCATTTACAGCTTACAAAGAAACATTAATGTGTGAACAAATTGACAACATATTTGAACTCATGTAGGAAGTTAGTGCTCTAGTCATTTAATATAGCTCTATGGCTATCCATAGGTTTGTACATGCGGCGAGTTATCGGTACAAAGTTGACATACATCTGTGGTTATTCAATGAGTGTCTGTTCCCTTTGTACTTCCAGGTACATGAACGGCAGCAAGGTCAACCTGGCCAGCTTTGAAGCACTTCAGGAGCTGGCTACCATATGTGCGCTTTGCAACGAGTCCGGCATCGACTTCAATGAGGTAAACTAGACCAAATGTCCTCATGTTTGCTTGAAGTGTAAGGAATAAATTTCGCTCTGTAAAATGCTGTGCAGAAGAACATTTTTGGGACACGAGTTCGTTAGTGTAGAGAGCCTGTGATGATTAATTCCCATCTGATGCAAGCCTTGTGTTTGCCATTGAGGATCTTATGAATTCCTCGTTTCTGAGGCTTTTACAGTCGGTCACAATAAAACGATTTTCTGCAAGAGAATTAGAAATTTAGACTATTACAAGAAACCATGTGAAATATTGTTGTCTGGCTTACAGTTGAGAAAAGTTGTAATCCAGTCATCGCAAGTCATCACAAGTCGCATCACAAGGCTGGTCTCAAGTCAAATCACAAGCTCCATGTATTCAAATGAACCTTGACAAAGACCTATCTTCTTCATCGTACATGTACATATCCTGTATTTGTGATTTCACCTGTGATTGGTTTACGGTGACTTGATTACAACTGCACAGATCAGGACACAATTTCAGGGATGACTGAGCTGGCAATGAAATTCTACACTGGCCCAATAAGCACAGAATCCTTAGTTATTAAGGGGATGTACACAGGTGTACAGTTCATTGCATTTGAAAGTTAACCTGGGAATGGGAATTTCTCTTCACACTTTTTCTCTTCCCAGGGAATTCATTTTCATTTCACAAAATGTAAAAAAAAATTCCCCACAGTGGGAAAAACAAATTTACGCCTTTTTCACACAAGTGGGAAAACATTTTCACGCCTTTTTCACACAAGTGGTGAAAAACATTTCCCATTTGAATTCACATGGGGAAAAATTTGCGTGGGGAATGTGAAATGTTAATGCGAATGTGAATGGGAATTCTTTTCACACTATTTCCCATTCCCATTCAGTGTGAACTTTCAATTGCAATATACTTTACAAACAAAAATTACTTACAACCCTGTGAATCACACTGTCTGTTAGCACATAATATTCTGCCAAAGTTAACGCTGATTCATCACCGACGGTAAGCAAGGACTTGAAATTGGTCCCAAGGTTAAAAAATCTGTCCCCTTTTCGTCCCCTGTCCACAAACCCAGGCCAAGAACGTGTACGAGAAGGTGGGTGAGTCCACGGAGACCGCCCTCACGGTCCTGGTGGAGAAGATGAACGTGTTCGGGACTGACCTGGCCGGCTTGAACAAACACCAGCTGTCCAACGCCTGCAACCTGGCCATCACCTCCCAGTTCAAGAAGGAGTTTACGCTGGAGTTTAGCCGGGACCGCAAGTCCATGAGCTGCTACTGTACCCCGACCAAGATCACCCGGTCGGCCGGAGGCAACAAGATGTTCGTTAAGGTGTGCGATCCGTTTTTTAGGCAGATTTAAAATAAACCAAAACATGTTTAGCACCTGCCTCCTTTTTGATGTCTTTTTGTTTTTCCCTAAATGCTTAAGGAACAGAGCAAAATCAGAGACGTTGGATCCATGTGTCTGTATTGCATTATCATTGTGTAATGCGCGATGCGCCAAAATAAAATTAGACGGAAAGCAATGGATCACTCAAAACGGATAACGCAATAGGGCTGTCCTGAATATACCGAATATTCGATTACTATTTTGCCAGTTCAAATATTCGAAAAGCTATATATGGACGTATACGAGTCTGATGCTATTTTAACAGAAAAGTTACGGTGTTCAACAGTGTCAAATGCCGCATTTGTCAATCGTAACTTTTTGTGGACAGAGGTTTATTGTTGCCGTCCGTAAAACCCTTGATACAACAGGGGCATGCAAAAAAAATGCCGATCAAATGGTGCATAATATTGATCGCCACACGTAAAACACCGGCGTGCTTTTACGTGCAATGTTTTTACCGGCGCAGCATGGAGTGAAAAACTTCATCTCCGAGTATCGAATATTCGAATATTCGGTCAAACCAAGTTTCGAATATTAGAATACTAAATTTATCGAAAATGAACAGCCCTAATACGCAGGCATAACCCGATGCGGACGTATGGATTGCTGGCCTTAATCACAGAAATCAAACATTTTTAGCATCCCTGCACGCTTCCTTTTGTGAGACCTGCATGGTGTTTTTTTTTTTTGGAGGGGGGGGGGGGGGGGGTCTTTTTTTTAAATAATTTATAAAAATGCTAAACGAATGGAGGAACGTCCTCGCAGGGAATATATTGCTAGTTTGGAATCAATTTGGACTTCACTGTCATTTATTTGCATCCAAAATCTTTGAAAAGACTTTCTAGCAGGATAAACAAAATTCTAAACACTTTAAAGCCGGATGACGTCTGTACACGACAAAAAAAAAGTTGCCACCTGGCCGGATGACGTCTATAACACTCCATTCTCTGCATTTTCAATCCATTGTTGGATTATTGTGTATGTTACGCTTAGCTGCACAAGCCTCTTGTGTCCATTTCTGCACAGGCCGCCCCTGCACCCTGGCGCCTCGTTATAAATAACCAGCTTCAAGGGGTTAAATGCATAGGTCTAAACATTTTTTTTAAAATTGTGCCTTAGGGTCGACTTGCTATAAATTTTGAAATTACATGTAACACTAACACTTAACCCATGATGCATTGCAACAAAACTTTTTAAATGAGTAGAATTTTGCAGTGGTTTGTCGTATGATTTTTGGACTTGTGAAATACTGACTGTTTACCCATGATTCATTGCAACAATGAAATGGGGATTTGATGTCGATTGTATGTCCCATTACCTTGTAACCTCTTTGTAATCCTTAACCATAACCCGTTCTTTAACCCTAACCCCGTTTATGGGTGGAGAAGCTTGACGCCTAGTGCCTACTACCCACCTGCCCTCCCAACTCACACACCCCTCCATCATGTCCCACCATGCCCCCTCAATCGTACCGCTGTCATATTCCAAATTAAATTTGAGCCAGTGATGACTAATTCCCATCCTAGGCCAACCCCGACAGGGGCGGTTGATGTGGATGAAATGAATTCCTCGTTTCTGAGGCTCACTCTCCTGTTAGCTCTTGGTTGAGTCAACAACCTCTCTTGCCAAACTACTAGCAAATTTCAGTCACATCAACTCTTCAACAAAACCTTAGAATCGGATCTTCAGAAAAATATTGGGTCGCATCCAAGGTAACGACTAAATGCCAAAAATCTTGAGACATGTGAAGCTGGGGGTGAGGGGTTCACTCTCCAAAATGTGACCCGCTCTACAAAAAAATGTCACACTTTGCAAAAACACACATAGGGCTGTACTATGTAAAGAGGGTGATCTTTGTCCAACTAGGACACATTGTATAAATAAATATAACATTGGTCATGTTATCTTTTCTACTAACTGGTAACCTTTCCCTGTTTCTGTTGATGTTTAGGGTGCCCCAGAGAGCATTTTGGAAAGGTGTACCCACATACGCATGGGTGGTAACAAGGTGCCCCTCACCCCGGCTGCCAAGCAACAGATCATTGACAAGATCACCGAGTACGGATCAGGTAAAAGGACCAACAAAAGTACCTGTGTGCAATGACATGTATAGAATGAGTTCATTATCTCAGCTGGCACGAAGGGGTACCCGATTGGGCTTCAAGCGTCTGTTCCAAAATTGCTGTGATCATACAAAGGCAGAAAATTATAATGTTCGTGACCATCCCTTGAAAATGCGCCACTTGTCTGAAAATCAGTGACGAAAATCATTTCAGGAAGGCCAGTTTGGTTCAGAAAAGTCAGACCAGTGTTGTGACCAAGTCATTTTTTTCTCAAGTCAAAAAAAGTCCCAAGTAAATTTTTATCAAGTGAAGTACCAAGTCTCAAGTCAGTTGTTGAACATAGTAAATTAAAATTCCATTCATAAATGCCTCGGCGAGTTTCACTATCTCTATTGGTCGAGAGCCTCTCACGTGGGTGTGTTTAAACGGTTGTTTAAACACGACTGGAAGTTGTTTATACACGGCGCGTCATAACCAGCTGTTCTCAGCCGATACGCAACAGGGAGAGCGTAGTAGGTGCGCGCACAAGATGTACTGAACTTCATAATGTAAGACCATGCTAATGCACGCGTATGAAACGCTGCATCTCGTGCGTACGCGCATGCGACAGACGGGCGCGGAGCGCCTTCACGCGCTCACAAGGCCGATACGTACACATGTGTTTTGTACTGGGTAAATGGGAGAAAAAGTGGGGTGAAAAAGCTTCGCATTTTGTCCTCTTTAAGGGAGGTTTTTTTCATTTTTCGTAAGAAGGCATTTAAGAATGGGGATAAAAATGTGATGACACGGTCTTTACCAGTCAATAATAACCTCGAAGGGTCGTGACCACTGTTAATGGACCTCGCCTTTGGCTCGGTCCATTAACAGCGGTCACGCCTCTCCTCGGTTATTATTGACGTGGTAAAGACCGGGTCATCACACTTTTATCCCCTTAATGACAAATGACTATCCATAGGCTGGCACACAATGCACTGTACACAATCAACCTGGCATGTTCTTTTGACGATTCTCCAGGCAGTCGGCTAGCGCTGCGGCATCTTATATGTACTGGATACTCAGCTCGCTATGCGCTGTAGGCGCGGCATTTTTTTCAACTGATATGTGCGTACACCCAAAAGTTTGCGTTTATTTTTACAAAAGTGTTAATGTCAGCAAGTCAGATTTATTCAAGTCAAATCGAGTCGCAAGTCATTTATTTTTCCGAAGTTAAATCTCAAGTCCAAATAATCGCGACTCGTGTCCGATTCGAGTCCGAGTCAAGTCAACAAGACTGAGTCAGCCTGTTGGGAAAATTGGAAAACAGAGTGGTGCCCTTGGTCTGTAGTGCTTTGGTTGCATACAGGCTGCACTATCTATGGCACCAGTCTGAGTGTCTAGATGTCAATGGTTTGGTCCGTTTCACATTTTTTTCGTAAATATTACACTATAGTAGATTTTGGAAAGGGCAGTGTGTGTCTTTAATGCTGGTACCCTAAAAAATACCAGCCATATCACAATCTATAATGTTTCTTTGAATCTGAAATAATTCCTTACCAGTTGTCTGTTCTCTTTGCCCACAGGTCGTGATACCTTGAGGTGTCTTGGTTTGGCCACGGTGGACAACCCAATAAGAAAAGAGGATATGGATCTGGAGAACTCCAACAACTTCATCAAGTATGAGGTGAGAGAACTCGACACTATCTCCCAGTCAGGGAATGTCTTCCTTCAATGGAAATATCAGACTGACCATTTACTTTTACTTGTAAATTACTAGGTTTTTTTAGCATCTAAGAGCATTTTTAGCATGTTGGATCATTTTTCAATGAATAGGGCACTTTATAAACACTGGGCTGTGGCTTGTGGCTTGTGGCTGTGGCTACTCGGCTACCTTTCATAAATTCTGATTGAAGGCTGAGCGATTGGGCAGAGGCTTTTCAGTTGAAAAGCAGAATCCTTTGCTTCTTAGGACCGTAGTTTATGATTATTGTAGAGAGCCTGTGATGATTAATTCCCATCTGATGCAAACCTTGTGTTTGCCACTGAGGATCTTATGAATTCCTCGTTTCTGAGGCCTTTAAAGTTAGTCATATAATTCACGACCAATTTCTACGAGTGCAAGTGGTCTGTTTTGTATATTTAATGAGTGCATCTGAGCATTGAATTAGAGGTGCAAGTTTTTAGGTTGTAATGTGTGCAATCGGGCTTCCATTGCCCTATTTTCCAGATTGGTGTATCCACTATTAAGCATCACTTTCTGCCTTGTTTTGGCCATTGTGAGTTTGCTTTGTGATGCTAAACAGTAATTTGGATTGTATGCTACATGTAATTGACTTTTCCATATTCCTGAGCACCGCAGTGATGTCATCTTTGGTGAAAGCTTGTGTAAGGGATCATTTCATATTGACTGAAAGCGGTATCAATTGCGTTACTGCAGATACAGATGTGGTATGATCACTGTGTTTAGGGATCATTTCATATTGGGTGAAAGCAGTATCAATTGCAGTACTGCTGTTTTTTTTGCAGTTCCAGTACTAACACCCAGCTGGCTGATGTAGCGAGCTCATTCTATACAGGTCCTCTGGCTGGAAGTGCTTTCCAAAGAATCCAATTGGGACATCTGTAATCCCCTGGCTCTCTGGCTAATCCATCTCGGTGGACAGCGGGGAATTAGTCTTCCAAGCTAAAGCTCCTAATAAATGTTCATCGCAGCAAGACCTACTCTTATAGGGTTCTTTGTCTGGTCTGACCGCTGCCAACTATCAATTTTTGACAAGCCGACTAGCTTTTATCAGCCCCAAGCTCCAATTTTCACCTCATGATTATTCAGTTATTCAAGCTGCCTTGCTTCCCATTCATGAGCTAGGTTTGAGGTAAGGCATGCGGCGCCTCAAAGAAAAACAGCAGTACCGCAATCAAGACTGCATCTGGACAATATGAAATGCTCCCTTACATAGTAAGCTTGTGCATAAAAGTTAGACAAGTTTTTGGTTTTACGGGAGGAGATAACAAAATGTTGTGTAAATTTTTTTAAGCGCTCACATCCAGTATGATCATAGCACTACATGACTACTAATAGGAAGTCAGCTTGTCAGTAAATAAGCTTTTCTCTTTCTTCCTTCCCTTCCCAGACAAACATGACTTTCGTTGGCTGCGTAGGCATGCTGGACCCACCACGCAAAGAAGTCATCCACTCGATCCAAGCCTGCCGAGACGCCGGTATTCGTGTCATCGTCATCACCGGTGACAACAAGAACACGGCCGAGGCCATCTGCCGCAGGATCGGGATATTCACGGAAACGGAGAGCACAGCCGGTAGGTTTACCTTCGTTGTGCACCGAATGGTGAGGGTGTTGTCATATATCAATGATAGTATGAGCCCTGATGGCATGTGTGTGTACATTCTCACACACTGTCATGCTTAGCGTGCGAACAGCTCGCTGTATGCGATCAACTTTTCAACCGAATGTGCACAAAATGTACATTGTGTGTTGGTAATACATCTTGTTGCGAGCTCACGACGACAAGGCCAGGATGTGCACATGTAAAGCATTGTTTCAATATTTGAAGTGAGTTGATGATCACCATCATGATGGAGGTGATGTCCTTGTATGTGAAGTGGACAGCAATGTTCATTAAAGATTTGTTGGTAATTCCCTTTTTGGCAAACTGTAAACCTGAGTAATACATCAATCTTAAGAGCTGAATGTTCTCAGTCTAATGTGTAATTAACTTTTATAAAAAAAAAATGTATTCCGTCTTCACATTGATTACGCGGTACCCGCTGCTGCATTGGATTCGAATCAGCCAGCTGACCCTGGCAAGCTCGATGGTCGAGTGGCTAGGACGTCTGCACTAGTAAGCAGGAAGTTGTGGGTTCAAATCCTGCCCGAGTAAGCCTGTGAATCTTTTTACACAGTCTCTCGGAAGCACGGAGTATACAGTGCTTCATACATTATGTCGGGATAGGGCAAAAAGAGAAAAAAAATTGTTCTAATTTACATTATATGAAAGCTTGACGTTTATTAATAAATTGTTTCATCAGAATTACTAAAACGTCATTTCATCAATTTGTTTGAGTGAGCAAAGAAAATTTACAGAAATCTGCGAACTCTGGAAGGACCGTATGATTTATTTGATACATGAAGAAAAGTTACATTCTCATTTTGAGCGATCTGTACATCGCTGACAATTTTCGAGTGGAGATAATAACTTGTTTTCCTGTCCATCTTACTCTGATCAGGTCTCTCATACTCCGGCCGCGAGTTTGACGATTTGTCCACCGAGAGCCAGAGCCAAGCCTGCCGGGAAGCCAGGTTGTTCTCCAGGGTCGAGCCGGCTCACAAGAGCAAGATCATTGAGTACTTGCAGGGCCAGGGCGAGATCTCCGCAATGGTGAGTGACCAAAAACTATCCCACTCAATAACGGAGGAATCATCTGTATGAATTAACAGGGACAGACACATTTGTGACCAGCTCTGTTAAAACCCGATGCTTCTCGGCATTTCCCATTACGCGGTATGGCTCCGCTAATGTTAAAAATGACATCAGTGATACCAAAACCCCAATATTCAAATTTCACCCCAAGTGTTGGGTTTTGCTAGAGCTGGTCACATATTTCAATATTAGGGTTTTGGTATCACTGATGCCATTTTTTAACGTTGCAGGCTTATACCGCGTAATGGGAAATGCCGAGAAGCGTCGGGTTTTGCAAGAGCCGGTCACATTTATCAATGACAATGCGTTCCAAAGATTCCTATCTCAACTTTGAATAGTCCCACAACATGATGACATCTCACTTTGTTTAACTCGTTGCATTCGTGCAGCCAGGTTTGTTTTTACCATGCTCCTACTTTTCCGACTTTTGCCTACTTTTTTATCCCACAACTCCAAAAAATGGAATCTCATTTAATATTTCTGATAAGTGCTAGACACTGTCATATGAAAATCACACAATTAAGGGCTTGGGTGCAGGAGTACTGCAACTTTACTTCCAAGAGCTTAGTTGAGGACGGAGCACAAGTGTTGCGAGTACAGTACATGCCAAATGAGGCTTGTGATGCTGTGGACATGGGTGAGTATCGTTTCGTCCTTTTTGTTGTTGAAAATTTGGATCCTGCTATGCTCCTACTTTTGCACCTGGATCAGCTTGAGAGCCTATAACTGAGGAATCATCTGTACAGAATAAGATTTGTAATGTCGACAGACATAGTTATCGGCCAACGGTTTACAAAGATTCCTACCTGAACCCTTTCCTTACCAAGGAAACCACAAGGAAACCACACACCAGAGTATCCAAACAACAAATATATTCACCATGTTTCAACAAACTGTCGTGCTTGTGTTTTTCGCTGTCCATACATGATCTGTATACCAACAGAAAGAGCTTGTTCGGATCTTTCCAATGGTGTCACCATTACAATATTTTGAGAAAACTGTATCCGAAGTTTGCCTGGACAGTTATGTGTACACATTTATAGAGTGTCATTTGTTCATGTGACAAACAACTTCCCTGTTTGATAAAGTTGGCCAGAAGAGAAAACAGCTGTAACTTTGCTATTTTAGCAGCTACAGTACATTGCAATTGAAAGTTAACCTTAAAATGGGAAAATCTTTTCACCTTTTTTCTCATTTTGGGGAATTCATTTTCATTTCACGAAATGTGAAAAGTTTTCATACTCTTTTTTACAAAATGGGAAAATATTTTCACGCTCTTTTCACAAAAGTGAGAAAACTTTTCACACTTTTTTCACAAAATGGGAAAAATATTTTCACATCCTTTTCACAAAATGGGGAAATATTTTCACACTCTTTTCACAAAAGTGTGAAAAATTTTCACACTTTTTTCACAAAATGGGAAAATAATTTGCATTGGCCCCTCCCCTTTTCTCACTTTTGCGAAAATAGTTTTCCCACTTGAATTAGCCCCTCCCCTTTTCTCACTTTTGCGAAAACTTTTCTCATCTTTGTGAAATGGGAAAATTACGTGTACATGTACATGTGCATGTGCATGTGCATGTACGTAAATGTACAATTTGTTCTCGATGCTTTCACAAAACACGTTTGATTATCTCTCAATAAGGAAAGCAGAGGATCGTAAATCTCAAACAGAAGTATAATCTTTCATTTTTGCTGATTTGAAGGAGAGTGCTAACATTAGTTAGAGCATGGAGGAAGGATAGAAAGACGGCATAAAATTTTAAAGGCAGTCCATTTGAACGCGAACTCGTTTTGTTTACTACATTGTACCTCGTCATTCACAAACAATCAAGATCGCATGAAGATTTTCTTTGGCAAAACTTTGAACCTGTAAATGTAGCGCTGTGTGGCCTCATCTTTACGTGTACGGGCGGTGCATCAGGCCCCAGGCCCAGCGGTGACAATCGTCCCGATCGCGGTGGCATAGTACGGGCGGTACACGGTCACCGCGAGGCCCCATCTTTACGGACGGTGCATCAGGCCCCAGGCCCGGGGGTGATCGTCCCGATCGCGGTGGCATATACGTACGGGGCCGGCCGCCGGGGCGGGCCGGCGATACAGTCACTGCACGTCGATCCAACACGGACACGCCATTGCTAAACCGTGTACAAATGTATAATGGATAGATTTTTTTTTTAGGAAACAATTTTATTGCAAAATAAATTTTAACTATTTTTTAAAAGGTATATTTTTATTTACAAAATATGATTTTTCTATGTTCGAAATACATCGATATAAAAAAGAAAAAAGCTTTTTACGGAAAACCATTTTTGTAATCATTGGACGAGGATGTATTTCTTGTCAACCCAAGGGATATTCCCAAATTTGATGGCGTCGTATGTGGAGATTTATGTTGGTTACATGACAACCAAACCTAGAGTATATTGCAAACTCATATTAAAATTTTAGGATTTGATACTGTTAAAATGGAGTTCCAAATAATTGTAATAATGCCCGAGTTGACTCGGGTACGAGTTGACTCGGGTACGAGTTGACTCGGGTACGAGTTGACTCGGGTACGAGTTGACTCGGGTACGAGTTGACTCGGGTACGAGTTGACTCGGGTACGAGTTGACTCGGGTACGAGTTGACTCGGGTACGAGTTGACTCGGGTACGAGTTGACTCGGGTACGAGTTGACTCGGGTACGAGTTGACTCGGGTACGAGTTGACTCGGGTACGAGTTGACTCGGGTACGAGTTGACTCGGGTACGAGTTGACCCGGGTACGAGTTGACCCGGGTACGAGTTGACCCGGGTACGAGTTGACCCGGGTACGAGTTGACCCGGGTACGAGTTGACCCATTACCGACAAATCCTATCGCCTGATGTGGGACAACCAAAATCAGGCGGCACGGGTTACCAATGGAGAAAGGAAGGGCTACCGTTCAGGGTTTCCCCTTAACTTATTTTTTCACTAGCCGGCCGGACCAGTAATGTTGACTTTTTACTAGCCCGCCAGCATTTTCACTGGTCCGCATGTTTTTTTCACCTTTTTAGGCTACTTTTTTTGTAAGTAACCTGACCAAGTACACTGTATTTACAAACATTTATTACAAGCTGAGAGTAAGCCTGTTCGATATTTTTTTCATATCGAAAATCGTATCGGCCCCTTAAAAAAAAAACCCGGAATATCGGGGAATTCGATATACCGAAGAATATCGCGATATATGTTCCTTTTGGCCGCATTACGTGTGGATTTGTCCAGTTTACTTTGCTCGAAATTCCAGTAACTCCACGGCCTGAAATTTTAAGCAGGGCGGCAGCCACAATGCGAGCGCGTACGCGACGCCCTTACGGCATTGGAGGTCTGGGGCCCGCTTAAGGTCCCCAGGAAATTTTGGATTCTAGATGCTCTATTTGGTGCAATCTGAGGCATTTCCTGGCCACTTTCTTAGAGTCTGAAATTCTAGCGTACGGCAAATACTTCTACAAATCATAGAACGTCACACAACTTTGCACCCGACAATAACATTGAGATCACTTATTTCAATTGTTCACGAACGTCGTATATATACCACATTGAAATCACTTGCTCACAAATCACGGTGTCACCCACTAACCCAGCTTTGAAACTATAACTACGCATGTGCGTCTTTTTGACTAGCCTTTTCTCAAGACGCAGGTTTGCACAGTGATCGTTATACACGTGCGCTTATTGCTGCAATACATCCTTTCAGGCTTTAACAGAGGCTACGTACATGTAAAACAGTTGAATGCCGCTGTATGCATGTTGTATCGTTACGTTAAATCATTCAATCGAATTTAACGATGTTAATTTTCCCAAAAATAAATGAAAAATAAATTAGCAGTTACTTGTATTTACATGCTTTTTCCCCTTTAAATTGTAAATGTTTTCACACAAATTTATTGAGTACTACCCAGTCCCAAATGTTACGGAACATTGTAATTTAGGTAAACTGGTTCTCGACGCGACAAAGTGAAAATGATATTACCAGGGAGATTGGAACCAGTCCAATTTTATGATGTGAATGCATATTTGGCTTTTCCGACACTCCGTCGGAAAAGGCCTTGTTTTATGTTGCGCACGTTGCGTCCAGATATCTGTTCGATTACTACAAACGCTACTGCAATACTGCTGAATGTTAATGCTGGCAAACTCTTCATGTTCGTTTCACAGAGTGCGGTAAACTTCTTCGTACTTAGATAAACTGTGAAGACGGTGGAGAATGGGGGAAAATCCAATGGAAACAAAATAGCAGGGCGGTGAACATTTTAGAGGGGCGGTAAAACTTTAGCGGGGCAGCATACAATTTTGGCAGGGCGGCCCGCCCTGCTAAAACCCCTCATGGAGAACACTGCAGTTATTTCCAATTATTGGACGGTAGAATAGTATATAATGTATCATGATGTACCATGGAGGAATAAAAAAATACACGCATGCACTAAATGTGTCTTTCTTTGACCGTTTTCTAAACCCCGACATGACATCTCCACTCCGCGCGATTTACCTTCCGAGCGATTTACCCTCCGCGCCGTACGTTGTCAAGTGCAAACAACGTCTTATTCCCAGTGTACAATGTACGTACCTACACGCTTGCGAACTCATCTTGAGATCGAGGGGTATGGCAATTGTTTGCAATAAGGTCAACCCCTGTAGCGCATCTGCGCGTGCGCGTTGCTTTCATGTATTGTTTCTGATTTTGTCCAAAACTAACATGAATGCGAAAACCATAAGTCAGTTGAACTCCGAGGCCGCGCCGAGGAGGATGCACATCACGATTGGGCCTGGCCGGCAGCGCGGCCCATGCCCACATGACGTATTAAAGAGAATTTGTCAAGAAGTACGTACAACGATTCGATTTACACATTGCGCCGGGCACGTGGAAGCAGCGTATTTTGTTGAAGTCTATATACGTATATACATGCATGCAGCGGGCCATGGGCGAACTAAATTCTCACTACGTACAAATATACGTTCCATAGACATATTCTAGTCCGTGATGAACTAGTGTATTTTTTGTGTGTGGACTGGTGCTTGAATAGAACGAAATATGGTAAATTAAAGACTAAATGTGAAGTCTATTGCCAAACAGCTGTTTCCGAATTCGGCAAGAACGAACATGTGCTATAAAGTAGGGGGGCCTACATGTATTCTTGTCAAACTGGATGGAGATTTCATCGGTAAGAAATATATCTTTGTAGTTGAAATTTTCTCCCCAAAATCACGGAAGCTGCACGGTGGTGATTTTGTTCATCAATGTTAACAAAATTATCGCTCTCGATGTTCTATCTGCATGTGGACAGCCGGCTAAAACAGCAAGGCATGCTGACGTGACTGACAAGCTCACACATTTCTTCGCAGAATCGCACCGTTTTCGCAAGTTTTTCGCAAAGTTTTCGCAAGTTTTTCACACAGTTTTCGCAAATTGTTCGCACCATTTTCGCAAATTTATTTTCACACCGGATGCGAAAAACATTTTCGCATCGCGTTCGCAAAATTTTCGCACCGTTTTCGCACCGTTTTCGCACCGTTTTCGCACCGTTTTCGCAAAGTTTTCGCAAAGTTTTCGCAAAGTTTTCGCAAAGTTTTCGCAAAGTTTTCGCAAAGTTTTCGCAAAGTTTTCGCAAAGTTTTCGCTGCGAAATCGCGGTGCGAAAAGTTGCGTGCGAAATGCGAAATGCGAATTCTTTTCGCAAATTTTCCGATGCCAATTCGCAGAGTTAAGTTTCAATTGCAACGTACTGTATGACTTTCCTGTTTACACCATATGAAAGGGACATTTTCAGGGAACAAACTTTACACACATTTTCCTTGTCTATCAATTCTTGAGGGTGAACTCTTTGGTTGAAAATACAACCATTCAACAAGCAGTCGGCTGCTTTTTCTGTGTAAGTGGTTTAATGCTTGACTGAACAAAGAATGTGGTACTGGGGGAAGATAAGTCAATAAATAATGTGGTAAGGAAATGGTTAACTTCAAATAGACCTATGACATAATGGCATCACACTGTGCTTACCTCGCTGCATTCTTGCCGCCAGACGGGGATGGGACAACACACTTGCGGTATCGCGCGCAAGTTGGGATCATGTGAATTTCTGCCCATTTTTTTCAACACCTACCAAGACTACGTTTTAAAATGCAAAAAAGACACATTAGTTTCCTTCAGGACCCTTTTACGAAGTAAGGCAAAAAAACCACTTGTTTTCCTCATGAAAAAAAATCGGGAGGGAGTGTCGGTCGGTTGATTTTTTTTTTTTTTAAACCATCCATGATAACATCAAAACAATACAACATGTCATGTAACTCTGAAGTCGGGAGGCAAAAAGTAAGCTTATTTAAAAGTGAGATGGCGAAATGCACGATTGTGCCATCGTAGCTGTATTCAATGATTTTAATAAAACTTGTTCATTTTGTGTGGGAAAAGGTGAAATTTAGAAAATTCCTCAAAAAAAAAATGCGACTTGACTTTTGTGACTTCTAGGGTCAGTCGCGGAGGGCAACACAACTATTTTTTTGGGGGGCCTAAGCATCCATGTACAATGTACATTTCCTCGGAAAAACCACATACTTCAATGTGGTAATCTTTCTGCATGTCCCCGCTTGGCAGAGAAAAGTGTATGTTATTACTTGGTAAGTCTGTCCGCTTGCTGTGTTTTGTTTGGTTGAGGAAACAGCAAAATTAAAAAAGACTGTTACTTCAGGTTGACCTCAACGTTTTATGAGGTTGGAGTGCCATGAACTGTGAAGTACCTGTCTTACTGCGGGGTTTAAACCTTGAGTCATCGTTTCTTTAATTCTGCATTGCCCCTTATAATTGCTTGAATTCACTGATTATTTTCTCTCCGTGCCTAGACTGGTGATGGTGTGAATGATGCTCCGGCTCTGAAGAAAGCCGAGATCGGTATTGCCATGGGATCCGGTACAGCAGTGGCCAAGAGTGCATCGGATATCCTTTTGAAGAAATGTCGAGAAAATAAATAACCAGGGTCGATTTCATTGCTCTCTTCACCATTGGTAAAGAATCTACTCCAACTATATCAGGAAAATGTGCGTTAACGTGTTTCAGGGGTTAGCGAGTTTGCTTAGGGATACAGCATTAACCCTAACACTGCTGAATCCGTCAGTATACAGAAATTCGCCGACGCCATTTTTACAGTGGTGCCGCGCTCGCGTGCAGGTTGCGCGCGTTCTTTAATTTCAGTCGCGCGCGCATTTGTGCAAGTTGTAAACACCCTGTTGGTCGAAGCTGCATCGAGCGCGTGCGTAAAATACGCACGCGAGCGTGATGCCACCGCAGTAAATGCTTCTAATTTTGGTCGCCGGATTCGTCTATAAATACGAATTTTCACACACCCTGGGGGTTAGGGTTTTAATTAAGGATTTTGTGCTTAGGGCTTACGGGGTTAAATTACGTTGCTAAGCGGTAACACGCAGCTGTAACTGAAGATACTGTTAAGCAGATTTTAAAACCAGTTGTTATGCATTGCATGAAATTTTGACTGTTGAGGTGTTTTGTCAATATGCCCCCGGAGTTCTGTCTCGGATGAATTCATCCAAGCGTGTAGTCTTTACTGCGGGGGCTGTCGGGTGAGCCAAGAAGCCTGCAAACTGACCCTCCTTGCCAAATATACTCCTCTATTGTCCATGCCCTGGTACTTGAATGTTTGTGTTTTCTGCGGTCAGACTCTAGTCGGCAAAGTGGCAGGATTCCCCTCCTCCAGCCATGCAAATTATTGGGGGGTTTTCGTATGCAAGTCCACCCCGAACAAGGCTAAAAGCAGGAGTGAGATTTATCTGGATTTTTTCCTGATTTCTGGATTTTTGGCGAGACGTCTTCCAGATTTCGGGAAGATTTTTAGGTCCTTAAATTGTTATTATTCCACACTCAACCTCTGCAACCTCTGTGACCCTTTTTTTTTTGCTGTTCTGAACCGTATCTTTTGCTATTTTCTTGAGCATTTTTCAGCAACGCCATACAAGTTAAATGCCTCCAAATTTGTGCATGGATTTTCCATTTTCCTCGAAGCCCACCCCTGTAAAAGCCACTCGAGGTAGGAGCTACAAAAAGATAAGAGAAAATAAAATAATGGAAGTTCCTTGACCCCCTAAAGCACAGATGGTATTAGCCGACGATAACTTCTCCACCATCGTGACGGCAGTCGAGGAAGGCCGCGCCATCTACAATAACATGAAGCAGTTCATCCGATACCTCATCTCCTCAAATATCGGCGAAGTCGTCAGGTAAAAATAGTCTTTCGTGATTATTTTGTTTTCATGCACTGGATGAGGTGTTATCATTGAAGTCCCATTTTTCTAATTCTGGCAAACTGAAAAATTCACTATAATTTCTAAAAATGGGTTTAAACCTTTCCTTACCAATGTCGAGTTTACTCGACAAGGAAACCACACACCAGAGTATCCAAACAACAAATATATTCACCATGTTTCAATGAACTGTAGTGCTTGTGTTTTTCGCTGTCTATACATGATCTATACACCGACGGAAAGAGCTTGTTCGGATCTTTCCAATGGTGCTATCAAATTCATGTCACCATTACAATATTTTGAGAACTGTATCCGAAGTTTCCCTGTGGAGTTATGTGTATGGAGTGCCATTTGTTCATGTGACAAACAACTTTCCTGTTTGATAAAGTGGGCCAGAAGAGAAAACAGCCGTAACTTTGCTATTTTAGCAGCCATGACTTTAGTTTTTACACCATATGAAAGAGAAATTTTCATGGAACAAACTTTACACACATTTTCCTTCTCAATCAATTCTTGGTTGAAAATACAACCATTCAACAAGCAGTCAGCTGCTTTTTCTGCTTGACTGAACAAAGAAAGTGGTACTGGGGAAGATAAGCCAATAAATAATGTAGTAAGGAAAAGGTTAGACATGGTTTCTCAGACCAAACCTTCTCTCCCAAAAGGTCAGCAAAGAAAAATACTCAAAACAGCATGTTGATATGAAAACATTTTGTATTACTACTCTTCGGTCTTGTAAAATTTATAGGGCTACTAGCTCAGCTGTCAAGTAGATTTTTTCCTCGAAATTCGAGCCCCGAGTACATCCCATGAAATCTGCTCAATAGCAGAACTTAATGCTAAGAAAATTTTCAACTGAGAACTATTATAAGCAATATATTTTGCTTGCAGTTCTGACTGGTTAAGCAGAATTTCACTGTGCTCGTAAAACAATTGTTTGCTTAGCGGCTCTGAAATTAGCCCCTTTTTACTTTCAGGAATTACCACATCTCAATTCCTTTTCAAATTTTCAAGTGTTTTAAATCTTTCTGGTAATGAAACCAAGGATTCCTCAAAATCGCATATCGCACTGTAGCTCGAAAGCCTGAAGAAACCTGTAGGAAGACGACAAAGAAATGTTCAGTTTTAGAACTGGGAGGAAAACCCCAGAATAATATTCTGGAGAAAACCTACGCAATCGGGCAGGGACTAAAAAAAAAACAATCCGTATGTCGACCCTGGTGGGATTCGAACCCAGGTCACAGCAGTGGAAGGCGAGGAAAGTACTACTAGGCCAACCTGGCTGCATTCCAACCTGGCCAGCCAACCTGTTTCATGGTGCCTGGTCACATTACATTTTGTCCATGTCCTTGGTCCTCAGCATCTTCTTGACCGCTGCCCTGGGCATGCCCGAGGCCCTGATCCCTGTCCAGCTCCTGTGGGTCAACCTGGTGACGGACGGTCTGCCGGCCACTGCCCTCAGCTTCAACGCCCCCGACATTGACATCATGGAAAAGCCCCCGCGCAGGGCTAATGAGCCACTCATCAGCGGCTTACTGTTCTTCAGATATATGGCCATCGGAGGTGAGTTTATTGGGGCCGACGTCCTATGAATATCCGACTTGCATGAAGATCGGAATTGTTACCAATGATGCGTTAAACAAATTGTGATTTTTTTAATGAACACAAACAAGGCCTCTTTGCTAGTTCTGAGCATGCGCGCGCAGTACTGAGCATGCGTGCGCAGTACTGAGCATGCGCGCGCATGACTGGCGAGAACATTGGGAAAGGAGTGGTATGTCTGCTGCCACGAGCACAACGAGTCTCCCATTAACCTGTCGCTGTTTAACATGTAACACTGCCCCTAAAACCAACATCTTGTCAGTTGTAATACACTGTGTGGCAAACGTGCTCGTGCACTTCACTACTTGAAGTTGTTAGATTTCTGAAAGAACTTTAGGAAAAGGGTGTGTTGTGGTTTGTCAAGAGAACGTCAGATTTAATATGTGACCCGTTACCACAAAATAGGCGTAAAGTAGCAAAAATCAAGATTATTGAATTTCATGAAAGTACAGGTTAAGAGCTTTAATTTGATATATTGTGATTTGTGGTATCTCATTTCTAGCCCCCAATACATGTACAACCTTTTAGAGTTATCAGAGTCTTGACCCCTCGTTTTGAGAAAATAAAGCGCAAAGTTTGTGATTTGTGCACACTTTAACCAGAGTTCAAAAAGAATTCCCCTCAAAAAAATATTTTGAGAATCGATTCAGTTTTAAAACTTTGGGAAATGACTGAATAGATTTTTTTCAAATATACAGTTGTTAAAATCCCAAAATGGACTTTTTAGTGACATTTTTGTTTCTGCTTGTAACTCGGAAAGCCATAGTGTAACTTTATTCTCATTTTGTGCTGCCAGGTCACATAATGTCCATATTTTGCACCTGTGGGATTGAACCAGTAAATAGCCCTTTAGAAGAGAAATTTTCAAAGGAAAAACAAAATCGTTTAGCCTCATTAACCCCTATCCCTGCTAAATGCAATAGAATGCACCAATGGTAAAAAGTTGTTGCATTTTATAGCAGTCAAGGCATGTCTCCTGGTCTGATGCATTCTTTTGTATTTAGTATTATACATGTATAAGCCTCCAGCAACAAGGCTGGTACAGATGAGTTCACTGCACAGTGCAACATTGCATTTGGCAGGGTTCTTATTTCAGCTGTGTTGCATTCTGTTGCATTTGGCAGGGTTCTTATTTCAGCTGTGTTGCATTTGCCAGGGTTCTTATTTCAGCTGTGTTGCATTCTGTTGCATTTGGCAGGGTTCTTATTTCAGCTGTGTTGCATTCTGTTGCATTTGCCAGGGTTCTTATTTCAGCTGTGTTGCATTCTGTTGCATTTGCCAGGGTTCTTATGTCAGCTGTGTTGCATTCTGTTGCATTTGCCAGGGTTCTTATGTCAGCTGTGTTGCATTCTGTTGCATTTGCCAGGGTTCTTATGTCAGCTGTGTTGCATTCTGTTGCATTTGCCAGGGTTCTTATTTCAGCTGTGTTGCATTCTGTTGCATTTGCCAGGGTTCTTATGTCAGCTGTGTTGCATTCTGTTGCATTTGGCAGGGTTCTTATTTCAGCTGTGTTGCATTTGCCAGGGTTCTTATGTCAGCTGTGTTGCATTCTGTTGCATTTGCCAGGGTTCTTATGTCAGCTGTGTTGCATTCTGTTGCATTTGGCAGGGTTCTTATTTCAGCTGTGTTGCATTTGCCAGGGTTCTTATGTCAGCTGTGTTGCATTCTGTTGCATTTGGCAGGGTTCTTATTTCAGCTGTGTTGCATTTGCCAGGGTTCTTATTTCAGCTGTGTTGCATTCTGTTGCATTTGCCAGGGTTCTTATTTAAGCTGTGTTGCATTCTGTTGCATTTGGCAGGGTTCTTATTTCAGCTGTGTTGCATTTGCCAGGGTTCTTATTTCAGCTGTGTTGCATTTGCCAGGGTTCTTATTTCAGCTGTGTTGCATTCTGTTGCATTTGGCGGGGTTCTTAATTCAGCTGTGTTGCATTATGTTGCATTTGGCGGGGTTCTTATTTCAGCAATGTTGCATTTGCCAGGGTTCTTATTTCAGCTGTTTTGCATTATGTTGCATTTGGCAGGGTTCTTATTTCAGCTGTGTTGCATTCTGTTGCATTTGGCAGGGTTCTTATTTCAGCTGTGTTGCATTCTGTTGCATTTGGCAGGGTTCTTATTTCAGCAATGTTGCATTTGGCAGGGTTCTTATTTCAGCTGTGTTGCATTCTGTTGCATTTGGCAGGGTTCTTATTTCAGCTGTGTTGCATTCTGTTGCATTTGCCAGGGTTCTTATTTCAGCTGTGTTGCATTTGCCAGGGTTCTTATGTCAGCTGTGTTGCATTCTGTTGCATTTGCCAGGGTTCTTATTTCAGCTGTGTTGCATTTGCCAGGGTTCTTATGTCAGCTGTGTTGCATTCTGTTGCATTTGCCAGGGTTCTTATTTCAGCTGTGTTGCATTCTGTTGCATTTGGCAGGGTTCTTATTTCAGCTGTGTTGCATTTGCCAGGGTTCTTATGTCAGCTGTGTTGCATTCTGTTGCATTTGGCAGGGTTCTTATGTCAGCTGTGTTGCATTCTGTTGCATTTGGCAGGGTTCTTATTTCAGCTGTGTTGCATTTGCCAGGGTTCTTATTTCAGCTGTGTTGCATTCTGTTGCATTTGGCAGGGTTCTTATTTCAGCTGTGTTGCATTCTGTTGCATTTGGCATGGTTCTTATTTCAGCTGTGTTGCATTTGCCAGGGTTCTTATTTAAGCTGTGTTGCATTTGCCAGGGTTCTTATTTCAGCTGTGTTGCATTCTGTTGCATTTGGCAGGGTTCTTATTTCAGCTGTGTTGCATTTGCCAGGGTTCTTATTTCAGCTGTGTTGCATTCTGTTGCATTTGCCAGGGTTCTTATTTCAGCTGTGTTGCATTCTGTTGCATTTGCCAGGGTTCTTATTTAAGCTGTGTTGCATTTCGTTGCATTTGGCAGGGTGCTCAGAGAATACCTCGTGGGGGGTTAGGGTTAACAGACTGCATCTGTGTGTCGCATCCCTCATTGCCTTTAAAGGCAGCAAGTCAAACTGGAAGCTGCCACTGACATCTTTCTTGGAAACCTTTTATACATTTGTGGAATAATGGATGTTCAATTCTAATGAAAGTCTTCTCTTTTCAGTTTATGTTGGTGCTGCTACCGTTGGTGCGTCTGCCTGGTGGTTCATGTACCACATACGCGGCCCAGGCTTGTCCTTCTGGCAGCTGGTGAGTAATAGACCAATCCATTAAGGTCTGGCCCTTGATCACAGCACCGCGCACACATATGCACATGCGTGCCCCACCCACTACTGAGACGGTGCTTTGTGTTTCCTATTGTTCCTTTATTTTAAAAAAAATCCCATAGACTAAGCACATACTTTTACATCCGAGGACCGTTTTAACAAAAGACCGACTCCCGAGGACAAGAAAGATTCATTTGTATTTTCTTTCTCTTCTTGTCCTCGAACGTATATACAGTACATGTACACCCATGCCAGACTTATCGGATCGCAGTCGCGACTGTGATTGGTCGATAGGTAAAGGGGGCGGAGCTTAATGTATTTAATCTTTTGTTAGAGCAACCATCATCATGTGTGATTCCCGAAGCTTGTTTTGATTTACGATTCCATAATCTGGAATTGCAAATTAAGAAATGGAAAGGAATTTTTCGCCCAAGTCATGTCTGTGTTTTTCAGAATTTTAAGCTGTTTTGAGAACATTAAATACATTAATTGGTATGCTGCCGTACACTATATCAATATACAATTATAGAATATAGGAGATTAAAAACGTAATAAGTTGTTGTCTTTTCTAGTGTGCACACACAAATATTTTCACGGTAATAATTCCTTGTTGAAACTCTTTTTGTGTGGTCTGGTAACTCACCATGTGTAATAAGCATTGTGTAATATACAGTCCCCCTCTTCTCTGTTGTGTGGAGGCGTCTTTAATATAAAATAGAATCGATACTGGCTTTACATTTTGTTTGATAATAAATATTTTCAGTGACAGTCAAACCAGTATGTCGAGTGCTACGCGATGTGTTAGAAAAGAAAATGCACCATGCAGATGACAGCGTCATGTGACTGAATTATTACTGTTACACACCTCAACCACACCCAGACAAAACTCAGAGATGCTTGCCAGTTTTCGATATTGCTAAAGAAATGTTTTGAAGATTAGCAATACAAAGTATTCCCCCAAAACCAGGGTTAGCTGATTTAAATCAACATGATTGAAATCGGTCAACCCTGATTCATTTTGCCAAAATAAGACTTTTACAAAAGTGATTTAAATCAGTAATAATAATAATAATAATAATAATAAAAAAAAAAGGTTGATTTAAATCGCGATTGAAATCAGTGATTGAAATCAACGTGATTTAAATTGACCAACCCTGCCCACAATGTCTAAATGGAATGTGTGGAGTGAGTCCCTGCAATCATTTTCAGTCTTGCAGCTTTAACCCCTTGAGTACGGTATTTTACGGGAGACGTCGGGGTGCCGCGGCGGCTCTGGCAGCCAAGCGAACCGCTACAATGTGTTTGTGCAGTCAAGCGTAACCTGTACACAATAATCTAACAATGGATTGAAACTGCACAAACAGCGGCCAATGGCGTCATCCGGCCTGGTGGCACTGTTTAATCCAACAATGGATTAAAACTGCACAAACATCGGCCAATTGCGTCATCCAGCCTGGTGGCACTGTTTTTTTTTTTAGCCATATTCCGTCATCCGTACGCAAGGGGTTAATGATACTAAAAGATTTGTTTATGCTTGATAATCTCTGTTGCTTCCCCCCATGTCAGACCCATCATATGCAGTGCCCTCTAGAGCCAGAAAACTTCAAGGACCTGGATTGCGAGGTATTTGACGATCCACACCACATGACGATGGCACTGTCCGTACTAGTCACCATCGAGATGCTCAATGCGCTCAATAGGTATTTTTATCCTCTGTGTAACTGATATTCGTGATTAAAAAAAAACTAATGTGCTAGTTCATCGTGCAACTGTTTGTTTCCTGTTGTTCGTTGTTACATCTTGCCAGAATTGTTGAAAGTGTTAGAAGGAAAAACCAATTATACAGGTTCTGCACTCGGAATGGCAAGATTCTATCCCGACTACTTCGGCTGAAATAAAGTATTTATTTGTGTATTTCTTAATTATCCCGGGTTGCATGATCAGTACCGAAGCACTTGTCTACGTTGGGTCCCAGCTTTTTGAATAAGCCAGTTCGGTATCTCAAAGGTCAAAGGTTATTCGGGATAAAATTGCTGACGTAATGTCACGCCATGTTACGCGAACGCCCATACTGATTGAATTTAACACGTGTGTGTTGTGCGACCACTTTTGCGTTCACACTCGCGCGTTAAAATGTCATTGTGCACATGCGCAGTTGAAATACCGAACTGGCTTATTTAGAGAAGACGACAAAGAAATTTCAGCTTTAGTAACGGGGGCTGTAGTCGAGTCCTGATCTGAGTCCGATGCCAAAACAGTGAAAAATTTGATTAAAGTCCACTGGCAGTCCAAAACTCCCAAAATGAGCAGAGATTTGGAGTTTACTGGTGCCCTGGCTCAAATGCAAGACTTAAAGCTGGATTCTTAAATACCATTATGGTCTTGGAATCATGACTGGACTCGGCTGAGTCTTGACTCGCCAAGTCCTGGTAGGGCTGAGTCAAATCGAATAATTGAATATTTAAATATTCGGTTGTCCGGACGGCCGATTTTAAAGTAAAAACAGTATGTACAGAGGCAGTATAATTAACACTCGAAGCTGCTCATTATCATCATAACAGATTTTCACTTTTATGACTATCTCCAGCACCAAGGAATGATTTAGTCAAGGTTTAGCACACGTGCAAAAATGCAGAAATACTTTTTGGCTCTGGTGAGAAAATGTTATTTTCCCGACAAAGTAGGAACAGGTACATTCATCAATACGTGTTTCACAGATAGATAGCCTGCTGTCGTACCATTATTTGGACAGAAACAGTCACGAAGTCACGGATGCAGTTATAAAAATGTTAACTTTTCCGCTTATTCCTTTGCATTTCACCTTCAAATATTAAAATTCCAAAATAAATGTTTGAATATCCAATCAAATATTCAGCACAGCTCTAAGTCCTGGCTTGATTCCTGGACCATAATGATTTTTTTTTAAAGTTTAGAATCCAACTACAAGTCCACATTAGAGCCATGGCTAAAGTCCAGATTTGAGCTCGTTTCTTGAGTTTTGATCTCCTAGTGAATTCCAGTTCACTTTTTCACCGATATCGCATCGGACTCGAATTTGGGACTCGACTACATCCCCAGAACCACTACGCCAACCTGACCTTCCACAGTAAATTCCCAAATTTTGCTTTAAGCCCCGTCTCATCCAAACGTTCTTTTTGATCCACGTTGCACAGTTTGAGTGAAAACCAATCCCTTCTGGTCATGCCGCCCTGGTCCAACATCTGGCTGATTGGTGCTATCGTCCTATCCATGGCTCTCCACTTCGTCATCCTCTATGTCGACATCATGTCTGTAAGTAGTCACTCCTGAACACTGTCGGCCATTTCGCAGATACGGCCATCTTTGCAAACGGTTTAGAGGAATACAAAATAAACTGAAGTCAGAGGATTTTTGTTTAGTAAACATAACATATGTGAACCGCTCTACAAAAATGAGTATTATGTCACAAAATTTGAAAAATATTTGAATTTGTCACATCCTAAGCTTTAGTTTGATGTAGGTTTGACCCCTGTGGCATTTTGTGTTCTCCAGATAGCTTGACATTCGCATAGTCATTTGTTCTCAATTCAACACAACTGCATCATAGAGATGTAGCTCTTTAAACGAAGCACGAGGAAATAAATAAGATAAATGTCATTTCTATCAACATTTGTTTATTCATGTAGGCCCATATTAACGTTTCTAAAAATAAATTATACAAATATAGATATATAGTAAAAGCAAAAAAAAAAGAACTTATATGAAGTTTTTTTTTTTTAACATAGAACAACCTTGTGCATGTTTTCGCATAGAGCAACTAATACCTTTTTGTAGAGCGGGTCACATATTTTCTTTGCCACTTTTCCACCCCAAAGTGATTTTTATACCACTGAAACTTCGGACAGAAGACAGTATCTGTGAAATGGGTTTGTGCATATCTGCTGTGTAACCAGGGCCTGAACTGGCAACCCAGGGGTCAAGGTCGTGGAGCGGTTTTGTACAAAATATCACTTTGGAAGTTGTGTTGAATTTTGATGGGTTTCAGGATTGTAGTTCCTTGGCACCATTACTTTACATGGAGCTATGATGCCCCAATTTGTCCAAGTCCAAAGAATGTGCCATAGGTATACTGCACAGTGTTGGATTTTGACAGGTTCAGGAGACTTAACCCAGTAATAGTGCCACAGGGGTTAAAACTAAGAACTAGTTATTAACCCTTTTCTTACCACATTGTTTATTTGCTTATCTTCCCCCAGTACCACATTCTTTGTTCAGACAAGCATAAAACCACTTACGCAGAAAAAGCAGCTGACTGCTTGTTGAGAATGGTTGTATTTTCAACCAAAGATTTCACCATCAAGAATTGATTGAAAAGGAAAATGTTGTGTGTGAAAAGTTTGTTCCATAAAAATGTCTCTTTCACATGGTGTAAAAATGAGTCATAACTGCTAAAATAGCAAAGTTACGGCCGTTTTCTCTTCTGGCCCACTTTATTAAACAGGAAAGTTGTTTGTCACATGAACCAATGGCACTCCATACACATAACTCTACAGGGAAACTTCGGATGCAGTTTTCTCAAAAGATTGTAATGGTGTCACATGAATTTAATAGTACCATTGGAAAGATACGAACAAGCTCTTTCTGTTAGTATATAGATCATGTATGGACAGCAAAAAATACAAGCACTACATTTCGTTGAAACATGGTAAATATATTTGTTTGGATACTCTGCTGTGTGGTTTCCTTGTCAAGTAAACTCGACATTGGTAAGCAACAGGGTTGCTGTCTTGTCGAGTAAACTCGACATTTGTAAGGCTAAGGGAAAGGGCTAAGCAACACACATCACTTGACATTTTAGCAGACAAATTTATGTCCTTGGCGGTCCATGAATTTTACCCTATTCATTTATTTTAAGTGAATAAATGTTAAAGGAATGTCAAATTAGTTTTGGGCCACACAGGTATGTAAATCCAATGGACAATTTCACAGAGTTGCCAAGAGCACATCTTTTCCAAGCCAAACATTTGATTGGAATGGACCAGCAAAACTTTCATTATAGTAAATTGCTGGTGACTGGCTGTTATCAGAGTTTGCTAGGAATGAAAAACTTGCTAAGCATTTCCATGAAAGTGGACCCAGATTGAATGATAATCACAGCAGTCCTAACTCCAATTTCACACAGATGCTTAGCAGATAAACGTTAATATAAGCAAATACCTTTTGTCAGGCGAAAAAGACGCCTGAAAGCAAATCGCAAGCAAAAGATATCCCACAAAACATTTTGGTTGGTATCCTGTTTGTCATGAGCCAAATTCTTCTGTGCTCTGTGTTTTTGCGTACTTGCCAGGTGTGTGAAACCAGCTCCAAATGCTGAGCTATTGAAATAAATTAGAATCAATTCTGGAAACTAGAAGTCAAAATGCAGTGTTTTTCCAGTAATGCAACTTTATAATGTGGATCGCTGTTATCCAGTAGTCCTGTTGTTGGACTTGTACGTGGTGGTAATCCTCCTTCTGTGGTGTCGAGCCCAATGAGGGAATGTCTCTTTTGGCCATGGGAAAGAGAAACTACTCTGCAATTGTAGCTTCTGCGGGGGAAATCGGACCTACGTTGCATGACCTTATTTTGAGTAATTGCAATTTACATGAAAAATTGTCCCCCCCAAAAAAATCACAATTCCTGTGTTTTGTCAGAATACTGTAGTTTAAACCATATTTAATTCAAAATACCTGGTTTGCTTTTGTGTTGAGACCATTAAATGTGTACAATTTGACATTTTAGTCTGGCGTACTTCGGAAAAAAATTGTGTGAACTAAGTATTATTTCCCATTCTTAATGCTGAATTTACTTCTCTATTTGAAAACTAGAAAAGTATACTCCAGTGTTATTTAAACGTAAGTAACGTGTATGAAAATTGCAAAATGTACTGCTTTAATGGCATTGACATTCCTTCCTACTAAAAGTTTATTTTCCTGTTGGTCCCATTTGATCCATCATAAAACTGAATATTTACAGGTCAGATTGTGCTACAGGTATTTTGCACTAAGTTGTCTCAACATCTTACAATAACACTCGGTTTCCTGCAAGAAAGATGTGGAAAGTGCTGTATGTAGACGTATAAATGAAGTACATGTGTGGGTGGCAAAAACCACAAATGTTGCAGCTGTTTGGGTACACGTGCAATATGTTGTGTTGCAGGGTCCGTGCATGGTGCCCTGTGGTGAGGTAATTCACTTTATGTAGGGGAAATTGTCCTCTGAACTCGACATCAGCTTCTGTAGGGTTAAAAAGTGCTGATTATTAGTGATTTTATTATTCATTCTTCACCTGGCAGACCGTATTCCAGATCACGCCCCTTGACTTCACCGAGTGGATGGCCGTACTGAAGATCTCTTTCCCCGTTATCCTACTAGACGAGGTGCTGAAGTTTGTGGCCCGCCGCACCAATGACGGTAAAAGCTATTCCGTGGGTCTGCCTGGGCTGTTGGCCAGTGTAGCCCTAGCCCTCGCTGTCCTCTACCTCCTGCCCATGTGAAGGGTGTCTTTTGCTCCTCACATACTACTACTTTAATTTATTCCATTTATTTTTGTGTCTTTCTCTTTCTGTTTGCTTTCTTTGCTGCGCCTCTAATCACATCACTCATGAAGTTTTGGTTTGTTTTTGTTTTTTATTGTGTGGGGAGGTTTGCGTGTGGACAGAGGGTGTGGATGGGTGTGTTTGTGCATGAGACAGTTTACAAGAGGGCAGCAATGTTCAGGTTGTTCCTGAAATAAAAATGACCTTTTTGTTTTTGGTAATAAGATTTTTTATGTAATTTTGGGCATTTTAAGTAAAAGGAGATTTTTCAACCACACAGATATGAAGCAAAACACAACATAAAACACATGAATCAACCAGAAGTAATCACTAGTCTTTCAGACGAAAACCCGATTGCCCATTGTCAGAGTATTGGAAAGTTAAATCTTAAAGGCACACTCAGGGAAATGGCAAGAGTCTCTACATACACACCGCCACAAGCAAACAGGTTGGTGTGCACATGCTGGCTTGCTTTGATTTTTCTGCATGAGGGTGTTTTTTTGTTTTTTTTAATCTCATTTAATTCGGTAGACTGACAGATAAGGCAGCTATTTTGTTCTCACCCTGGTATACGACGCACCTAATCGTATCATTTGGCTTTGACTGTGTAAGACAGGGTACTAGATGTTTTTCAATAACATCACCCCAAAAATTAAAAAAAAAGTGAAACATTGTTATAATTGCCTGTATAATTACCCAGTACACTCGTAATTAGATAGTTAATTCAGTTTGTTTTCCGAATTTGATGATCAAATCAAGAAATGAACTTTAAAGAAAATGTGAAGTGGCGATTTGAATGTTGCAACAGCCATTTCTAGAAGTGGAAGATTCTGCTGTCTGGTACCCTGTCTTAAGCAGGCTGTCCTTTTCACAGCCACTCCACAGAGCACAGATGTAGTGTACATGTACTTACCACCGCATTCCTCCATCAAACTGTACGTTGTGTAGTCGTAGCCAGCGGACATAGACTAAAGCTTCAGTTAACCCTCTGGCAAAGGAATGGCGATTCCACGGTTCACTGAGCATTGGTTAATGTCTGAGTAGTTTTTGTCCACATCTGTAGTAGAACAAGAAAATATGTTGCAGTTTAAACGACAAAAATTCAAGTAATATCAGAGGGGAAATTTATTCCAGGACAAGTCTTAAATCAACAAACGTTAGTTTGTCTACTTGGCTTTGCCTGGAGTCTGAAGTATTTGTAGGATTTTGTTGTATGTGTTTGTTAACTTGGGATATATATATCGTTACATTTAATAAAAGGAGAGTGACTCTAGCATTTATTATCCAGAGGGGGAATTGGAGAATGTTGGGCAAAAAGGGCAAACAGAATAACCGATAAAAATACTTTGTACATGAGTGTAAAAAATCTAAGCTAGGTATTACTATTTTGTTTTTTTACGTTGGGATGATGTCACATTCCTGACCATAAAAACTCCTGACAAAGTCCTCCCTGAAAACTTTCGCACGGCTGAACATTAAATTGCTACAGTTTATAATCTATTTTCTGAAAAGGAGGCATCCATGCCATTGCAGCAGAATTCTAGAACCAACATCTTGGCTAGACAAAATAAAAGCAGCCAGAGTTTTGTTTCAAGGCCAATGCTTTGTTTAAAGGTATATAACTGGTTGAGCTGACAATAGAGTTGAAAGCAGTGTCCATACTTTGTGTGAATTCACATATACATGAAATAACAAAGCTGTGAAAGTTGGGATTGAAACTGATCAGTTTGTTCTTCGATCATGACCAAAGCCGTATCGTATCATACCTTAACACGGACACGCTACCAAGTTTGGGGTATCTGCCGATTTGTTACTCCATCAGAAGTAGAGGTAGAACCTTTTTATCTACCTAACGCAACCCAAATTTAACTCATTTTCTAAGCCTTTGGCAGTCTTTTTGGCTACTAAAGTTGTTTTCGGTGCTTCAGTCTTAACACCCTTTCCGGTTTGTAGCACTTATAGTGGGTATCGTTGGAGAGTATTTTAAAATGGAGCAGCATAGGATGAAAGCACATGTATATGCATTTGAATACCCGAGATATCGAGAAGGGATATTTTGGGGGGAAGCAGTAGATATATACAGGTATTTGTTTAATATTTATGAAGAATTATTGTATGAATTATTTGTTTTCACTTGCTGATGTTTTGATTAACACAATTTAGAAAATGTCGATGTTCTTGTCCAGTTTAGTGGAAGTGCATTAGTACGTGTATCTATGAATTCATTCAAACAAAATCCAATTTTATTCTCCTCTCCCCAAAAAAGCTAATTGTTTCAAAACGCATTATTAAAATTGAATTAGGGTACAGCTTAAAAAAAGGCAATTATCTATTTTTGGGGTGTCTTTACTTTTTTTTTTAAGTCCTTAATATAGCATTTGATGGTTGTGAATTTTTTAAAGTGGTTTTTCCCCCGCAATAATTGTTTTTTTGTTCGTCCGTGATGTCATAATTGCGAGTGATTTTATTGAGAATAAAAAAAAACTGATTGTTTTTATGTACCAAAACAATTTCTCGTTCTAACCAGTGTTGTCCAGTCAGTGCAAGGTGGAGTTGATAACACCCTCGTGAGTGAATTTCCCTTCAAGTTGGCATCTGTCAGAAGGGAACCTAACTTTGAGAAAAACAAATTTGAGAGTGGTGAAAAACGGGCTGGAACAGGATTTGAACCTGCGACCTCCAGATTACCAATCCGGTGCTCTACCAACCAACCAAGCTGTATTACCCTATAATGGCGGTCGCTCAATTTGCCAATATCTTTCTTCAGAGAGTACAAGTCAAACTTGGAGACTGCCAGCATAGGGCAAGATATCTCAGTTGGTAAAGCACTGGTGCTGTAATCTGAAGGTCGCAGGTACAAATCCTCCCCTGCCAGTTGTCTTTGTTGACTGAAAATTTATTTAACTACTTGGTCGGTTTCCCATGTTTACTAATAAAAGAAATTCCAACTGCTGCTGATCGAATACAAAATATCGTTTATTTGTTCATATGTGATGCGATCAAGCAAAATCAGTCTGAAGTAGGCCCTGGTCAATTTTGGGATTTTTACATATTCATTTGTAGCGTACTTCAAGCTCCATATTAGTGAAAACCCCATGTGAATACGACCTTTAGTTAAAAAGTTACAAATATTTGAACACCAGCACATTAAAAAGAAAGAAATTGAGAAAATCAAGTTTAAAATTTCTGTACTTTAATTGAGTCATTTTTATCACATTTATAATACATGTCATATTTTCATGTGAAAGAAGAATGTTTTTCCCTTCTGTTTTTGTAAAAATGTCAATTTTGATTTTTCCACTACGAACATATTTTGGCCCATATCTCAAAACAAGGATTGCCGAGTTCCGACTGATTTTGCTTGATCGCATCACATATATTTAACAATTAATGCGGTAGTCAATATTTTAAGCTTTGACATCGAAATTGAACTTTTAACAATAGCTTTTCCAAAATCATCGAGATGGCAATTATTGTATAGAATAGATAGTAGAATGCGTCACCCAATATTAATGTCATTAATCCATCATAGAAACTAGAAACAAACCACGCATCAGATAGGAGGCTCTGCCTGATAGGAATTCAAGTAGACGTTTTATGCAGAGTAGATATCGGAGCCCCTTTGATCTTTGTGGAAGAGTGTGTGCAGGCTTGATGGATTGGAGGAGAAACGAGAAAGCAAATAGATTCGATATCTAACAATGTGGCTTTAAAAAGCTTTAAGCTTTCTTCCCGCCTTGCTCTTACCTTTTCGGTGATCGTGATCGACAGTTGGTATATGCCATGGGTGATTTTTCTTGCGGACTCTTGCATTTTCTCGTGTTTTGTCGCCATGTTTGGCTAATTTGCTTTTACATGAAATTGGCCGTTTGAGCATAGGTCGTGCATTGCGTGAGCTCCTAGTATAAAAAAAAATGTCAAGCTTGAAATCAGAATCCCCGTTAGTGACTTTGAGCTTGTGACGTCACTTCGCGACGAGTCACCAACATTGTAGAGCAAGTTCGGGTGCTGCTGATCTAGTCCCTTTTGTCAATTTTGCGATTTATATCACGCATGCGTGGTCTGTTTTCACTCGAACGCATCTAGTCAATCAACTACAATGTACGTCAAATCTAACAGTTTGTGTAGCAACAACAGACTGTAAAGAATGTCGTCTGCTACTTGTTAACGAAGCAAATGTTGGTACGTCATTCTTATTTTCTATTATTTATTTCTTTTGTTTTCTCTATTTAACTTTAGTGCAATAAATAATTCATTATCTTATTGCAAAGAGTTATTATCATTGGACAAAACTAACAATTTACAGTAAACGTTTGCAAAACTTGCCCAGCTTACATAACCTCCATCTTGAAACCGTGACGTAACTCGCGAGTGACTAGAGAAACCATGGTCCGGAGCTAGGTTGATCCAGTTGGACTAGCTAGTCAAACCGCGCAGCGTTCGAGTGACATCTAGATTGACTATGGTTAAGTCTAGTCACTCTGGTCGCCCAACCGAACTTGCTCGTAGCTGATATTATAGACGCTTTTGACTGAATCGGTGCTATCCTGTAATATATCGAGCTGGAATATAATACCTAAATGCGGACCCCACGAGAAAGGTCCGAGAATAGTCTTGGAGTAGAGGGCCCCCATCAGTGGTTCTTCCATTGTGAAAAGAAAGCCTGGTTTAATGACTGGTCCTTGGATTTTTGCCAAAAGGGCAAACATTTTGAAGACGACCAAGGCCATTAGATCGAAACGTTATAAATGACACTAAGTTTAGTTTTTCTCAATGGCACCGCATCTTCCCAACCTAGATTCTTACATGCATTCTACGTAGTACATCCACCAAATTTCTACTATCGGCACACTATTAACAAGTTCATCCGTAACTGATGAGGCTAGCAGCGACAACATTGTTACATCTTTTGACATTAACGCAAAAATAGTTATACAAATGTACAAATTATAAAAATGAAAATTTCAAGGATAAACTGTTAAGTACCGGCATGAAACTGCCATCTAACGATGTTTGTCCAGACCCCTGTTTAAATAAGAATCATTCATTAGAATTAAAAACGGCAATCTCACTACTGACGTCTTGAGCACAAGTCGACTCATGCCATTAGCGAATATCTATATAAATCTATTTCAATATCCTCATGTCATGTGCGTCGCGGGGGACGACCTCCCCCCCCCCCCCCCCGAAAACTTGTTTAAGGAAGAGGGGAAAAAATGTAAAGAAGACGAGATGTCATATTACTGTAAAGTTAATGCACATTTAACATGGGCGTCCGGGGTGTAAATGGGGGTGGAGTTGAAAAAGATTTCCCCACCCCACCCTAAAACACAAACTGATTTGGGGATTCACCCCCCCCCCCCCCGGGAAAAAATCCTGGCGACGCCCATGCTCATGTACACATAACCTACAACTCATTTGCGCATTATGACCACGCCCGTAGATAACCCTGTGCAGTTTTGTGCCGTAATTCTTTTTGACTCGAATTGTCCGCCTTGTGCTGCAACTCGATACCATACAATATTTCGCAAGCGGTGTTCAACAAATTCTGCGAGGATAAGTCGATTAAGTGCTGGCGGTGTGTCAAATCCCCTTCTAAGGATGACGTCATTTCAGGCTGGAAGTGAACTGCAATCGAGTGGAGTACACGTACTCGTTTGGCTTCACGAGCTATCGTAACCAATGACGCTGGCTAATGTAATTTTACAAGGCAAAATAATGTGTAGAACAAATATCTTGAAGAAAGATGAGATTTTTTTTCTGTTTATGTGACGTCGTAGTTTTTGTCTCATTTGCATGATCTCAACCATCTAACTTCTACACCATGCTTTTGTTTTAAGAAAAAAAAACAGTTCCCAGCTAAATTGCATGGCAGTACGCACCTAATGCATGCATTCTAATTCACTGTTAATGGGATTTTGCACATCACACGTGGCGCTGCATGTGGCTTTACATTAACCCGGCCATAAACGTTTCCACCTGCAACTTTCTCAAACTAATGTTTGCATTCTTAACTTTTCCTGTTTAAAGGGCCGGTCACACTGGCCACGATAACGAAAACGAAAACGAAAACGATGCGAATGAACGCTCCCTATTGGTAGATGGAACGCGCGCGTATTACACGCGCGACCGTCCACCAATCAGTGCCGTTTATTCTCACCGTTTTCGTTATCGTCTTTGTTATCGTGGCCAGTGTGACCGGCCCTTTACGGACACAGGCTGTGTTTCCCTATAATTATGAGAAAAGCCAAAGATAAGTTTGGAAATTCCCTCAGTACTCCGTTTATAACAGCATTGATTGTGCAGGTTTTTCCCTACTGTGCACTAAAGGAATCTAAAAATCGAAAAAAACCACCTCTAAGACCAAATCGAAGCAGCCGCTGTCTTTCTGTTGCATTTCCATTAAAAGAATGATTTTCTATGATGCTTGTATGTACGACCGTGGTACGTTGGTTGACACTTTCGGAAATGAATGGCCTGATTTTTCCCGGGGTTGGAAATCTGGGAGCTGGCTCTTTAAACGTAGTATACACCATTTGGTTTTGCTGCAATCTTCAGAAATAAATGAATTTGGGGGGTTAGTATTTTATGGCGTGCTAGCCGATACTGTAAACTGACCTCTTTAATACTTTGGGTACATTAGGAAAACAGAAAGAAAACAATTATGTTCTGGTACTCTGGTTCCCTGACCATTCCTTAGACAAAACGGAGCAATTTATAGACGTCGGGAATTATCAGGTCGGGAAACGACTATTTTCAACGATTGTCGGCCGACAATCGTTGGAAAACTATATAAATTTTAATTTTTCTTGAAAATGACAGCACACCAGGTGCCATGATTTCACAGGAAGCTTGAGACTGCTATTTACTTAACAGTCTTGTATGGTATTTCGTAATAATTCAGTAGTTTTGTTTTTGATGTTTGCAAATGGGGTATGCTACTTTTTAAGCTTGCAGCAAAACTTTGGCAGCACATTATATAATTTTCACTGAGCTGGGTTTCCTTGCTTGTTTGTTCTAAGTTAACGCCCATTTCCCTTTCAAATTTCCTTGCCAAATTTAACAGACTTTTCGTTAACAGTGTTTACGGAGACTGGTCTATTCAAATCTGCAAAATGAGCAAAGAAAAGTGGCAGCAGTGGGATTTTAACCGGCGACCTCCTGATTACCGGTGCACCAGTATGGTAATCCGGAGGTCGCCGGTTCAAATCCTGCTCCTGTAAGTTTTCTTTGCTCCCTGTGAAAATTAATAACAACAATTTGTCAGTTTCTCTTGTGTTTGGTTTGATATTATGACATTCTTGTTCGATGACTGGTTTTTACAAATTGCACGATTGTTTTCTCTCTGAACACCAACCAAACCGAAATTTCAAATTTTGATCGTGACATTTCTTTTTTTGTTTTAACAATTGAGAAAGCATATTCGACGAAACCTTATCAAATTCAGATGGCATCAGTTTTTTTAAAAGTCCTTTACACGGGTATACCAAAAGTAACACGACACCTCCAAACGGTACAGGCTTGATTTAGACCCACACGCCCAGTTTGCACTGTATTTGTTTTTGTCTTTCTGAGAGTGGCTAAAGTAAAACCATTTTTGATTGAAGTATCGAAAACCCCCGTTTCTATCTGGTATCGACGGAGTCTACATGCTGGGCCATCATTGCAGCCACAATGCTAATCCCTCACAATATACTGCCCTAAATACAATTGTTGGTTGCAAAATTCCATTGTTGGTTGCAAAATTCCATTTTTGGTTGCAAAATTCCATATATTTTTTGTTGTAAAATTCAATTTTTGGTTGCAAAATTCCATTTTTGGTTGCAAAATTCCATTGTTGGTTGCAAAATTCAATTTTTTGTTGCAAAATTCCATATTTTTTGTTGTAAAATTCCATATTTGGTTGCAAAATTCCATTTTTGGTTGCAAAATTCAATTTTTTGGTTGCAAAATTCAATTTTTTGGTTGCAAAATTCAATTTTTGGTTGCAAAATTCAATTTTTGGTTGCAGAATCCTATCTTTGGTTTCTAAATCCCATGGGGGAAGGGGCTAAAACGGTATTTGAAGTTTGCTTTATGAAGGAAATTCGAAAAAAAATGTTGAATCCAGGCCTTTTCTTTTGGGCTTTCAAAGTATTGATTTATTGAATAATAGATTTATTGATTTATCGCCCTATCGATCATCAATTTCATTTCATCTGAAGAGAGTCGATATAGGTTTCCACAGTCATGGACAATTCTGGAATTTAAAGTATCATGGAAAGTCGTGGAATTTTGTTATTTTACAAGGGATCATGGAAAATTGATATTTCAAGAAAAAACGCCACTGAAAAGTCATGGAATTTAGCACAACTAATACACGTGGTCAGTGTACTAAAATAGACTTTTAAGATGTAAAAAATTGCGTATGAATTGGCCATGGAAAGCCATGAAAAAGTGGTGAAATGTAAGATTTCTGCCGATATCAAGAAATTGATTATTAATGCACATAAGTACATTAAAATGTGATGGCAGTCATCACCAATTCCCAATTGGTCACTGCTCATTCCCTTTTACCCAGCCAAACCACGTCTACAATTTAATTGTAAAAGTACATACATTTGGCCAGTGTTGTCGGGTATGCGGCAAGAAATAATACACGGAAATCAATACCTATGCACCAAACACTCGTGTGGCCTAAAATCTTGGAAAGGAAGCATTTTCTCGCGTAAAATGAGTGGCTTGAGCACGTTTCCCGCCAAGCGCGATCATTGGTGGAGAACCACGCATGCCCCTTGGGCGTGAGTCTGCACAAAGTTCCTTTCACCTGGCGCAGTCACTGTCCGAAGAAGCACAGTTCAAGTTGGGGACGACATACAACACCAGTCCCTCGTTTTGAAGGGGGATCATGATGGAGAGATTGGGAACCAGTTTAAGGGTGGTTGAAGTTCATTATGATGCACAATATGAGGCAGAGGAAACCCCCCCCCCCCCCCCCCTCTTTTGTGTTGGTCATTGTGTTCCCGGAATCTCAGGAATTCTTTTCAGAGGTCTAGGGGGATGTGAGGTAACAATAGTCTGGAGAGTGTATAGGGTATAGGGACAAGAGGGGGTGGGGGGGGGGGGGGGTGTACCCCTCTGTCCCATATCGTGCTGGGCATATTGGAGTTTGCAGCCACAGAGAGAGATGAGACCACGGGGTCGTGCGAAGTTGTAATCGCGTGTGGGTAATGCATGTATTCCCTGGCTTTGTGTATATAAACAGCCTCAGCGCCGCACAGTAAGACCAACTGATTCGACTGATGAAAGCCGGCTGACCAGACCGTGGATACTAAGCATGCACCAGAGGGAGTTACGTCACCAACGTCATCACAACTCTACGCAGTGTCGTCAGCCATGACCTTTAATACATCTCGTTGGGGACCAGCTGAACGTACTGGTATTTTGCTATCCACGACGACGGCAGGTGTCATCGCTGGGTCACGCTGATCACCCAGAGGTCGCTGAAGGTGCCTTTAAACAAAATAATCCGGGTGATGAATATCTTTCTTTACGTTGCCATTGGGATATTAATATTAGGTGTGTTGGATGAAAACTACAGTAGAATAGGCATGTTATAGCTGGTTTTTCATTTACAAATTTTGTAAATTGAATGAAAAGAAATTAGTGTGTGGTTCGGAAATAACGTTTTTTGTTTACACGTACACAGCCAGTCGGCTAAAATTCAGACTGATTTAGGCATTTTTATTAGATTTGATCACGCAGGGGGTAGGTGCTATGCCATTTTCTTAGTTGAAAGACTACTAACATTATTCACATTAAATTTTAGCTGTAGGTATTTTTATATATATCTGGAAGGAGTATTGTCTGATGTATTGTTAAATTTGTTAAAAGCCGGTTTGAGGAATTCGCGTTTTTTTGTAATAATTAAAATAGGATGTAATAACGAAAAACAGGTTGTGATTTCTTATGTGAAATTAATTCGCGGTGTAGAAGACGGGCTTTTGACCGGGGCTGTGTGAAATAAAACTTCTCGCACTCCAGTCCTTGTCTGCTCCAGGTGTGGTTAGGGTGAATGAAATTATACCCGTTGTTAAAGTTGTAAACCCATTTCCATTTTGAATAGAAAGTTACATTCTGGGTTTAAATGCCACATACAATTGCTGTCGTCTGGCGGCCATTTTAGTTCTATTGTATACAGCTATCACACATAAACTTTAAGACTAAAATGACCAGTCAAGTTGCCCGACGAAACAAAAAAAGCAAGAGGATTTTGACCGGTATATCTGACATTCGAAAACTCTCGCCCCTCCCCCTACTTACTTCCTTGGGCTCCACCCATGACCACCAGTAGTGTGGTGAAAAACAGACCATTGCATTTCGAGGAGTCGCACTTTGTTAAATTTCGAAAATTGTAGTTGCAATCATGCATGGACAAATTGTTTGGGCACACTCGAACCCCTCCCCCCCCCCCCCCCAATTCATTTGTTTCCCCGGCCCATCCGGCGAGTGACATTAAAATAGCCTTTTTTTGTAATACCACAACATAGACGAGGAAACGCCGTCCAATTTGCAACTGTATATTATCAAGGGCGGAATACCTTTGAAATTAGTAATTTTATACAAGCGCGCAAATCTAATTGTACTGTTAGAAGTTTTCAAAAGTTGTCCTATTTCGACGGAGTTTTGTCACGAAGACATTTGCACATTATATATTAATTGAGAGAGTGCAGACAAGGAGACGCTCTAATGCTTTGTCCACGAATCTGGCATGGTGGCTGTTCGTTGCTGGAATACCCAGGATTTTTCGAACGGAGGAAAGCTAGGAATTTGTAAAAAAGAAACAAAAAAAAACAAGCAAACACCCCAACAGCCAAACAAACAAATAAACAGCGCTGAGAAACATTATTCACTGAACAACGTCCTCTATTATATCGTGCTCAAACCACGCCAGAAAGCTGGTGAAATTACTGTATTCTTTTTGTTTGTACAAACTTTATATACTACGGAATAGTTCGCCCGTCACGTGGTATGAGTTTTTTGTATCATTTCGTTCCTAAGTCTGGTTGTGCTTTTATCAATTCGAGTTCTAGCTGTGTATTGTAAAAGAATGGCGAATTGTCAGTATTTTTTTATTCAAATTGACTACCATTGCCGATTGTTACACGCCCTTGGGGTATAGCACAGTTGTCGCAATTGAAACATCTTGTTTTATAACAGTAAAAAAACCTCAAAATACGACTAAATGCCAAGTTAAACATTAGTGTGTACAGGCCCTGTGCTATTATATTTACAGGCCTACATGTTTATGTATATACTGTACATAAACTTAAAGAAAACATTATTTAAGAAAGATTTGCTTTTTTTTCCAGGAACAGCGACGTGTAGTTTGAAAAATTAAAAAGAAGTTTTTTTTATCACAAAGTTCTATTCCCTTCTATAGGTCGATATTGTATGAAGAAGTCAGCTATTTATTCTAGGAATTTAATAGTACAAGTGTATCATTTTTATTTTAGATTGACGATGTGAATGTTTGGTGACAATGTAAATGCTTTAATATTGTTCAGTTCCATTTCTTGTGATGTTATTACGTTTGTTGATATGAAAGACCAAATACTTTGGAGATTTCGATTAACGGTTTCTGCTGTGGGGTCTGTTGTTTTTGGTAAAATGTCAATTACTGTAGCCTGCCAATTTTTGTTCCAGTTTAAAACAAAACAAAACAACGTCCCGCCGCAAGCATCGAGCGGTTCTTAAGACCACGCCCCCAGCCCCACTTCCCTTTAGTGGTGAATCCCAGCGGTTAATTCACGCGCCCCATGCCACCGCAGTCATGGCGATGAAGCATTGTTGCAACTGTTATTCACAATAGCTAACGCATTGTTATCGCTAAATTTGCAGTGGCGCCGGGTGCTTTCAGCCGTGCGCTGGAACTCGCGTATGGCTTCAGCTTGCAGAAAATAAGAAATAATTGCAAACTGGTTGAATTTTGATTATTTATCTTAATTTATGTTAAGTTCTATTTTCAAATGTTAGTTGCACGTTCTGCACTTTACGTTTTGTTAACTGCGTCACTGTAGTAATGTCTTACATCTTACTTTGTTCCAGTAACTTTTCTCAAAAAATGTAATTGTAAACAAAACGCTCCGTCGCGGAAATTTTGAATGTATTATTTTTATCGTTGGAATAGTTGACATTAATGGTTCTGTTTAAAATGTTCTGTATCATTTTTTCTGTATTATTATTATTGACAATTATCGATTGATCGTGGTTTTGTAAAGTAGCTTTAATATGCGTTGTAATTCTGTACATAATTTCATGGCCTTGATTATCGTATCGATGCAGACCAAAGTTTAATGCCATTCGGTTGTCATGGCGACGCATCGTTCCCGAAACCATTTCGATTTTGTAAAGATCTCTATTGCGCACTCGAGCGTCTCCGATTATTTCACTGCCACCTCCCCCTCCCATCCCCATCACCGCCAAGCAAAATCTTTTAGACATTGATTGTGTGCATCATTGTTCATCTTCACCCTATATAGGTTCAGATACAATTCACACATGAGTATTAAAGTTCAAAAAAATTTCATTCGCATTGCACGCTATCAACAAATGTGACCCCACGCAACAAAATGAGCTACAAGTCGCCAGAGTTGCTTTTGAGTTACAGGCCCTTAAACACAACTTATGCTGTGGAAATCAAAAGAACTGTCAAAGTTTTCACCCACATTAATGTCCATATTCATCAGGATTTCAAACTAAGTGATACATCGATATGAGGAGCCAAGTTTGCTCTTTCTAATGCAAGTAAAAACTAACAAGTAAAAAAAATGACCTCAAGACTCATTTCGTAGGATCCGTTCACAAATGAGAACGCGCGTAATAATGGACACGTGGACAAGTCCCATATGCGTAATATGCTCGCTGTCTCAAGTGTTCTCGTTTTTGGCCCCGTTCTCACTTGAACGATTTTTTGTACAACTGCGGTGCGACTAAAAAAATCGTACAGCCGTGCGATTTCCGTACGAATTTCCCTGTTTCTCAGTCTTCTCTGGTTGTCTTCCATCTTGATGTGGACAGCTTGAACATCAGGTGGCGAATGATTTTCAGGCCGCTGAGGCCACTTTTTATATGTTTGTTGGTGGGATCCGCCCAGGTTGGACGGCAGCAGCACCGCACTCGATCGCTTGGGTTCGCACCGCACTTGCATGAGATTCCTACAGCTTATACAGCAGTCTGATGACAGTCGCACTGGGCTCTCATGAGATTCGCACAAGTTGCACGGCAGTCTAATGGATGTCGCACGGGGTCTGCTGGGAATCGCACGGCAGAGCCGTGCGACTCTCTTCAGACTCCCGTGCGACCTATCTGACCACCGTGCGACTGCCGTGCGACCCCTATGCGACCAATGCGAACCGTGCGACAGCCGTATGGAAATGTTCAACATTTCAAAAACTCGCACGGGCATGCGACCCGTCCGAATTACACACGGCACCCATACAACCTGTGCGAATCATCAACAGACTTTCGTGCGACCTGTACGCCCTGTACGATTTGGTAGTCGCACGGCATTCGCGTAGAAAATCGTTCAAGTGAGAACGGGGCCTAGGGCTCTCGTTCTATCACACCTACAACGTTTCCAAAACCGTCGTGATTGGCTATTGTGCGCGTTTTCCATAGCCCCGATTGAACAGTCCATATATGCACCCACAATGGTAACATTTACTTAATTGTTAGGTAGGCCTATCTACGAAGTTGCTTCTTTCGAGTGTTTCCCTAGTTATTTTCCAAGCAACATCAGGGAGGTGTTTTGTTTGTAAATAGTATATTAGTTGTTTATTTTGTTCAATGTGTCAATTCCAGTTACTTTTCTTTTTGGCAGAGTGATATTTTAATGTGGGCTGTTGGTGAAACATCCTGATCCCATAGAGAGAAGAAAAAAAAACCTGGTACATGTATATAGGTAGGGCCTATAATGTCGCGTTTTTATCAGGCAAGTTTAATATTGAAGTTGAGGTTGACTATGATAAAGTTGTAAAATATTCTTTCGTAATGCCTAATCATTTGAAAGGATGCCACATGGTACTCTCAAAATAAAGGCTAAATGTGACGGTACGTTTACGGATTACCCAATCGCCATGTTGAAATTATCATGTGACTGTTGGCTGCAAACGCACATCAACGAGCCATTGTGTTTGGAAATGCACTGCCACTTGAGATTGTCCGACACACCTGTAGAGCGAGAATGCTGCGCATGTCGCGTGATAATTTTCAACATCACACCGTTTGGAAACCAACAACGCGCGACATTGCATGGGCGAGATTCTTGAAACCGATACAGGCCGTAATCACTGATCTCCTTGTATACAAATCTGGATAGCTCGTTGGCCGTTGCGTTGCCAGCAGCCGCCATATTACCACTCAAGGAACATCCATTATATAAATCATTGTTGGCAAGCCCAGTGCCAGCCTACGTCATGCTTGTACTAGTTTGATACGTTCGCGCATCGCGTGGAGTGGAAAGATGGCGGACGGTGCCGTCAACTTGAACAACCAATGATCTATCCAGATTGTTTATACATGGAGATCAGTTGCCGTAATGCATTATAGTTTTATCGGGCTACCAGCCAAAGCGTAATGCGATTCACGTTGCTTTTGACTAGTTTCTCGCTGGATTTTTCCAAGAAGTATTTTGTGGTTCTAAAACTGGTCCACGATGAAATTGTTTTTCGAAACCTCGTGTATTTTGCCAATCAGCTTGGACCTACTAATAACTCAATTTAATGTTGTCGCGAAGCAGATATTACGTTGCTTACGAAACATGCATCCCTTGTAGTAACAAAGTACATGTACGGCCTTCTAAGCACAATTGCTGAACGAGGCGTGGGTGTCGCAATGCTGATATACGTACAGGCCTACACAAATCTAAGCACGTGATGTCTGTGCACAAAGGGGACACCGCAGTTATGCCCGGAGCATTGTTAAAAGCGCATTGTTATCACTAAATCTTCGCTGTCCTACGAGTGCACTAAAGCGTTTACTCAGATATACGCACAATCATTTTTTTTTTACTTAGTGGCCACACTTAAGTTTAGTGGTTTCTGCTTAAAGCTGACTTTCCATGGGTTCTGCGTTTTATGGTCAGTTTTGCGTCCGTGCGTTTTAGACTAAAGCTTACCCATAAGCCTAAAACGCAATTAACACAAAACCGGCTTAAGTCGAAATTTCAACTGACTTCGTTGATCGTTTCGTTCTGCGGAGCCTATGTATCTACGCCCGTGCAGTCTTTTCTGATAAGTATGGCTTAAGAATGTAGTGTTTTTGTCTCTTTTTTACCTTTAGTCATTTCAAAACTCTTAGAAAGGCTTGTTGAAACGGCGTGTTATTAAACAACTTGAAGTATGCATTGGATGGTTTGGTATAAAGTTTGCGAATCGACATTGAATAAAATAACATCAATTATGGGTTCGATTTCTACTGCACATTTCTGTTGTACGGGTATTTGCCTTTTGTAGTGTGTTGAGTCGTGCACCGAGTGAAATTTTGTATACTCAAAATATCCCCCCCCCCAAAAAAATTAATAATAAAAAAAAATAAAAAAAACACACACACACACAAGTGTGTAAACACCTTAAACCGTGGACCTCCTATTGTCCTTTTGTTTGTACTTTGACTTTTATGGAAGGACCCTCATTGGTTTTGTACACGATTTTCAACCGTGGACATTGACTCAACCGTGGACCCCATTGTCCTCTTTGTTAAAGGTCCACGGTTTGAATAGCTATACAAACTCACCCATACTCACCCTTACGGGGTACCGCTATTGTACACTTTACTTTCCTTCTATTATTCTCCTTTGTCCCTATTGAAATCTCAAACTCCATAGCGTTTTCCTCGCGGGGCACCAACGACTACCTTGTGGGGCACCGTTGTCCCCATTGTTACCCATTGTGCGTGGTACCCCCTAAAACAGTTACTTGTCACTACCATATTGATAGAGGATACTTATCATCAATGGGGATACATATACCCCTGCTCATTAGGTCCATCAATCATTCTTGAAACCTCGGCTCCAAAGGAAGTATAGACTTTCGAATACCCACTTATTAACCTTAACAACAATAGGCCGCCATATTGCCAAATATTGGCACGTATTATTGTCATATTCGATAGGGTCGATGCAGCCTCGACGGCATGTTAAGCGTACACTGGGTCAATCAAACAACAACCACCACTGCCCTCTCGGAGAATCGATTTGTGACAAAGTTTCTTGCTCAAGGACAAAAGCACCCAGGCCCTCTGCTGAACACATTTGAAGCAAGATATTGGACGGGGAGATCCTTCCCTCTTTTGTGTCGGTCATTGTGTTTCCGGAATCTCTGGAATTCCTTTCAGATATCCAGGGGGATGTGCAGGTAACAATAGTCTGGAGTGTGTATAGGGTATAGGGACAAGAGGGGGATAACCACTTGGTCCCATATCTTGCTGGTTATAAGCGATACACTTCACATCAAAATTTGATTGGTAATCCAGGGGTGCCGGGTGCGTTCCACTCACGCGAACAACGCGAGCGTTCGCAAACGTTCGCCAAATTGTCCAATGGAAAATTGTTCGCGCACCTGGCAAACGTTTGCATTGTTCGCGTGAGTGGAACGCATCCCTGTATTTACCAAGGAAGACTTTTCATGCTCAGCAAATTTGTGTGCTTAGCATCGTCGCGAAATTGGCCCCAGTTCACTTATGATTCAGATTTATGCACGCGCGCGCATGCGCCAGAAGTGAAATTGCTGTACATAAAAATATATCGATGTTTCGGTGAATTGTCGACTTTGCTAGAATTTCTCGAATTCGGTTTGTATTCTTACAGTTTTCGAGATGAAAACCTGCAGAGTGAATGAAAGTGTCGAGCTACCGCATTGTTTTTTGTTTGGTGGGACAAAAATATGTGAAAGTATTTCGTTTCTTGTATCCGACTGTCTGGTCCCATCCCTGCTTGATTGAAACATTAAGACGTCGGTCTACTACATGCATGTATGTGTGTGCACATACATGGTGTAGCAAAAATTGATTGCATGTGGATTGCGCATGTAGGGTATAAGGAATTCGGAGTCTTTCTGTATGGGCAACATATAGATTTGGCACAACAGTGGGGATCAGGTTTATTTTAAATGGAAGTCGCCCAATACAAGGCTATACAGGGTGGTAAAAAAAATTTCCCCCTTCGACCAGAAAAACTAGTTTGGATGGACGGCGAATCTTTCTAGATGAAAAATGATACCAAGTTCACCCGATTCGGTCCAGCAGTTTTCATTTCAGGGACCTTTTTCTGGAACAAAGTTGGGGGTCAATTTCACAGGCCGTCAACAGAAGCGCAAAGGCAATGAATAGGCTTATTGACCGTATTGTTGGAAGGGATTAATGCTGCGTAATAAATCAATCGAATATGAAATTTAATCAAATAAACTATCAAATAAAATGTTATTTTCAAACTTAACATCAAATGCACATCTTGGCTAATTACTCACAACCGTTCTGTTTTAAAACATGTAGGCCCTATTTGAATTAAGTATCAAAATCTCTCAGGTTTCATCACATTTTAGGGCAAAGTTTTTAATCTACTGTCTTGCAATGCGTCCCTCGACATGACCTCCTCCTTACTTGAATACAAACTTCTGCTCTCCGGTACATGTCCATCATTGCTCGAACAATCATTTCTCTGGGAATATTCCTAAGGGCCTCCTCTACTCGTTGTTTGAGGGTGTTATAATTAAGATCTCTTGCAAACGGTACAACATAAACGATGGATTTGACGTATCCCCAGAGGAAGAAGTCCAACTTTGTTCCAGAAAAAGGCCACTAGAATGTAAACTACTGGACCGAATCGGGTGAACTTGGTATCGTTTTTCATCTAGAAAGATTCGCCGTCCATCCAAACTCGTTTTTTGGGTCGGAGGGTACTGAAAATAGGCCGTTCCGTTTGTTTTTTGACCACCCTGTATATTGCAAGATATATACACGTACCTTTAAATCATATTTTGTACGGATCTCCCCGAGTTTGAATTATAGGCCTACATGTATAATCATTACAGTCTTAATTCACCCATGGAGGAATATTCCTCCTTGATTCACCTATGTTCTTTTGCTTAGTATTTTTTGTACATTATAATAATTGTCTCATGTACCCTTTTATAGTAACTGCCATTTTAATATGGAAATAAGTTTCTTATTGAATTTAATTGAACTACAACAATGATGAAATATTTTGGACACATTATTATAGGCTCTGGTACTATTTGGCGACCCCCCCCCCCCCCCCCCGGCCATTCCTCCCTAAACTTTCTACCGTGGGTACGATAGTTGACCTAATGGAAGATATGGCCGTGTGCATAATCTTACATGATCTGTCCTTGCCGAAGGTTTTAAAAAGTTTCAGTCTAGCGCACAGACACATTGAGCTCATTGAAGCAAGACTGGGGATGGTACACGGTTTAAACCACAGGTACTGTCCTCTCATCTTGTCTGATTATACAATGTACATGCATGTATGTACTGTGTAGCTGCCATTGTAGTCGTTTTGCACACGTCAAGGACGCAAGCCATTTACAACTTCTCAACTTCCCGATTCGGTGGTCACAAAACCACGGAAGAACAACTTTAAAGGCAAATCTTTCCACTGAAGTAGGACTTGGTAATTTGAAGGACTTGCCTGTCCGACCAACAAGATCTAGCTTGACAAAGTTGACTCAAAATGGGGATTGTGACAGGGGGACAGACAACACCAAGTTTCGGCACAACAGCAGTGTTTCGTGTTTTCGTGACGGTGGGCTTGTTCAGTGGAGGATTCTTGTGGGGAGTTTCTTGGGCCCAGCCGGGTAGACCCAAAGAGCTTCCACGGGAGCTGCAAGACGAATCCAGCATACGGAAACTGAGAGACGCTTTCTGCGGGGGGTAAGATTCAAGTCCACCGTTGCTTTTGTGCTTTTGCCTTGCCAAATGTAAAATTTGCCTTCTTGCCCCTATGAACTAACTAGTCAGATTTGAATGGAAAACAAACAGCCATATCCACCCCAACAAGCCAGGTGACTATAGCTGATGTCAGCCCGGTACAAGTTGCAGTGGCGTATGTTCTGCAGAGAGGGGAAGGATTTTCAGGACCAAATTTTTTTCAATTTGCATAAACAGGTGTCTAGATTTTTGGGGCCGGGCAAGATAATTTAAATAGTGGGGAGGGGGAGGGGTGGGGGAGGGGGATGGGGAGGGGATGGGGAGGGGGAGGGGTGGGGGGAGGGGGATGGGGATGGGGGAGGGGGAGGGGGAGGGGGAGGGGGTACGTGTATGTGTGGTGGTATATGGTCCTGGTTTTAAGGGGCTGTGCTTTCAAGACATATGATGCACGATATGGGGCAGAGCGAACCCCCCTCTTTTGTGTTGGTCATTGTGTTCCCGGAATCTCAGGAATTCTTTTCAGAAGTCTAGGGGGGTGTGTTAGGTAACAATAGTCTGGAGAGTGTATATGGTATAGGGACAAAAAGGGGGTACCCCTCTGCCCCATAAAGTTCGACTCTTTTTCTGTCAAATCTGACTATGCACTACATTGTCTATGTAGGCCTATATTTATAATAATCTTTGACTTTTTTTTATACTTCTAAGTTTATTGCAGCCATGCCTTAAAAATCAGTTTATGTCTAGCTATTAATTATTATTGACTTGGCATTGCTGTATGCCAGCCAAATTTAATTGTAGCGGTCCGATTTTCAAATGTTGGGAACTCGAGGCTCTAATGTTTGCACAATGATAAAATGTTAACGCGTTTATCGAAGTCGAGACCACATCACGTTCGCAATTAAGACTGGTGTTTGTATTTTCCCATGATCTCTATGCAGTTGCGTAGATGTTTTCCAGCCGTCATCTCCGCCAGTTCAAGTCCTGCCTTTATGTCAGCAGCTTTGCCGCGTCGACAACGAGCACCTTAACCGGCAATGTTGGAGCTCGGATTTAACAGGTTCGCAATTTTTCCTGCATCTCAACTTCTTGGACAGTTGGCCCTTATATCTGCTTACATGTTTCCGTGTGCATGGAACATTAACACCCAACGACGTGATTCTAGTATCTTCGGACCTGAAGTAGATTTTGGTACGGGAGTTGCCGTCGATAAACAATATTGGCCATTCGGCCAAAATAAAAACCAGTCCTTGTCAAAACATTTCGAGGACACCACAAATGGTAAGGAAAGTTAGTTAGTAGAGCGCTAGATTTGTTTAAATTTATTTAAAATTACCAGTGATGTAGTCAGACCATCACAAGACCAGGCACGAGACCATTCACAAGACCAGCTTGTTACAGGCGCAAGTAACAGGCATAAACCATGACATAGGAATGCTTTTGTTACAGTTCATTTGAATAGCTTACGATTTGAATTAAGACCGAAGGTCTTGTGTTGGTCTTGCAGGGTCTTGTGATGGCCTCGACTACATCACTGAAAATGACACCCCGTCTCCTCAAATCGTTCACATCTGAAATGTGAACCCATTTCGTTGTAAAAACTGAGAGAAAATAGCAATATCCCCAAGAAAAAAACAACATTAATTGACTGTCTGTTTATGCTTCGGCAGAGAAAATCTTGAGTCAGTAGGCCTATGACCCACTAACCTACATGCCGTAATGCATAGGAATTTACATATGGGCTGGCGGAGAACAATTAACACAAGAAAGAGCAACTTAATGCTGAGTATAACTCGTGTAAATATTGAAGGATAGCACTTTGTTGTATGGTATATACGCAGAGTATATATTAAGTAAAGTATATAAGCAGAGACGAATTACGGCACATAACCCCGAAATGACTTCAACAACTTTATTCTTCCTCTTACGCCTTATATACAACTAATTTACAAGAACTTAACTAATCAACCGTGAACGCATTATTCTAAATAGCCAATCCGAAAACAGTAATGTGGCACCATATTTTGTGTTACGTTTACTGAATACAACATCTCCCCCCTTGTTACTAAAATGTGTTGCGATCCAAGTACACAGATTAAAATATCATTGAACAGGTTGGGTTTTGAATATACATGTACATCACATAGTACCGGTAAGTGAATATTAAAATATTCAGTAAGTTACGTAATTCTTTAACCAAACCGGGGGACGTTTTTGTCTTGTACTTCTCCTCAATAATGGTTGCGTTATTGTTTCATCTGAATTTGCTTTTTCTTTACTCATAGAAGGCTGCGTTTCACTATTTACATCACAATCCAAGATCCAGTCATCTGCCTCAATCCTAGGCTGTGCTGGAATTAATTTGTTACTATTCCATCTTTTTCCATCACTCATTTCATATGTACGAGAACTAAGCTTCTTAGCAATCTTGACTGGTTTTGTATACTTTACATCACCTTTCACAATAATACCAGGTTTTCGCACTCGTACCCAGTCTCCTGTTTCAAACTCATTTTGTTTCGCATTTCTCTTGCTGTCAAAATATCTTTTATACTTCATTTGTTTAGTCTTGACATTTTCTTTGGATATTTCTGTCATCTCTTGTTTGTTTATTTCTTTTGTTTTCCATCCAACAATGTCTAATCCTGTCCTTATGTGTCTCCCATGTAATAATACACAAGGTGCAATTCCCGTGGTTGCATGAGGTGTTGCTCTATATACTGTAAGGAATTCATACATTGCCTTTCTCCATGGTTTGTTCAAGTTAATTGCTGTTTGAACGGTGTTCTTAACTACAGCATTGAATCTCTCTACAGCACCGTTACTCTGGGGGTAATACAGTGATGAAAACCCATGTTTAATACCCCGAATTTTCAGGAAATCTTCAAACTCTTTTGATGTGAACTGTACTCCATTATCTGAAATAATCTCATCCGGATACCCTTCTCTACTGAAGATTGTTTTCAAGAAAGTTATTACTTTCGAAGTCGTGATTGAAGACGTAAACCCAACTTCAGGCCATTTGCTGTAATAATCTATCAATGTGATTGCATATCTGCAGTCACTCGATGCCTTAATAAAAGGCCCTACGATATCTATTGCAAGTTTACTCCATGGTTTGTCGGGGTACCGTACTCTACTGGAATTAAAGGACTAATTCTTTGCTTAATACTTTTGTCATTGTACTGACATGTCACACACGATTTAACCAGTGTTTCAACATGTTTATCCATCAATGGCCACCAGTAAAGTTCTCTCAACCTTTGTTTCGTACGAGTCATTCCCTGATGCGATTCGTGTGCTAAGTTAACAATGACACCTTGGAGGTTCCCAGGAACAACAATACGATCTTTTCTCATGATAATGCCATTACACAAAGTTAACTCATCTTTGATTGAGTGATACGGCTTCAGAAATTCTTTTTCTTTTTGATCAATGTCACTTAACTTCCTTGGCCAGCCTTTCTCAACGTGCCGTTTCACCAAAATTTGTACCTTGTCATTTTCTACTGCCTGTTTAAGTTTTTCAACAGTTATGCTTTTACACATGCTTTCCAAAACGACTTGACAAATGATTTCATCTTCTACATCAAAATCACTTTCATGTGCCTCAATGGGTAATCTTGACAAAGCATCAGCAACTTTGTTGTCTTCGCCACATTTGTATTTCACATCAAAGTTGTATTTCATTAGTCTACATGACCAGCGAGCAATACGCATAGCTTGTCTGTCAGAACCTTTACTGAGTAATGTTACAAGTGCTTGGTGGTCAGTTTTTAATGTAAATTTCCGACCCCACAAATAGGTGTTCCATTTCTCGCAAGCCCACACACACATGCAAGTGCTTCTTTTTCACTCACTGAATACTTCTTTTCTGCTTCAGAAAGTGTTCGACTTGCGCACTCAACTGTGATTTCCTTATTATCCTTAATCTGTGTTAGTACGGCGCCTAGTCCGTATGCCGATGCATCGGTTGTGACAATACATTTAAGTTCTGGATCGTACATGGCCAAGCAAGGACTTTTACTGATGAGTGTTCGTACGTGGTTAAAACTACTCTGTGCTGCATCAGACCATATGAACTTACTGTTACCCCTAATTAAGGCCCGTAATGGTTCAACAATTGTAGCAAATTGAGGGATGTATTTGGCAAAATATCCTGCGAGTCCCAAGAATGATCTAAGCGCCTTTTTGTCATGCGGAATTGGTGCCTTGACGAATGCTAGGAATTTATCATCTGGTTGGATACCTTTTTCACTGATTGTGTGTCCTAGGAATTTCAGACTTCGCTTCGAAAAGACACATTTCTCCGGATTCAATTTTATGCCATGTTTCTGCAGTCTGGCGCATACATTCCTGAGATTTTTGTCATGTTCGGCTTCGGTTTTACCATATATAATGAGATCATCTAAATAGCACTGTACACCTTCCAACCCGTTCAAAACAATACTCATCATCTTCTGGAATGCTGATGGAGCAGAGGATAAGCCAAAACACATACGCTTGTACTGAAAAAGACCCTCATGTGTAATGAATGCAGTGAGTGGTCTAGATTCTTCATGAAGTGATAATTGGTGATATGCAGAGGCCAAATCCAATTGTGAAAACACGGAAGCATTTCGTAATTCTTACAGAATTTCGTCAATTTTGGGCAAAGGAAATTTGTCAGGAATTATTGCCTTATTGACCCTTCTCAAATCTACACAAATTCTGACATCGCCAGACTTTTTCCATGCTACTACAATGGGCGATACCCATTCTGCAGCATCTATCCTTTCTATTACACCTTGTTTCTCAAGCTCAAGTAGTTTTGCTGAAACTTTCTCTCTAGCTTGAAATGGTAGTCTACGTAGCTTTTGACTGACAGGGCTAACATTTCTACCAACCTTTACTTTGTGAACGAAACCTTTCACACTTGGTAGTTGCTTAGAAGCAGTGAACAATTTATCAAATTCACCGGATATTTGAGCATGTAACTGCCCTTGCGTTGTTTCATCAGTGCCGTTAATCTCATTGCATGATAATGTACTACCATCAATATTAATATGAAGAGCCTGTATCAGATCTCTACCTATCAAGTCGGTACCTTTATCAACTACATATATGTTTGTTACACTTGAGGACTTAGCATACGTGATAGTACATTCAAAACATCCAACAATCTCTATCATGTGTTTGGTAAATGACGAAAGTGTCTGGTGCTCAGTCGGGGTTCGCAGGGCATCAGTCAAAAAATGTTTCTGAAAAGTTCGTTTCGTAAGAATGGTTACACCTGAACCTGTATCAACCATAAGGGTTATTGGTACGCCATTTACCTCTACCTGACAATGAACTGGTTCAGAACAGTCCATTGACGACTCCGTCGTGAGTACCTCAACAGCGTCGTCGTCATCGTCGGTGACTTGATTGACTTGCCTGCCTGTTCCTCCTTGCTGTTGCCGGGCTCCAAGCCGACTTGTTGAGCGACAGACACCACCGAAATGTCCAATTTTGTTGCACCGATTACAAGTTCTGTTCTTGGCAGGGCAGGACGAAAAATTGGCCAAATGTTGGGTAGACCCACACCTGAAACAAATCCGTTGCCGCTGCGGGATAGTTTCACATGCGACGGCGGGTTTAGTTGCGGTGGTGGTGCGAGTGCATGGCACGCGCTTCGTATACTTGCCGACTTTGTGCACGGTAGGCGTAGTAAAGATGTTCCCAGTCCCTTGAGACAACACCCGTGCCTTGCGTACAGCATTTTCCACGCGGTGAGCAATTTCTCTGGCTTTAGGAAGGGTGAGATCCTTCTCCATTAGAAGTCTTTCCCTTATTGGCTGTTTCGTAGTTTTACGAAACAGCCCTTGTTTTCGTTAAGATTTTTTTTTTTGGCTGTTTCGTAGTTTTACGAAACAGCCCTTGTTTTCGTTAAGATTTTTTTTTTTTTCTTTTTTTTTTTTTTTTTTTTTGGCTGTTTCGAAAGAGTTCGAAACAGCCCTTGTTTTCGTTAAGATTTTTTTTTTTTTCTTTTTGGCTGTTTCGAAAGTTTTTCGAAACAGCCCTTGTTTTCGTTAAGATTTTTTTTTTTTTGGCTGTTTCGTAGTTTTACGAAACAGCCCTTGTTTTCGTTAAGATTTTTTTTTTTTTCTTTTTTTTTTTTTTTTTTTTTTTTTGGCTGTTTCGAAAGTTTTTCGAAACAGCCCTTGTTTTCGTTAAGATTTTTTTTTTTTTCTTTTTGGCTGTTTCGAAAGTTTTTCGAAACAGCCCTTGTTTTCGTTAAGATTTTTTTTTTTTTCTTTTTTTTTTTTTTTGGCTGTTTCGAAAGTTTTTCGAAACAGCCCTTGTTTTCGTTAAGATTTTTTTTTTTTTCTTTTTTTTTTTTTTTTCTTTTTCAGACTTTTGCCCATAGCGTTTGTACACGATTTCTTTCTGCCAGGGACTTTGGCTACTTTTATGCAGCCGATTGCCTTTAAACTTAACAGACACTTAGACCAACTGCTCAGAATGTATGCCGAACTTTTACGTCATGATGACGTCATCACGTGATTTTTTATGAATTTTTGAATTTTGAAAATCGTAACATTCATTAAATTATATCTAGCGAACAAAACAAGATATTTTCAAAATTCTTTTTCTTATAGCTTTGGTATGTCTCAAAGATATGCCTTAAAAAGCGAAAATTGTGTGACGTCATGTACCCAATTCCAAAATTTCATGATCGTGGCTCACTCAAGTAAGAAATGACAGCCATTTCAAAATTTAGACCAAATTCAATATAACACAAAGGAATTCTGGGACGGGCTGATAACCATGGCTATTATGAGCTTGCTGTTTATAAAAGGGGTTGATTTCTAGTCTTTTTTCAAGTCGCTGAATTTTTGAAGTTTTAAAATCGTAACATTCTTTTCAATATATCTAGCGAACAAAACAAGATATTTTCAAAATTATTTTTGTTACAGCTTTGGTATGTCTCAAAGTTATGCCCTAAATGGCGAAAATTGTGTGACGTCATGATGACGTCATCAAAAATATTTTTTTTTTTAAACGCATGTAAGGGTCAATCCGATTACAAAAATGTATACATTGTATTTTTCTGTACCCAATTCCAAAATTTCATGATCGTGGCTCACTCAAGTAAGAAATGACAGCCATTTCAAAATTTAGACCAAATTCAATATAACACAAAGGAATTCTGGGACGGGCTGATAACCATGGCTATTATGAGCTTGCTGTTTATAAAAGGGGTTGATTTCTAGTCTTTTTTCAAGTCGCTGAATTTTTGAAGTATTAAAATCGTAACATTCTTTTCAATATATCTAGCAAACAAAACAACATATTTTCAAAATTCTTTTTGTGATAGCTTTGGTATGTCTCAAAGATATGCCCTAAAAGGGAAAAAATGTGTGACGTCATGATGACGTCATCAAAAATGTGATTTTTGTAAACACATATAAGGATAGGTCCGATCGTCATGAAAAGTGGTGGGTAGGTAGATACTGTCACTAGAATGCAAAATCTAAAATGAGGTCATGATGACGTCATTACGTGACTTTTTATGAATTTTTAAAATTTAAAAAATTTTAAAATCGTAAATTTTTTTTCAATATATCTAGCGAACAAAACAATATATTTTCAAAATTCTTTTTGTTATAGCTTTGGTATGTCTCAAAGATATCCCCTAAAAGGGAGAAAATGTGTGATGTCATGATGACGTCATCAAATTTTTTTTTTTTTTAAACGGATGTAAGGGTCAATCCGATTACAAAAATGTATATATTGAATTTTCCTCTCCCTAATTCCAAACTTTCATGATCGTGGCTCACTCAAGTAAGAAATAACAGCCATTTGAAAATTTAGACCAAATTCAATATAACACAAAGGAATTCTGGGAAGGGCAGATAACCATGGCTTAAATGTGCATGCTGTTTATAAAAAGGTTGATTTGTAGTCTTTGTTCAAGTCGCTGAATTTTAAAATTGTGTAAATCGTAACATTCTTTTCAATATATCTAGCGAACAAAACAAGAAATTTTCCAAATTCTTTTTGTTATAGCTTTGGTATGTCTCAAAGATATGCCCTAAAAAGCGAACATTGTGTGACGTCATGATGACGTCATCAAAAAATTCTTTTTTTCAAGTCGCTAGAATATTGCCCATAGCATTTGTAAACGTTTTCTTTCTTACCGGCCACTTTGGCTAATTTTAAACTTGGCAGACACTTACCCCAACTGCTCACAATGTGTGCCGAACTTTTACGTCATAATGACGTCATCACATGTCACGTGACGTCATCTTAAAGGGGCATTTTTCGAAGCAATATATCTACAAAAGTACAAGTTCGATTAAGTTAAAATGTAATATCTAGGTATCCCAGTAGTTTTATAAATGAAAATTGACATGACGTTATGATGACGTCATCACATGTGACGTCATCTTAAATGGGCAGTTTTTGAATGCGCATATCTACAGAAGTACATGTCCGATTAAGTTTAAAAGTAATATCTAGTTTTTTTTGCTTCTTTTTCAGACTTTTTGCCCATAGCATTTGTACACGTTTTCTTTCTACCAGGCACTTTTGCTACTTTGATGCAGCCGATTGCCTTTAAACTTAACAGACACTTAGACCAACTGCTCAGAATGCATGCCGAACTTTTACGTCATGATGACGTCATCACGTGATTTTTTATGAATTTTTGAAATTTGAAAATCGTAACATTCATTAAATTATATCTAGCGAACAAAACAAGATATTTTCAAAATTCTTTTTGTTATAGCTTTGGTATGTCTCAAAGATATGCCCTAAAAAGCGAAAATTGTTTGACGTCATGATGACGTCATCAAAAATATGTTTTTTTGTAAACGCATGTAAGGGTCAATTCGATTACAAAAATGTATACATTGAATTTTCCTGTACCCAATTCCAAAATTTCATGATCGTGGCTCACTCAAGTAAGAAATGACAGCCATTTCAAAATTTAGACCAAATTCAATATAACACAAAGGAATTCTGGGACGGGCAGATAACCATGGCTATTATGTGCTTGCTGTTTATAAAAGGGGTTGATTTCTAGTCTTTTTTCAAGTCGCTGAATTTTTGAAGTATTAAAATCGTAACATTCTTTTCAATATATCTAGCGAACAAAACAAGATATTTTAAAAATTATTTTTGTTATAGCTTTGGTATGTCTCAAAGATATGCCCTAAAAGGCGAAAATTGTGTGACGTCATGATGACGTCATCAACAATATTTTTTTTTTTTTACGCATGTAAGGGTCAATCCGATTACAAAAATAAATACATTGAATTTTTCTGTACGTAATTCCAAAATTTCGTGATCGTGGCTCACTCAAGTAAGAAATAGGAGCCATTTCAAAATTTAGACCAAATTCAATATAACACAAAGGAATTCTGGGACGGGCAGATAACCATGGCTATTATGTGCTTGATGTTTATAAAAGGGGTTGATTTCTAGTCTTTTTTCAAGTCGCTGAATTTTTGAAGTATTAAAATCGTAACATTCTTTTCAATATATCTAGCGAACAAAACAAGATATTTTCAAAATTCTTTTTGTTATAGCTTTGGTATGTCTCAAAGATATGCCCTAAAAGGCGAAAATTGTGTGACGTCATGATGACGTCATCAACAATTCTTTTTTTTTAAACGCATGTAAGGGTCAATCCGATTACAAAAATGTATACATTGAATTTTTCTGTACGTAATTCCAAAATTTCATGGTCGTGGCTCACTCAAGTAAGAAATAGGAACCATTTCAAAATTTAGACCAAATTCAATATAACACAAAGGAATTCTGGGAAGGGCAGATAACCATGGCTTAAATGAGCAAGCTGTTTATAAAAAGGGTTGATTTGTAGTCTTTTTTCAAGTCGCTGAATTTTAAATTTTTGGAATCGTAACATTCTTTTCAATATATCTAGCGAACAAAACAAGATATTTTCAAAATTCTTTTTGTTATAGCTTTGGTATGTCTCAAAGATATGCCCTAAAAAGCGAAAATTGTGTGACGTCATGATGACGTCATAAAAAAAAATCTTTTTTCAAGTCGCTAGAATATTGCCCATAGCATTTGTAAACTTTTTCTTTCTTACCGGCCACTTTGGATACTTTTAAACTTAGCAGACACTTACTCCAACTGCTCACAATGTGTGCCGAACATTTACGTCATGATGACATCATCACATGTCACGTGACGTAAAGGGGCATTTTTCGAAACCATATATCTACAAAAGTACAAGTCCGATTAAGTTGGAACGTAATATCTAGGTATGCCACCGGGTGTTATAGATGAACATTGACATGACGTTATGACCAAGTCATAACATGTCACGTGGTGTCATCTTAAAGGGGCACTCGCTAGATTATTGCCCATAGCATTTGTAAACATTTTCTTTCTTACCGGCCAGTTTGGCTACTTTTAAACTTGGCAGACACTTACCCCAACTGCTCAGAATGTGTGCCTAACTTTTACGTCATGATGACGTCATCACATGTCACGTGACGTCATCTTAAAGGGGCATTTTTCGAAGCCATATATCTACAAATGTACAAGTCCGATTCAGTTGAAACACACCATTTAGGTATGCCACCCGGTGTCATAGATGAAAATTTACATGACGTTATGTGATGTCATCTTAAAGGGGCATTCGCTAGGCTATTTCCCATAGCATTTGTACACGATTCCTTTTTTTAAACCAATCCTTCACACATCCAATAACAACATCTTCATCCCTCCGTCATTGTTAACTAACAAACAACTTTAAATATTGCATACACATTTGACATCCAAACTAACAATAAAAAAATTCGAAACAGCCCTGTGTTTGTCCACAAACACTTGCCTCTAGTTTTTTTTTTTTTTTCTTTTTCAGACTTTTTGCCCATAGCGTTTGTACACGTTTTCTTTCTGCCAGGCACTTTGGCTACTTTTATGCAGCCGATTGCCTTTAAATTTAACAGACACTTAGACCAACTGCTCAGGATGCATGCCGAACTTTTACGTCATGATGACGTCATCACGTAATTTTTTATGAATTTTTGAATTTTGAAAATCGTAACATTCATTAAATTATATCTAGCGAACCAAATAAGATATTTTCAAAATTCTTTTTCTTATGGCTTTGGTATGTCTCAAAGATATGCCCTAAATTGCGAAAATTGTGTGACGTCATGATGACGTCATCAAAAATGTGTTTTTTTGTTAACGCATGTAAGGGTCAATCCGATTACAAAAATGTATATATTGAATTTTCCTGTACCCAATTCCAAAATTTCATGATCGTGGCTCACTCAAGTAAGAAATAGGAGCCATTTCAAAATTTAGACCAAATTCAATATAACACAAAGGAATTCTGGGAAGGGCTGATAACCATGGCTATTATGTGCTTGCTGTTTATAAAAGGGGTTGATTTCTAGTCTTTTTTCAAGTCGCCAAATTTTTGAAGTATTAAAATCGTAACATTCTTTTCAATATATCTAGCGAACAAAACAAGATATTTTCAAAATTCTTTTTGTGATAGCTTTGGTATGTCTCAAAGATATGCCCTAAAAAGCGAAAATTGTGTGACGTCATGATGACGTCATCAACAATATTTTTTTTTTTAAACGCATGTAAGGGTCAATCCGATTACAAAAATGTATACATTGTATTTTTCTGTACCCAATTCCAAAATTTCATGATCGTGGCTCACTCAAGTAAGAAATGAGAGCCATTTCAAAATTTAGACCAAATTCAATATAACACAAAGGAATTCTGGGAAGGGCAGATAACCATGGCTTAAATGAGCATGCTGTTTATAAAAAGGGTTGATTTGTAGTCTTTTTTCAAGTCGCTGAATTGTAAAATTTTTGGAATCGTAACATTCTTTTCAATATATCTAGCGAACAAAACAAGATATTTTCAAAATTATTTTTGTTATAGCTTTGGTATGTCTCAAAGATATGCCCTAAAAAGCGAAAATTGTGTGACGTCATGATGACGTCATAAAAAAAAATCTTTTTTCAAGTCGCTAGAATATTGCCCATAGCATTTGTAAACGTTTTCTTTCTTACCGGCCACTTTGGCTACTTTTAAACTTGGCAGACACTTACCCCAACTGCTCACAATGTGTGCCGAACCTTTACGTCATGATGACGTCATCACATGTCACGTGACGTCATCTTAAAGGGGCATTTTTCGAAGCCATATATTTACAAAAGTACAAGACCGATTAAGTTGGAACGTAATATCTAGGTATGCCACCGGGTGTTATAGATGAACATTGACATGACGTTATGATCAAGTCATAACATGTCACGTGGTGTCATCTTAAAGGGGCACTCGCTAGATTATTGCCCATAGCATTTGTAAACGTTTTCTTTCTTACCGGCCAGTTTGGCTACTTTTAAACTTGGCAGACACTTACCCCAACTGCTCACAATGTGTGCCGAACTTTTACGTCATGATGACGTCATCACATGTCACGTGACGTCATCTGAAAGGGGCATTTTTCGAAGCCATATTTTTACCGAAGTAGAAGTCAGATTAAGTTGAAAAGTAATATCTAGGTAGCCCAGTAGATTATCTTAAACAATTTTGTGTCAGGAATGCTTGTAGGCCGGCATGTGTTATATATGAAAATTGATGCGACGTTATGGTGACGTCATCATATGATTTTATAGTAATTTCTTTACTTTTGAATCTTTAAGCTATAAGGCCTATCTCATCAACTGAACATGCTAATTTCGAAATTCTTATTGTAATTCTTTTTGAAATAGGTTTTTTAGGTAAACAAGTTTTACGTTCTGTGATTTGGGAGGATTTAACATAATTTTCAAAAATAGTTGTTGTATTTTGTTCCACTCAAGTAAATGTTGTCTCAATCGTATTTTGGATTACCTTACTTTTAATTTCCAGTTTATAATTCCCAATGTATTAAAAAAAATGCGTTCTGTGATTTTCTACTGCTCAAATAAAGTTTGTTTCAGCCGTCTATTCTTTAAGGTGTGTTGCGTTAATTACTGGTTTTCAAACACTACATGGGGTATGCTTCGCTCTCACCCACCGCTCTATGTGTGTGTTTGCCTTAAATTGTTAGTTAAGTTTGGTATACAGTGCTAGGCGCCACCGGACAAAATCCGTGAATGAGTTTTTACCAGTAAACTCGTATGCTGCCCTCTACAGTTCACTAAACACAACCAGAGGAGTATTTTTTTAAGTACTACCGCCCTCTTGCGCTAAAAAGTTGACAGGTTTGTCAATTGTGGCAGAGAAACTTTTGACCAGTAAGATTATGTCGAACTTTCCTTGCATTTAACTGTACCTCCCTAGGGTGTGTGGAAAATCATATTACAATTGGAGAATTCAGGACTATTAGGGTTAATAAGACCGTATTTTCTTTCAATTATATACTGTAATAAAAATATACTAGTAAGACTTCATTAAATAACTCTCTTTATTCAAAGGTCTTGTTTTCAAAGAATTCTTTTTATTGCTTCCTACGTGCCACAATTGTCAACATGCATTTTTATCAAGAACATATCACATAATATTAATAAAGATTCAAATTTGAGAGGCAAGTTACTCCAATACAAGCCTGAAAACAAAATGTTGAAGAGAAAAAGTTGTGTATTTAACAAGTGCATTCAGTGAAAAGCACAGAAACAATCATGCGTCTTATAACATTCTTTCCAAATTCTTATTGTAATTCTTTTTGAAATATGTTTTTTACGTCATAGGTAAACAAGTTTTGCGTTCTGTGATTTGGGAGGATTTAACATAATTTTCAAAAATAATTGTTGTATTTTGTTCCACTCAAGTAAATGTTGTCTCAATCGTCATTTGGATTACCTTACATTTAATTTCCAGTTTATAATTCCCAATGTATTAAAACAAATGCGTTCTGTGATTTTCTACTGCTCAAATAAAGTTTGTTTCAGCCGTGCATTCTTTAAGGTGTGTTGCGTTAATTTCTGGTTTTCCGTCTTCAAACACTACAGGGGGTATGCTTCGGTCTCACCCACCGCTCTATGTGTTTGTTTGCCTTAAATCGTTAGTTAAGTTTGGTATACAGTGCTAGGCGCCACCGGACAAAATCCGTGAATGAATTTTTACCAGTAAACTCGTATGCTGCCCTCTACAATTCAGTAAACACAACCAGAGGAGTATTTTTGTAAGTACTACCGCCCTCTTGCGCTAAAAAGTTGACAGGTTTGTCAATTGTGGCAGAGAAACTTTTGACCAGCAAGATTATGTCGGACTTTCTTTGCATTTAACTGTACCTCCCTAGGGTGTGTGGAAAATCATATTAAAATTTGAGAATTCAGGACTATTAGGGTTAATAAGACCGTATTTTCTTTCAATTATATACTGTAATAAAAATATACCAGTAAGACTTCATTAAATAACTCTCTTCATTCAAAGGTCTTGTTTTCAAAGAATTCTTTTTATTGCTTCCTACGTGCCACAATGTCAACATGCATTTTTATCAAGAACATATCACATAATATTAATAAAGATTCAAATTTGAGAGGCAAGTTACTCCAATACAAGGCTGAAAACAAAATGTTGAAGAGAAAAAGTTGTATTTAACAAGTGCATTCAGTGAAAAGCACACAAACAATCAGGCGTCTTATAACATTCTTTTTGAATTACAGACATACATGATGACGTCATCACATGCCACGTGACGTCATCTTAAAGGGGCAGTTTTTGAAGCTATATATCTACAAAAGTACAAGTTCGATTAAGTTGAAAAGTAATATCTAGGTAGCCCAGTAGGTTTATAGCTGAAAATTGACATGACATTATCATGATTGATGTCATCACATGTCACGTGACGTCATCTTAAAGGGGCAGTTTTGAAGCCATATATCTACAAAAGTACAAATTCGATTAAGTTGAAATGTAATATCCAGGTAGGTCTGCAGGTTCATAGATGAAAATAAACATGACAATAGGACGACGTCATCACATGTCACGTGACGTCATCTTAAAGGGGCAGTTTTGGAAGCCATATATCAACAAAAGTACAAGTTCAATTAAGTTGAAACGTAATATCTAGGTAGGCCAGTAGGTTTATAGATGGAAATTGACATGACATTATCATGATGTCATCACATGTCACGTGATGTCATCTTAAAGGGGCATTCGCTAGACTATATTGCATTTGTACATGTTTTTTTCTTACTGGCACTTTGGGTACTTTTAAAATTGGCAGAATTGCTCAGAATGTGTGTCGAACTTTTATGTCATGATGACGTCATCACATGTCAACTTGACGTCATCTTAAAGGGGCATTTTTCGTAGCCATACATTGTGTATCTACACAAGTACAAGTCCGATTAAGTTGAAACGTAATATCTAAGTATGCTACACGGTGTGTTATAGATGAAAGTTGACATAACGTTATGATGACATCACATGTCACGTGATGTCATCTTAAAGGAGCATTCGCTAGACTATTGCCCATAGCATTTGTACACTTTTTTCTTATTGGCACTTTGGGTACTTTTCAAATTGGCAGACACTTAGACCAACTGCTCAGAATGTGTGTCGAACTTTTACGTCATGATGACATCATCACATGTCACGTGACGTCATCTTAAAGAGGCATTTTTCAAAGCCATATATCTACAAAAGTACAAGTCCGATTAAGTTGAAACATGTATCTAGGTATGCCACCGGGTGTTATAGGTGAACATTGACTTGACGTTATGAAGTGATCACATGTCACGTGATGTCATTTTAAAGGGGCATTCGCTACACTATTCCCCATAACATTTGTACTCGATTTCTTTCTTTAAACCAATCCTTCACACATCCAATAACGTTAATTATTGTATAAACATTTGACTAACTAACACAATAAAAAAAACACGAAACAGCCCTGTGTTTGTCCACGGGACAAACACATAACATGTCTAGTTTTTTTTTTTTTTTTTTGGCTGTTTCGAAAGTTTTTCGAAACAGCCCTTGTTTTCGTTAAGATTTTTTTTTTTTTCTTTTTTTTTTTTTTTTGGCTGTTTCGTAGTTTTACGAAACAGCCCTTGTTTTCGTTAAGATTTTTTTTTTTTTCTTTTTTTTTTTTTTTTTTTTTTTTTTTTTTGCTTCTTTTTCAGACTTTTGGCCCATAGCATTTGTACACGTTTTCTTTCTACCAGGCACTTTTGCTACTTTGATGCAGCCGATTGCCTTTAAACTTAACAGACACTTAGACCAACTGCTCAGAATGCATGCCGAACTTTTACGTCATGATGACGTCATCACGTGATTTTTTATGAATTTTTGAAATTTGAAAATCGTAACATTGTTTTTAATATATCTAGCGAACAAAACAAGATATTTTCAAAATTCTTTTTGTTATAGCTTTGGTATGTCTCAAAGATATGCCCTAAAAAGCGAAAATTTTTTGACGTCATGATGACGTCATCAAAAATATGTTTTTTTGTTAATGCATGTAAGGGTCAATTCGATTACAAAAATGTATACATTGAATTTTCCTGTACCCAATTCCAAAATTTCATGATCGTGGCTCACTCAAGTAAGAAATGACAGCCATTTCAAAATTTAGACCAAATTCAATATAACACAAAGGAATTCTGGGACGGGCTGATAACCATGGCTATTATGAGCTTGCTGTTTATAAAAGGGGTTGATTTCTAGTCTTTTTTCAAGTCGCTGAATTTTTGAAGTATTAAAATCGTAACATTCTTTTCAATATATCTAGCGAACAAAACAAGATATTTTCAAAATTCTTTTTGTTATAGCTTTGGTATGTCTCAAAGATATGCCCTAAAAGGCGAAAATTGTGTGACGTCATGATGACGTCATCAAAAATATGTTTTTTTTTTAACGCATGTAAGGGTCAATCCGATTACAAAAATGTATACATTGTATTTTTCTGTACCCAATTCCAAAATTTCATGATCGTGGCTCACTCAAGTGTGAAATAGGAGCCATTTCAAAATTTAGACCAAATTCAATATAACACAAAGGAATTCTGGGAAGAGCTGATAACCATGGGTATTATGTGCTTGCTGTTTATAAAAGGGGTTGATTTCTAGTCTTTTTTCAAGTCGCTAAATTTTTGAAGTTTTAGAATCGTAACATTCTTTTCAATATATCTAGCGAACAAAACAAGATATTTTCAAAATTATTTTTGTTATAGCTTTGGTATGTCTCAAAGATATGCCCTAAAAAGCGCAAATTGTGTGACGTCATGATGACGTCATGAAAAAAATTCTTTTTTCAAGTCGCTAGAATATTGCACATAGCATTTGTAAACGTTTTCTTTCTTACCGGCCACTTTGGCTACTTTTAAACTTGGCAGACACTTACACCAACTGCTCACAATGTGTGCCGAACTTTTACGTCATGATGACGTCATCACATGTCACGTGACGTCATCTTAAAGCAGCATTTTTCGAAGCCATATATCTACAAAAGTACAAGTCCGATTAAGTTGGAACGTAATATCTAGGTATGCCACCGGGTGTTATAGATGAACATTGACATGACGTTATGATCAAGTCATAACATGTCACGTGGTGTCATCTTAAAGGGGCACTCGCTAGATTATTGCCCATTGCATTTGTAAACGTTTTCTTTCTTACCGGCCAGTTTGGCTACTTTTAAACTTGGCAGACACTTACCCCAACTGCTCACAATGTGTGCCTAACTTTTACGTCATGATGACGTCATTACATGTCACGTGACGTCATCTTAAAGGGGCATTTTTCGAAGCCATATATCTACAAATGTACAAGTCCGATTCAGTTGAAACACACTATTTAGGTATGCCACCCGGTGTCATAGATGAAAATTGACATGACGTTATGATGAAGTCATTACATGTTATGTGATGTCATCTTAAAGGGGCATTCGCTAGGCTATTTCCCATAGCATTTGTACACGATTCCTTTTTTAAACCAATCCTTCACACATCCAATAACATCTTCATCCCTCCGTCATTGTTAACAAACAAACAACTTTAAATATTGCATACACATTTGACATCCAAACTAACAATAAAAAAATTAGAAACAGCCCTGTGTTTGTCCACAAACACTTGCCTCTAGTTTTTTTTTTTTTTCTTTTTCAGACTTTTTGCCCATAGCATTTGTACACGTTTTCTTTCTGCCAGGCACTTTGGCTACTTTTATGCAGCCGATTGCCTTTAAATTTAACAGACACTTAGACCAACTGCTCAGGATGCATGCCGAACTTTTACGTCATGATGACGTCATCACGTAATTTTTTATGAATTTTTGAATTTTGAAAATCGTAACATTCATTAAATTATATCTAGCGAACCAAATAAGATATTTTCAAAATTCTTTTTCTTATGGCTTTGGTATGTCTCAAAGATATGCCCTAAATTGCGAAAATTGTGTGACGTCATGATGACGTCATCAAAAATGTGTTTTTTTGTTAACGCATGTAAGGGTCAATCCGATTACAAAAATGTATATATTGAATTTTCCTGTACCCAATTCCAAAATTTCATGATCGTGGCTCACTCAAGTATGAAATAGGAGCCATTTCAAAATTTAGACCAAATTCAATATAACACAAAGGAATTCTGGGAAGGGCTGATAACCATGGGTATTATGTGCTTGCTGTTTATAAAAGGGTTGATTTCTAGTCTTTTTTCAAGTCGCCAAATTTTTGAAGTATTAAAATCGTAACATTCTTTTCAATATATCTAGCGAACAAAACAAGATATTTTCAAAATTATTTTTGTTACAGCTTTGGTATGTCTCAAAGATATGCCCTAAAAAGCGAAAATTGTGTGACGTCATGATGACGTCATCAACAAATCTTTTTTTTTTTAACGCATGTAAGGGTCAATCCGATTACAAAAATGTATACATTGTATTTTTCTGTACCCAATTCCAAAATTTCATGATCGTGGCTCACTCAAGTAAGAAATGACAGCCATTTCAAAATTTAGACCAAATTCAATATAACACAAAGGAATTCTGGGATGGGCTGATAACCATGGCTATTATGAGCTTGCTGTTTATAAACGGGGTTGATTTCTAGTCTTTTTTCAAGTCGCTGAATTTTTGAAGTTTTAAAATCGTAACATTCTTTTCAATATATCTAGCGAACAAAACAAGATATTTTCAAAATTATTTTTGTTACAGCTTTGGTATGTCTCAAAGATATGCCCTAAATGGCGAAAATTGTGTGACGTCATGATGACGTCATAAAAAAATTCTTTTTTTTAAGTCGCTAGAATATTGCCCATAGCATTTGTAAACTTTTTCTTTCTTACCGGCCACTTTGGCTACTTTTAAACTTGGCAGACACTTACCCCAACTGCTCACAATGTGTGCCGAACCTTTACGTCATGATGACGTCATCACATGTCACGTGACGTCATCTTAAAGGGGCATTTTTCGAAGCCATATCGTCACACAAAAAGTACAAGACCGATTAAGTTGGAACGTAATATCTAGGTATGCCACCGGGTGTTATAGATGAACATTGACATGACGTTATGATCAAGTCATAACATGTCACGTGGTGTCATCTTAAAGGGGCACTCGCTAGATTATTGCCCATAGCATTTGTAAACGTTTTCTTTCTTACCGGCCAGTTTGGCTACTTTTAAACTTGGCAGACACTTACCCCAACTGCTCACAATATGTGCCGAACTTTTACGTCATGATGACGTCATCACATGCCACGTGACGTCATCTGAAAGGGGCATTTTTCGAAGCCATATTTTTACCGAAGTAGAAGTCAGATTAAGTTGAAAAGTAATATCTAGGTAGCCCAGTAGATTATCTTAAACAATTTTGTGTCAGGAATGCTTGTAGGCCGGCATGTGTTATATATGAAAATTGATGCGACGTTGTGGTGACGTCATCATATGATTTTAGAGTAATTGTTTTACTTTTGAATCTTTAAGCTATAAGGCCTATCTCATCAACTGAACATGCTAATTTCGAAATTCTTATTGTAATTCTTTTTGAAATAGGTTGTTTAGGTAAACAAGTTTTACGTTCTGTGATTTGGGAGGATTTAACATAATTTTCAAAAATAGTTGTTGTATTTTGTTCCACTCAAGTAAATGTTGTCTCAATCGTATTTTGGATTACCTTACTTTTAATTTCCAGTTTATAATTCCCAATGTATTAAAAAAAATGCGTTCTGTGATTTTCTACTGCTCAAATAAAGTTTGTTTCAGCCGTCTATTCTTTAAGGTGTGTTGCGTTAATTACTGGTTTTCCGTTTTCAAACACTACATGGGTTATGCTTCGCTCTCACCCACCGCTCTATGTGTGTGTTTGCCTTAAATTGTTAGTTAAGTTTGGTATACAGTGCTAGGCGCCACCGGACAAAATCCGTGAATGAATTTTTACCAGTAAACTCGTATGCTGCCCTCTACAGTTCACTAAACACAACCAGAGGAGTATTTTTTTAAGTACTACCGCCCTCTTGCGCTAAAAAGTTGACAGGTTTGTCAATTGTGGCAGAGAAACTTTTGACCAGTAAGATTATGTCGAACTTTCCTTGCATTTAACTGTACCTCCCTAGGGTGTGTGGAAAATCATATTACAATTGGAGAATTCAGGACTATTAGGGTTAATAAGACCGTATTTTCTTTCAATTATATACTGTAATAAAAATATACTAGTAAGACTTCATTAAATAACTCTCTTTATTCAAAGGTCTTGTTTTCAAAGAATTCTTTTTATTGCTTCCTACGTGCCACAATGTCAACATGCATTTTTATCAAGAACATATCACATAATATTAATAAAGATTCAAATTTGAGAGGCAAGTTACTCCAATACAAGCCTGAAAACAAAATGTTGAAGAGAAAAAGTTGTGTATTTAACAAGTGCATTCAGTGAAAAGCACAGAACAATCATGCGTCTTATAACATTCTTTCCAAATTCTTATTGTAATTCTTTTTGAAATATGTTTTTTACGTCATAGGTAAACAAGTTTTGCGTTCTGTGATTTGGGAGGATTTAACATAATTTTCAAAAATAATTGTTGTATTTTGTTCCACTCAAGTAAATGTTGTCTCAATCGTCATTTGGATTACCTTACATTTAATTTCCAGTTTATAATTCCCAATGTATTAAAACAAATGCGTTCTGTGATTTTCTACTGCTCAAATAAAGTTTGTTTCAGTCGTGCATTCTTTAAGGTGTGTTGCGTTAATTTCTGGTTTTCCGTCTTCAAACACTACAGGGGGTATGCTTCGGTCTCACCCACCGCTCTATGTGTTTGTTTGCCTTAAATTGTTAGTTAAGTTTGGTATACAGTGCTAGGCGCCACCGGACAAAATCCGTGAATGAATTTTTACCAGTAAACTCGTATGCTGCCCTCTACAATTCACTAAACACAACCAGAGGAGTATTTTTGTAAGTACTACCGCCCTCTTGCGCTAAAAAGTTGACAGGTTTGTCAATTGTGGCAGAGAAACTTTTGACCAGCAAGATTATGTCGGACTTTCTTTGCATTTAACTGTACCTCCCTAGGGTGTGTGGAAAATCATATTAAAATTTGAGAATTCAGGACTATTAGGGTTAATAAGACCGTATTTTCTTTCAATTATATACTGTAATAAAAATATACCAGTAAGACTTCATTAAATAACTCTCTTCATTCAAAGGTCTTGTTTTCAAAGAATTCTTTTTATTGCTTCCTACGTGCCACAATGTCAACATGCATTTTTATCAAGAACATATCACATAATATTAATAAAGATTCAAATTTGAGAGGCAAGTTACTCCAATACAAGGCTGAAAACAAAATGTTGAAGAGAAAAAGTTGTATTTAACAAGTGCATTCAGTGAAAAGCACACAAACAATCAGCCGTCTTATAACATTCTTTTTGAATTACAGACATACATGATGACGTCATCACATGCCACGTGACGTCATCTTAAAGGGGCAGTTTTTGAAGCTATATATCTACAAAAGTACAAGTTCGATTAAGTTGAAAAGTAATATCTAGGTAGCCCAGTAGGTTTATAGCTGAAAATTGACATGACATTATCATGATTGATGTCATCACATGTCACGTGACGTCATCTTAAAGGGGCAGTTTTGAAGCCATATATCTACAAAAGTACAAATTCGATTAAGTTGAAATGTAATATCCAGGTAGGTCTGCAGGTTCATAGATGAAAATAAACATGACAATAGGACGACGTCATCACATGTCACGTGACGTCATCTTAAAGGGGCAGTTTTGGAAGCCATATATCAACAAAAGTACAAGTTCAATTAAGTTGAAACGTAATATCTAGGTAGGCCAGTAGGTTTATAGATGGAAATTGACATGACATTATCATGATGTCATCACATGTCACGTGATGTCATCTTAAAGGGGCATTCGCTAGACTATATTGCATTTGTACATGTTTTTTTCTTACTGGCACTTTGGGTACTTTTAAAATTGGCAGAATTGCTCAGAATGTGTGTCGAACTTTTATGTCATGATGACGTCATCACATGTCAACTTGACGTCATCTTAAAGGGGCATTTTTCGTAGCCATACATTGTGTATCTACACAAGTACAAGTCCGATTAAGTTGAAACGTAATATCTAAGTATGCTACACGGTGTGTTATAGATGAAAGTTGACATAACGTTATGATGACATCACATGTCACGTGATGTCATCTTAAAGGAGCATTCGCTAGACTATTGCCCATAGCATTTGTACACTTTTTTCTTATTGGCACTTTGGGTACTTTTCAAATTGGCAGACACTTAGACCAACTGCTCAGAATGTGTGTCGAACTTTTACGTCATGATGACATCATCACATGTCACGTGACGTCATCTTAAAGAGGCATTTTTCAAAGCCATATATCTACAAAAGTACAAGTCCGATTAAGTTGAAACATGTATCTAGGTATGCCACCGGGTGTTATAGGTGAACATTGACTTGACGTTATGAAGTGATCACATGTCACGTGATGTCATTTTAAAGGGGCATTCGCTACACTATTCCCCATAACATTTGTACTCGATTTCTTTCTTTAAACCAATCCTTCACACATCCAATAACGTTAATTATTGTATAAACATTTGACTAACTAACACAATAAAAAAAACACGAAACAGCCCTGTGTTTGTCCACGGGACAAACACATAACATGTCTAGTTTTTTTTTTTTTTTCTTTTTCAGACTTTTTGCCCATAGACTTTGTACACGTTTTCGTTCTGCCAGGCACTTTGGCTACTTTTATGCAGCCGATTGCCTTTAAACTTAACAGACACTTAGACCGACTGCTCAGGATGCATGCCGATCTTTTACGTCATGGTGACGTCATCACGTGATTTTTTATGAATTTTTGAATTTTGAAAATCGTAACATTCATTAAATTATATCTAGCGAACAAAACAAGATATTTTCAAAATTCTTTTTGTTATAGCTTTGGTATGTTTCAAAGATATGCCCTAAAAGGCGAAAATTGTGTGACGTCATGATGACGTCATCAAAAATATATATTTTTTTTAACGCATGTAAGGGTCAATCCGATTACAAAAATGTATACATTGTATTTTTCTGTACCCAATTCCAAAATTTCATGATCGTGGCTCACTCAAGTAAGAAATAGGAGCCATTTCAAAATGTAGACCAAATTCAATATAACACAAAGGAATTCTGGGACGGGCTGATAACCATGGCTTAAATGTGCATGCTGTTTATAAAAAGGGTTGATTTGTAGTCTTTTTTCAAGTCGCTGAATTCTTGAAGTTTTATAATCGTAACATTCTTTTCACTATATCTAGCGAACAAAACAAGATATTTTCAAAATTCTTTTTGTTATAGCTTTGGTATGTCTCAAAGATATGCCCTAAAAAGCGAAAATTGTGTGACGTCATGATGACGTCATAAAAAAATTCTTTTTTCAAGTCGATAGAATATTGCCCATAGCATTTGTAAACGTTTACTTTCTTACCGGCCACATTGGCTACTTTTAAACTTGGCAGACACTTACCCCAACTGCTCACAATGTGTGCCGAACCTTTACGTCATGATGACGTCATCACATGTCACGTGACGTCATCTTAAAGGGGCATTTTTCGAAGCCATATATCTACAAAAGTACAAGTCCGATTAAGTTGGAACGTAATATCTAGGTATGCCACCGGGTGTTATAGATGAACATTGACATGACGTTATGATCAAGTCATAACATGTCACGTGGTGTCATCTTAAAGGGGCACTCGCTAGATTATTGCCCTTAGCATTTGTAAACGTTTTCTTTCTTACTGGCCACTTTGGCTACTTTTAAACTTGGCAGACACTTACCCCAACTGCTCACAACGTGTGGCGAACTTTTACGTCATGATGATGTCATCACATGTCACGTGACGCCATCTTAAAGGGGCATTTTTTCGAAGCCATATATCTACAAAAGTACAAGTCCGATTAAGTTGAAACGTAATATCTAGGTATGCCACCGGGTGTTATAGATGGAAATTGACATGACGTTATGATGACGTCATCACATGTTACGTGACGTCATCTTAAAGGGGCAGTTTTTGAAGCCATATATATTAAGAAGTACATGTCCGATTAAGTTGAAAAGTAATATCTAGGTAGCCCAATAGGTTTATAGATGAAAATTGACATGACATTATTATGATGTCATCACATGTCACATGACGTCATCTTAAAGGTGCAGTTTTTGAAGCCATATATAAACAAAAGTACAAGTCCGATTAAGTTCAAAAGTAATATCTAGGTAGCCCAGTAGGTATTTTAAATAACAAAATTATTGATGTCATGATTACGTCATCACTCGTTTCGTGTCATTATCTTAAAGGGGCATTTTTCTCAAAGCCATATATCTTCAAAAGTACAGGTCCGATTTATTTGAAATGTAATATATAGTCGGGTAGGCAAGCAGGTTTATAGATGAAAATTGACGTGACGTTATGATGACGTCATCACATGTCACGTCACGTTATCTTAAAGGGGCAGTTTTTAAAGCCATACATTGTATATCTACAAAAGTACAAGTTCGATTATTTTAAATGTAATATCTAGGTAGGTCAGCAAGTTTACAGATGAAAATGTACATTACGTTATGATGACGTCATCACAAGTGACTATTACAAACAACTTTAATTATTTTCAAAGTCTAACAAAGAAAACTGGCAGCAGCGCGATTGTTTGACAAACTTAAATTATTGTATTCTCATTTCACATCCAAAAAATAAAAAAACAAAAACGAAACAGCCCTGTGTTTGTCCACAAACACCTCCCATTGGCTCTAGTTTCTTTTTTTTTTTTTTTTCTTCTTTTTCAGACTTTTGGCCCATAGACTTTGTACACGTTTTCGTTCTGCCAGGCACTTTGGCTACTTTTATGCAGCCGATTGCCTTTAAACTTAACAGACACTTAGACCAACTGCTCAGGATGCATGCCGATCTTTTACGTCATGGTGACGTCATCACGTGATTTTTTATGAATTTTTGAATTTTGAAAATCGTAACATTCATTAAATTATATCTAGCGAACAAAACAAGATATTTTCAAAATTCTTTTTCTTATAGCTTTGATATGTCTCAAAGATATGCCTTAAAAAGCGAAAATTGTGTGACGTCATGATGACGTCATCAAAAATGCTTTTTTTTTTTAACGCATGTAAGGGTCAATCTGATTACAAAAATGTATATATTGAATTTTGCTGTACCCAATTCCAAAATTTCATGATCGTGGCTCACTCAAGTAAGAAATAACAGCCATTTCAAAATTTAGACCAAATTCAATATAACACAAAGGAATTCTGGGACGGGTTGATAACCATGGCTATTATGAGCTTGCTGTTTATAAAAGGGGTTGATTTCTAGTCTTTTTTCAAGTCGCTGAATTTTTGAAGTATTAAAATCGTAACATTCTTTTCAATATATCTAGCGAACAAAACAAGATATTTTCAAAATTCTTTTTGTTATAGCTTTGGTATGTCTCAAAGATATGCCCTAAAAGGCGAAAATTGTGTGACGTCATGATGACGTCATCAAAAATATTTTTTTTTTTAACGCATGTAAGGGTCAATCCGATTACAAAAATGTATACATTGTATTTTTCTGTACCCAATTCCAAAATTTCATGATCGTGGCTCACTCAAGTAAGAAATGACAGCCATTTCAAAATTTAGACCAAATTCAATATAACACAAAGGAATTCTGGGACGGGCTGATAACCATGGCTATTATGAGCTTGCTGTTTATAAAAGGGGTTGATTTGTAGTCTTTTTTCAAGTCGCTGAATTTTTGAAGTATTAAAATCGTAACATTCTTTTCACTATATCTAGCGAACAAAACAAGATATTTTCAAAATTCTTTTTGTTATAGCTTTGGTATGTCTCAAAGATATGCCCTAAAAAGCGAAAATTGTGTGACGTCATGATGACGTCATAACAAAAAATATTTTTTCAAGTCGCTAGAATATTGCCCATAGCATTTGTAAACTTTTTCTTTCTTACCGGCCACTTTGGCTACTTTTAAACTTAGCAGACACTTACTCCAACTGCTCACAATGTGTGCCGGACCTTTACGTCATGATGACGTCATCACATGTCATGTGACGTCATCTTAAAGGAGCATTTTTCGAAGCCATATATCTACAAAAGTACAAGTCCGATTAAGTTGGAACGTAATATCTAGGTATGCCACCGGGTGTTATAGATGAACATTGACATGACGTTATGATCAAGTCATAACATGTCACGTGGTGTCATCTTAAAGGGGCACTCGCTAGATTATTGCCCATAGCATTTGTAAACGTTTTCTTTCTTACCGGCCAGTTTGGCTACTTTTAAACTTGGCAGACACTTACCCCAACTGCTCAGAATGTGTGCCTAACTTTTACGTCATGATGACGTCATCACATGTCACGTGACGTCATCTTAAAGGGGCATTTTTCGAAGCCATATATCTACAAATGTACAAGTCCGATTCAGTTGAAACACACCATTTAGGTATGCCACCCGGTGTCATAGATGAAAATTGACATGACGTTATGATGAAGTCATTACATGTTATGTGATGTCATCTTAAAGGGGCATTCGCTAGGCTATTTCCCATAGCATTTGTACACGATTCCTTTTTTTAAACCAATCCTTCACACATCCAATAACAACATCTTCATCCCTCCGTCATTGCTAACTAACAAACAACTTTAAATATTGCATACACATTTGACATCCAAACTAACAATAAAAAAAATCGAAACAGCCCTGTGTTTGTCCACAAACACTTGCCTCTAGTTTTTTTTGCTTCTTTTTCAGACTTTTTGCCCATAGCATTTGTACACGTTTTCTTTCTACCAGGCACTTTTGCTACTTTGATGCAGCCGATTGCCTTTAAACTTAACAGACACTTCGACCAACTGCTCAGGATGCATGCCGAACTTTTACGTCATGATGACGTCATCACGTGATTTTTTATGAATTTTTGAATTTTGAAAATCGTAACATTCATTAAATTATATCTAGCGAACAAAACAAGATATTTTCAAAATTCTTTTTCTTATAGCTTTGGTATGTCTCAAAGATATGCCCTAAATTGCGAAAATTGTGTGACGTCATGATGACGTCATCAAAAATGTGTTTTTTTGTTAACGCATGTAAGGGTCAATCCGATTACAAAAATGTATATATTGAATTTTCCTGTACCCAATTCCAAAATTTCATGATCGTGGCTCACTCAAGTAAGAAATAACAGCCATTTCAAAATTTAGACCAAATTCAATATAACACAAAGGAATTCTGGGACGGGCAGATAACCATGGCTATTATGTGCTTGCTGTTTATAAAAGGGGTTGATTTCTAGTCTTTTTTCAAGTCGCTAAATTTTTGAAGTTTTAAAATCGTAACATTCTTTTCAATATATCTAGCGAACAAAACAAGAAATTTTCAAAATTATTTTTGTTACAGCTTTGGTATGTCTCAAAGATATGCCCTAAAAAGCGAAAATTGTGTGACGTCATGATGACGTCATCAACAAATCTTTTTTTTTAAACGCATGTAAGGGTCAATCCGATTAGAAAAATGTATATATTGAATTTTCCTGTACCTAATTCCAAAATTTCATGATCGTGGCTCACTCAAGTATGAAATAGGAGCCATTTCAAAATTTAGACCAAATTCAATATAACACAAAGGAATTCTGGGAAGGGCTGATAACCATGGGTATTATGTGCTTGCTGTTTATAAAAGGGGTTGATTTCTAGTCTTTTTTCAAGTCGCTAAATTTTTGAAGTTTTAGAATCGTAACATTCTTTTCAATATATCTAGCGAACAAAACAAGATATTTTCAAAATTCTTTTTGTTATAGCTTTGGTATGTCTCAAAGATATGCCATAAAAAGCGCAAATTGTGTGACGTCATGATGACGTCATAAAAAAATTCTTTTTTCAAGTCGCTAGAATATTGCACATAGCATTTGTAAACGTTTTCTTTCTTACCGGCCACTTTGGCTACTTTTAAACTTGGCAGACACTTACACCAACTGCTCACAATGTGTGCCGAACTTTACGTCATGATGACGTCATCACATGTCACGTGACGTCATCTTAAAGGGGCATTTTTTCGAAGCCATATATCTACAAAAGTACAAGTCCGATTAAGTTGAAACGTAATATCTAGGTATGCCACCGGGTGTTATAGATGAACATTGACATGATGTTATGATGACGTCATCACATGTCACGTGACGTCATCTTAAAGGGGCATTTTTTCGAAGCCATATATCTACAAAAGTACAAGTCCGATTAAGTTGAAACGTAATATCTAGGTATGCCACCGGGTGTTATAGATGAACATTGACATGATGTTATTATGATGTCATCACATGTCACATGACGTCATCTTAAAGGTGCAGTTTTTGAAGCCATATATAAACAAAAGTACAAGTCCGATTAAGTTCAAAAGTAATATCTAGGTAGCCCAGTAGGTATTTTAAATAAAAAAAATTATGATGTCATGATTACGTCATCACTTGTTTCGTGTCATTATCTTAAAGGGGCATTTTTCGAAGCCATAAATCTACAAAAGTACAGGTCCGATTTATTTGAAATGTAATATATAGTCGGGTAGGCAAGCAGGTTCATAGATAAAAATTGACGTGACGTTATGATGACGTCATCACATGTCACGTGACGTTATCTTAAAGGGGCAGTTTTTAAAGCCATACATTGTATATCTACAAAAGTACAAGTTCGATTATTTTAAATGTAATATCTAGGTAGGTCAGCAAGTTTACAGATGTAAATTTACATTACGTTATGATGACGTCATCACAAGTGACTATTACAAACAACCTAAATTATTTTCAAAGTCTAACAAAGAAAACTGGCAGGAGCGCGATTGTTTGACGAAGTTTAATTATTGTATTCCCATTTCACATCCAAACTAAAAAAAAAAAAAAACGAAACAGCCCTGTGTTTGTCCACAAACACCGTCCGTCTAGTTTTAGCACTGTTTGTCTTTTCTACCATTTGATCCCTGATCATTTGGTCAGTGAAACTTTCAAAGTCGCAAGTTTACTGAATACAACACACTTTAAAGACTAACTAAATTGAAAAAAATATGGCATAAGCTTCCATATCTACAATTCTTTCATAACTGCATCTGATGAAATACACTGTAAAAACAATGTTTAGCAAGTAAACACTTTTCTAAACACTTTCTTGCTATCAGTTTGTAAACACGTTTACATACTAAACATGTTTAGCGTATTGACGGATAGTGTTTAAGAATTGGACACGTAATGTTTAGCTTCTAAACATGCTTACAAAATGATGGCAAGATTGTGTTTAGTTGCTAAACACAGTTTTTAGTGTAGCTGTAGCTACGAAAGCTTATGTCCTTAGTTAGTCTTTAAACAACTTTGTAGAAAGAAGGAACTCTTAAAAATAGTCCAAACCAAAAACAAACAAAACCAACAATCCGAAGAAAAAAACTCACCCACCCACCCCCCCCCCCCCCCCCTCCCAAAAAAAAGCAAAAAGATGAAGAAGAAAACGACAACTACATTTGGTTCCCTGCTTTGAGCTTCACAAGCATTAAACTGACAAACATTTCTCCATTCGTTGCAGGTACAGCCTGTGATGAAGACGGTCAGTTGCTAGTCTGTGAGTACAGCGATGCGATTGTCTGCAAGTATCCGGAAGATGAAGGCTCGTGTCTGTATTATTACGACAGTGAGTTCTGCATCTGCAAAGACGAAGTTGGAGAGTGGAGGTTTGAGTATCCACAGGAAAGGTAATCTCACTGTTCAGAGGTTCCCCCAAAGTGTATACATCGTTTGGCCGTTTAATTATTGATTTCGTCAGAGTTGTCTATTGAGGGAAAGGTATAGCTCGACTAATGATCAAAAATTAAATTGATTACTTTCAATCTGAAAATTTTCTGGTAGCAATATCTGAAGTTCCAGTATTTGAAAATCTCTTAGAATACTGCGGCTTATTTCAATATTAACATTCGAAATAATCCCACATGAACGTGCACAAAAATAACTGTTAAAACGGACCGGTTTTTCAATATTTTCTCATCACTCGGTCAACGGATTGAACTCAAACTTTTACAGATTTGTTATTTCATGTATTATGCTGAGTCCCACAAAGTATGAACACTGCCTTCATACTTTTATCTATGCACTCTGGAAAAAATTTCTGACTTCATGCATGTTAAAAAAATAATACAGAGTGTATAGCATAGGCATATGCGCATCTGCAGTGTATACAACTCGCTTTATTCTAGAAGTTTGTAGTGCACGCTTCTGAGGCACTGAAGTACATGTAGTAGACAGTGCTTTGAATAATAACGAGATTCAAATTGTCAGCTATATGCATGGGCGTCCTGAGGGGGGAGGAGGTAACTTGCCCCACCCCCTGGTAATAAAAACAATTAAAAAGGAGAACAAAAGAAAAAGAGGAAAAGAAAAGAGGGTTGAAGTCAATGTCGTACTCGATTGAATGTATATAAACACTCGAAACCTTATGAAAGGGGCCTAAAATGCGGCTATATAATAGGCCTATGTATCGCGGTCGAGTGATGTCCAACACCCCCCTCCTCCCCTTACGGCCAGTGATTTCTCCCTTTGCTGCTTTCTGGTGAGTGCTTTAACCCCCTCTAGAAAAATGGCGATGCCCATGACTATAGGGTGGGACATGCTTGACATCTGCCTTATATGGTCGTTGCATTGAAGAGGTACTGTACGTACCAGAGGAAACGAATGGTCGAAATTTAGGTTGATTAGGCCTACATATTAGGCCAAATAAAAACATTTAAGCGTCCCCGTCCCCTTCTTTTTTGGAGACCGCATGCTTTTCCACCTGGTTTGTAACCCCCCCCCCCCCCCCATCCATAAAAAAGTGAAGGAATAGAGGAAATTCCTCAAAGTCAATTTATTGCATGTTTTGAATCGATTTGGTGGACATCATTGTCGTGGAATTAGCTATCTTGAAAAACAAATATTGTCCTTCCTTTTAAAAAACTTGTTTTTCTTTTCTTTACCATCCCGGTTTTTTATCTCCCTAAAGCTGTGATTATGGAAATGGTGGACTATTGGGTCCGGAGCGACCCCCTGTAAACTCCCAACCAACCACAACACAACCCCGAACCAGGTGCCCCTTCGGAAGAGAACCAGAAAACGGCCAGCTTTGCCGTGCTTCTCCGCTGCCAACTACCACTCCTTCTAGCCCAGGCATGGACCGGCTCAACGTGCCGGCCGTAGCTCTCGGCAGCGCCTTGGCTGTCGTTCTTCTGCTGGTGATCTTTGGGGCGACGGTGTGGTGCCTGTGGAGAAGAGGAGGGCCGCCCATCCTCGGGAAGACAACTCCGTGAGTATCAAGTCGCAGAGATGTTGTCTAGTCCATCACAAGTCCCTGCAAGGCCCTGCAAGGCCCTGCAAGTTCCTGCATGTCCATCACAAGCGATCCAGTCCTAATCCCAATCACAAGCTATTCAAATGAGCTTTGACAAAGCATTCCTTTGTCATTGTTCATCCAATTACTTGTGACCGGCTTTATGAAAGGACTTCTAGCTGGACTTGCGAAAGGACTTGTGAAAGGACTTGCAGGGACTCGACTACAACTCTGCCAAGTCGACGGACTTGTCAAAGTTGCATTTCGTGGAACTACAGAAAAAATAGTTGTGGAAAGTTACCAAGGAAGCACTTCGTCTGACAAGTTTGTTACCAAAACTGATCCTTGCGTAGACCATACAAAAGTTATATGTATGTAATTATAAGAGACGCACTAATTTCGAGTATATTTGAGTATATCTAGAATAACATTAACCGCGATGTTTACAACTTTACGAATCGGTGTGTCATTCTCGAGTCAATAATCGAAATTAGTCCGTCTGTGTGTCGAAAAGTTACCAGATGTGGTCCGATTGGTATATGCTGTTATTGTAATTTGCGCCTAAATCTAGTACAATTATAACGTACAATTATAACGTAATATTTAAAATATAAAAACAGCTACGAAACTCGAATGAGAAACAAAATCTATACATAACCTTGATTTTCTAAAAGATCAGACTTTGTTTACGTTGCATGATTGTCTTTGTGTTTGCTCTTTACGGCTAAATCGTTTTTTGATCCCTCATTCAGAAAACTAGAGGATTCTTCGTGCAGCAACCTGAATGAAAATGGTAAGTTAATAGCAACTGAAGATTAAACCACTCAAAGCTGTTTTCATACAACATTTAGATTTGCACCAAATGATAAATTATTCTGTACAGAGAATGTTTACCCAATGTTTCATTACTTGTTTGTTTTTATAAAAAGCACCCAATGTAACAACCCATCAGCTGCCTGAGCAACTGGTATCCGGCGACCATGAGTACACGTACGTGGACAGTTACTTGCCCCGGGAACCAACCAATCCCGAAACGGGGGAACCCAAGCCTGGTTATCACACGGGTAAACTAGAGACAAATACAATCGGAGAGGGGAGCGACCGCTTTGTAAAAATCGGTACACGTAACACGCCCTCTGGAGGACTCTCAAGTACGGAAGCCCCTGACGACCCACAGTATTTTGTTCTTGAGAAAATAGAGGATTGTGAAGATATTGAAATCGATGAATTTGGCGGAGATTCTTCCAAGGTGAAAAATCAAGACAGTCTACCAGCCGAGGAATCCGATTCCCCACAAGGCAACTCTGGTTACGAGGTTGCAGCAATAACAGCGGTGGCTGATGAAAAGAGCGAGTTGTCCCAGTACGATCATTTGGAGAGATCGGCAGTCAGGACGTCGCAAGGGGGCGCCATAACCGCCAAGGACGATAATGAATACCACTATTTGTAGTCGGGCACCAGTTACGACAAACCAATGACGATGAATGTAAATCGTGATCGATCAGTATCGTAGCGGGACATTTTTCACAAGTCAAGTCACTTCACAAGTCACTTCGCAAGTCGCTTAGCAAGTCGCTTCACAAGTCACTTCACAAGTCACTTCACAATTTTCGTCTCAAGCCATGCAACAAGCTATTCAAACACACTATATAACAAAAGCATTCCTTTGTAGCTTGTGAGCTGACTTGTGATTGACTAATTGGGATTGACTTGTGATTGACTTGATTACAACTCTGGTTTGTAGCAAACCAAGGGAGGAATGTTTACTTCCTGATATTTCAACAACCTGTTTCTACCTTACTCTAAAGAACAGTTGTTTAGTTTTGGAGTGAGACTTGCTGAGCTTTCCAAATACCAAGGCAGTAGAAAAAGTAGGGAACTTCCGGGGACCGGTGGGAATTGATCTTCGCAGGTTTGAGGCATTGCTAACAGTGGTGGCAGTTAAAAACCAGTTAGAGCACCAAAAGGTCTGGGGCGGATCTGGGGGGGGGGGGCGTGGGGGGCGCACGCCCCCCCTTTTCTTTCAGGAAAAAAAACAAGACAGAAAGGGAGAGAGACTCAAAAAGATAAGAACAAAGAGGGAGGGCGAAGGGAAATGCACCTAGACTCCTCTAACTTGCCTTTATCATTAGCTGCTTGGTAGATTTCACACCCCCCCTTGGGTTGGGAAAATCCTGAATCCCCCCCTAAAGGTGAAGAGGCATTCCAACCAAGTACATGTATACGTGT